>JANIIA010000004.1:37072625-37089062 GCA_027478495.1 Erythroxylum alaternifolium
GCATGAGATGTGGTAATTTACCACATCTGGACCCGTTTCTCAGGTCCGACCCGTTCTCTGGAAACGGGATGTTACAAATACAGTCTCGAATATCGAACTCCTCAGACAATCAATTGTCTGGAACCAGTAACATCACAATTGTATCAATATCAATTCAATAAAAAGGAATTAAGTTTAATTAACAAAATTTTAACAAACCACATTATCAATCGAAATTTGACATCTAGGCTATCACTATACCTACAATTCCAACAGAAGCATAAATATTTGATTTTTCACAACTAGGTTAACTCACAGTACACTCTATTCCGCTGCGTATTGTGAATACCCAGGCCATAGGCGATCCAACAGCAGTACCTTGAACAAGGTCAATAGTAAACTCCACTTCCCTTTCTAGGGGTAAACCTGATTATTCAACAGCAAACACATCTAAGAAATTCCTAACCATAGGAATATCTTGAATGGTATGTTCATTCTGTGTATTAACTATGCGGGTCAAATAAGGCTCACATATACTTCAGATCAAACTCAAAGCACTCATGAATGAAATTAATCTGGCTAGCACTGCTTGACTAACTCCTCGAAACACTATTCTCAACTGATTAGGGGATTAAAGAATAACTTCCTTAGTATAACAATTCGTCACAGCTCTATGTGCAGTGAGCCAATACATACCTAAGATAAGGTCTATCTCCCTTAACTACAATATTATCATTTCAGCTTTCAACTCCGCCTGATCAATCCAAATGCTACACCCTTTACACTTCTCTCCAATCACTGTAGTACTATTTACTAGTGTACTCACCTTTAAATCATAATTTGACATTTCTCCCTCATAATGCAGTTTAGATGCCAGATGCAGTGTGATGAATGAATGTGTAAATCCTGGATCTACCAATGCAAATGCTTCAAAATTAAAGACACTTAACATACCTGCTACCACATCTGGGGAGTTCTGCACCTCCTGTCTGGTGATGACATAGATCCTGGCCTGAGATTGTAGTTAGTTACTCCGCACCTCAGTCCTATCACTAAGACCTGTTAATTGAGTTCTACCTAGACCTCTGCCTCTGCCTCTGCCTCTATCTCTCTATACTAATTCAATAGCTCTACTCTGTTGGACCATTTTCTCAATCAGACTATGGTCCCAAAGTGTCAGGACAATCTCTAATCTGATGCTCAACAAAGCCACAATGAAAATAAGCTCCCGATAACCTCCAACATTCCCCACCATACTTCTTACCACATTGTTCACAATTAGACATCTATTGGGACTGTCCTCCTGACACTTTTCCTTTACCTCTACCAGTTTAAACAAATCCACCTCTTAGTCTAAACCCTGATTATCTCGATCTAGTTTTGAATCGAGACAATTTGTTCTGGCATTTACTGAAACTCCTGCCAGAATCAGCCTAAGACTCAACCTGTCTCTTCACTCTAGGCTCTTGTCTATACACTCCCTAACCATCTTTCAAAAGTTGTTCAATTCTGATCGAGGCCGCTTATAGTTCTATAAAACTACCTAAATTAGAAATGGCTAGCCTTGTTCTGATTTCCATGTTCAACTCATATTTAATTCTCCTACACTTGCCTTCCTCAGTCAATATCAATGTAGTGGCATACCCCTATCAACTCATTAAATTAGATCTCATATTCTGTTACTATCAGACTTCCCTGCTTCAGATCCAAAAAGTCCTTTCATCTTTCTGTCTGGATAAAACTTCGACATATAATTCAATATAAACATCTTCAGAAAATCTTCCCACTTTAAACTACAAGTCCTGGTGGCACTGCCTGGAACAATCTTTCACCACTGGTATATTGGACCTTGCAGTAATGAAACTGCATAGTCAAACTTCTCATTAGACTCGCAGTCTATTTGATCAAAAATCATTTCCATTCTCTCTAGTTAACTTTCAGCCTCAGTAGGGTCTACACTTACGTAGAAGTCCACAGCCCCCTGCTTTCTTAATTTATCATACCTCCTTTCCTTCCTCGAAGGCATTTATGCAAAATCAGGTCTAAGAAATTCCCTATTGGCTTCTAAAGACTCTAAGTCATTTAAGTCAGCTGACTCTCCAACTTGAACTGCTATAGCGGATAACCTATAACAAAAATAATTGTGATCACTATACAAATCTCTCACTATATATTATGCCTAAATGTTTTTACACGCCCCTATAGATGCCAAAACATGCTTTGATACTAAAATTTGTAACACCCCACTACCATAAAGTATATACATTCAGAGGACATTTAAGAACATACTCTATAACAATGGCATATTAGAATAGTCTTATACACACTATGGCATCATACAAACAAACTTTGAAAGGAAACTTTTTTGTTTCTTTCATCAAGATAATTTACACTGTAGTCATTAAAACAAATATTTACATCATTAAAAGCATCTAAGACTTTGCTTTTCTTTTTACAAAAAGTTCTACATGACAAAAGAAACTACATAAATACAATCTACAACTCCTCATATGTCAGCTGACCGACCTTTCATCCATTTCTTAACCCAAAATATTCTTCTAGAGAATCTTAGGAACTAAGTCTCCTATCTCGTACTTGAAAAGTCACATTGCAATTTTGATGAGTTTTGCGAACTCAATGAGTGAGCCATCCTCGATGTGCTCACTCATTCGAAACATCAAACATTTCAAATATAAATCAAATGCAGAATATTTCTCATCTCAACAATTTATCATGGTTTACATTCATTTCATATAATCCTATCAGAAGAATTCAATCATATTATCAAATGTAAACAAATATGTCATATGTCAATATCATCACAATTCAAAAATGATTTCACAATCATATATATACAGATGATACATATGCATATGAGACTCCACTTTCATTGTTATTTTGTTGTGACTAAGCATCTTTTACTGTCCCATATCCCTTATAGATATTAGGCAATTTTCAGATATTGTCCCATACCCATTGTGGATACCGGGCTCATTAATCATGGAGCTAATGGCTCTATGTGTAGAATTTTGAAATTTAAGCTCTTTCAGACTGGCTACTCTGGTCACAAAGCGTTTATCTAATCAAGCATATTAATGTGATGCATCAAATCACAAAATATGCTAACAACAACATTTATTCATGATGCATAGTCAAAATAACATGTTCATCAGACCTAAGTCTGGCATTCAACAATATGTTGAGAATATAGATAACTTTCATATTCATATACAATCAGAACACTTCCAATATATTCCCAGATATCAAACTCTTCGAACTGTTTGAAATTGTCATATATAGATTATTGATAGTTCAATAATTGGAAGTTAAACAGAAATAAATTAATCCTAGTGAGAACATCAAGGTTACTCACAGTACTCAGCTGGGTATGTTTCTTCAACCACAATTCGTAATCATTCAAACATTGTCACTTGGATATTTCTTGTTTACACTTAGGTTTACACCTCAATTAACTTTTTTAATCTAAATTCATCAATCAATCATCAAACTAGTTCATTTCAAGCCTAAATGCATCATAGGATAGTACCTTATCATTATTTATTTCAAACATCACTTAAAAGACAACATTTCATGTTCAAGCCTTTCCCACGATCATGGTGGACCTTGTCATGATTGTGACAGAACCTTTGCATCAGGCCACTATCATGGGGACTCTGCCATGATCGTGATAGAACCTAAATAATCAGGCCACGATCATGCCCTACATTATTTCTTCCAATTATGCACGAATGTTTAACATTTAGGTACATCATTCACACTTCCAATTTTCCATATTCATGCTCATTTATGCATCCTCATTTAGGCCTAAATTATACTTCAATTCCAGCTCATAACTTAGTTGTTTGATAGCTCACAAATCATATTCTTTCATGCATCAAAAATCAAACTAGAATTATCATAGACTATCGTGCATATAGTCCTAATTCTTTCTCAATTCAAGAACACTATAATAACATCTTCCTCTAGCGTCATTCACCTTCATTACACTTCAAATCCGGACCTAATTCATGCATGAATCAACCTATATAATCAACAATTTTCACATACTAAGAACAAACATAAAACTTCTAAGTTTATCCAACAAATCTGCAGCATATATCATCGCCAACATCATATGCATTTCATTCCATTTCAAGCAACATTCTTGTAGTATTAAACATGCCATAAAGATCTTATATATGAATAACAATATGAAGATCACTTTGAACTAGTTTCTTAGCTATTTTGTGAGGAATTAAAGCATGGATTTCTTGTAGTAATTTGAGCTAGGGTTTAACCAAATTATAGAGAAAGGGTAGGAGAAATTTTCAATGGTGAAAAGTAAGGAAGGCAGTTAAAACTTTACTGCCTTTACTTATCTAAACAAGGTGCAAGATGTCGCTAAGTTTTCAAAGCCATATGTCTTAAGGCATTGAAGACATTTTCCTACTTTATAAGCTATCACTAATCCATTCCCTAAGTTGCCATATGTCACCAATTAATTAGTCCACATGTCTATTAATTATTGATCCACTTGTCACTCCAAGATTGGTCCATTTTTAATTAATTAATAGTCTATTTTTCACTCATTTAACTACACAATTGTCACTCAATTATAGGCTTAATAACCCTAATTTTGATGTATTAATTTATCCTACCACTTGGCATTTTTCCTAATCCAAATGTACATATTAATTTATCAATCTCCCAATTAATTGTAGTTAGTCCTTAAATACCAATTGTAATCCAATCATACTAAAATTCAAAACATAACAATTCACAACTCACATAATAATCATTTTAAAAACTTTCATACACCGAAACATGTCAATTGAGTGCATATGCTATCTTTGTAATGTGTACAAATATCAATATTCGTATGTGTATGCTATGCAAATGAAATGCTCTCAATACTATTTTTCACTTTCAATGTCCTAGGGTTCTAACCCTAGATATGTTTCAAAAATCAGATATTACGCTAACAGCATCTTCTGACATTCTATGATATCATAACATATCACATATTTCTAGAATATTTACTATATGCGGTTTAGGGTCCTCATTTGTTTACACATGTTTTGGAAGAATATTCAATAGGGTAGGCTTAATTTCAAATAAAGCTACTTGAATCAACGGTTAAGTTATTCCTTGATCTGCAAATCGCAGCTAGTTTCTTCAGTTTCCTCCTTGATCAAATTCTTAGTGAAATTGCTCCGCTATAGGTTCTTCAATTTCTTCTTCTCGTTGTCTTGCTTGTCAAATTATTCGCTACAAACGGGTGATTTCAAGTGCTAAGGTTTTGGCAATCTGACTTGAACTTTGAGTAACTATTGTGTTCTTGCAACTATAATGACAAAAGAGGGGCGATTAAAATTATAACTTGCAACTATAATTTCAAGTGCTAAGGAAGATTAACAGATTATGAGAAAGGTGATTTATCCTAACATCAATGCTAACTTAGTCAATTTTGTGTTATTACGGTGTCGGTCTTAGGTTTTTGAAGGGTGGATTAGTGTCTCACGAGTTGTAATCGTTGAGCTCTAAATCATAAACCCCAATTAAGTTAAGTTACTAAACATATAATCTCTTAATTAACAAAATGGCCCACAACTTAATTAGTTCTTAAGCATTCCAATAAACAACCAGGTCCTCATACAAGATCTCTCTATATGTAATTACAAATTTCATTATTTGTGTGGTATATTAGATCATTTAACTCTCATTAATCAACCTGATCATTTTGCGTTTGGTTTACTCTCTTGATTTTTTACTAAAGCATGCAATTACAACAAATCAACACAAAACCCAGCATCATTAACAACAAAAGAAACTAGATTAACATTAAATCAAGTATAAATCCTTAAAAGAAGTTAGAACATCCTTAAACCAAGGTTCATCATCATCAATTCCATCTCATACATCAAATGAACGAATTAAAAGATGAAAAGAAGAGAAGATAACTTGGAGGATTGGAGGTTGAAGCAACAGTTGAAGCTTCACCTTCTCTCTCTCCTTCTCTTTCTTCCTTCTTCCTCTTCCTTAGCTTTTCCCAAAGTGGCAAATGGAAGCCCTCCTTTTTAGGTCATTTATCTTGTCTTATGTAGTCCTTTACTAATTGGAGTAAAAACTAGGTTTTATCTAGGCCCAAAAGTCTAAAATAACCTATAAAACTTAAGTTTGGGAGGCTAGTCTGCGTTTACCCTTGCGCAGACTATGATCATGGCCTACTAAAAGAGCCTCTATCATGATCATAGACTAGGGTCCTCCATCGCGCTTCCTCCAAATCTTCTCTATTTTTTGATATCTAATCTCAAACACTAACAAACACATCAAAGCATCTCAAAAACATAAAATTAAAGCTCAATAGCATACTCTGACTCACAAAACACTTCAAACATAAATACCTAACCAACTAACACAATTTTAAACCTAGACATGAATGATCAATTAATTAACAACTAAAAATAATAAAATGCCTATTAAAACATCACATAACCTATAAATATCATGCATTAAATAAACCTTGAAGAAGGAAGTCAAGTGGTAAGGGAATGTCAATGCATGTTGAGCCCTCACATAAAGGAAGTAGTCAAAAAGGAAGTAATGAAGCTCTTAGACGCGGGTATAATATTTCCAATATCTAATAGCGAATGGGTCAGCCAGTATAATGCATACCAAAGAAAGACAGAATGACCATTATGGAGAGTGAAAGTGGAGAACTAATTTCAATAAAAACAGTCATAGGATGGAGAGTTTACATAGACTATCGAAAACTTAATAAGGTAACTAAAAAGGATCACTTCCCTCCCCCATTTATAGATCAAATGATCGAGAAAGTGGCTAGTCACTTTTGTGTTTCTTCCTAGATGGTTACTTAGGATACAATCAGATATTCATCTATCCCAAAGACCAAGAAAAGACCACTTTTTTATCTTTATAGTACATTTGAATATAGAAGAATGCCCTTCGGGTTATGTAATTCTCCAACTATATTTCAAAGGTGCATGATGTCTATCTTGCGAATATGATCGAGGACATTATGGAAGTTTTTATGCACAATTTTTTAGTATTTGGAGACTCTTTTGAGTAGTGCTTGATTAATTTAGACAAAGTACTCCAAAGATTTGAAGAATCATATTTAGTATTGAACTAGGAAAAGTGTCACTTTATAGTACATGAGGGAGCAATATTAGGGCATACAATATTGCACCATGGAATTAAAGTGAACAGAGCAAAGATGGAGGCCATAGAGAAGCTCCTACCACCCATCAATGTCAAAGGCGTGTGAACATTCCTAGGTCAAGCAGGATTCTACCACTGCTTTATCAAGGACTTCTCATAAATAACAAGAACTTTAACTAACCTATTACTTAAGGAATTACCTTTTTTTTATGAGAATTGTTTATCTGCACTTGATCAATTAAAGAAGGCACTAACATTAGCACTGATCTTAACATCACCAGATTAGACACTCCCATTCACCAGATTAGAAACTCCCATTCAAAGTCATATGCAACGCTGGTGATCAAGTTGTCAGTTACATGTTATGGAAAAGGAAGGATAAGTAATTGCATGCGATATACTACGCAAGCAAGACATTAACTGGGCCACAACTAAACTACACCACCACTGAGAAGGAATTATTTATACCGGTGTATGCATGTGACAAGTTTCGATAGTACCTTTTGGGCTATAAGGTGATTGTGTTTATTGATCACGTTGTACTTAAATATCTTTTTGCTAAAAAGGACATAAAATCGAGACTGGTTTGATGGATACTAATACAAGAATTTGAAATCAAAATACAAGACAAGAAGTGGTAATTGACTACTTGTCACGTCTAGAAGGAGGGGAAATTAAGCAGAATGATTATATTAATAAGCAATTCCCCTATGAAACCCTAATGTTATTTGATAGCATGGTAACAATGGTTCGTTGATATAAAAAAAATTTTAACCTATGGTAAGCTTCCTTTTGAGTTATCATATCAATAAAGGAAGCAATTTTTGTATGAGTGTACCTGTTACTTATGGGATGATCTAATCCTATATTGGACATATGCTGATGGAATAATAAGGAGGTGTGTTACAGAGAAGAAGATATTAGACATATTAATATAGTGCCACGAAGCTCTGTATGATGGACATTATGGTCCAAACAAGACAACAACTTAAGTACTTGAATGTGGATCCTATTGGTCATATCTATTAAAAAATGCTCAAGTATTTATAGCATAATTTGATAGGTGTCAAAGAGTGAGCAACTTTTCGAAAAGAGATTAGATGCCCTTATCCAACATCTTGGAAGTTGAAGTCCCCAATATGTGGGGACTCGACTTTATAGGTCCTTGCCCATCCTCTATAAGGAACATATAGATTTGGTAGGAGTGGACTACATATCAAGATGGGCTAAAGCTGTGACAACTCCAACAAATGATGGAAAAGTTATTCAAAATTTCATTAAATGGTTATTCAACCGATTTAGAGTGACAAAGACAATTATAAGTGATGGAGGAGAACATTTCTATAATAAATCTTTTGATGCTCTTCTTAAAAGATAAGGAGTCTACTATCGTGTTGCCATCCCATACCACTCGCAAACAAGTGGCTAAGTGGAGGTTGTCAATCATGAGCTTAAACAAATATTGGAGAAGAAGATGAATGGTTTAAGAAAGGATTAGGTGTTAAAGCTAGATGACACCTTATAGGCTTATCAAACTGCCTTTAAAACTCTAATTGGAATGACTCCATTTAGAATGGTGTAAGGTAAAGCTTATCATTTGCCTATGGAAATCGAGTACAAAACATACTAGGCAATGAAAGATTTAAATTTTGATTGAAAGCGAGAAGGTGATAATGATATAAGTAAGATGAATTCACATTATCTCGTTTTTGTCTTTTATTGCCATTGACATTTAAAACCAGATTGGGCATATCTAATATGTATATTCCATTGGATAATGTACCCATAGCATAAAGCATTCCATTCAAACTAACAAATCAACCATTGTTACAAAAATTTAAATGGAAACCAGCTTTATTAAGACTAGAAACTGCAATAATATTCTTAATCAATATAGGTATATAAAAAAAATCATCTAATTTTATTACAAGCCCATTAGGAAGTGTAAATACATAAGTTCCTATGGCTAATACAGCAACTCTTGCTTCATTTCCCATGTGTAGGTCCAACTCTCCCTTGTTGAATTGTCTATTGTTCTTGAGACCATGCATATTAATACATACATGTAAGCCACAACAGGTATCCAATACCCATATGTTATTATAGAAATAGTATTAATATCAATAATAAACATACATGATGTAGATGAGACATCTGATGCCTTCTTCTACTTCAGTGACTCTAAATAGGCCCTACAATTCCTCTTCTGATTGCCATCCTTGCCACAGTGGAACCATGTTCCCTTAGGCGCAGTCTCCTTAGCTTTCTTCTTGGCCACACCTACCTTAGGCCTTGTGGACTTCTTCTTTTTTTGATTCTTCCTCGAAATAAAAGAGTCCACTAGTATCACAGCCCTATTGTCTTTGCAGACAGATGGCTCAACTGTTTTGAGATTTAAATTTTATATGACCTCAAATACTACAAGTGAACATGTCAACTATAATATAAGAGGTATGGATCCTACAAGGAGGATTCTAGCCTAATCCTAAGTCATCTAAGGCTCAAAGAAAAGAATAAAAAGAAATAAAAACTACAAAAGTGAACACTAAAAATAAAGACAAGAAACTGATTCAAGAATTATAAAGCAAAATTTTCAACAAAATAGAATTAAACTGAGCATTCATAATGGAAATTCATCAAAAGAGTTATTCAAGTTATGAGAGAGGGGATTTTACCTATCATTAATGCTAATATAGCCATTTATGTATTTACAGGGTGTCAGTTCTAGATGGACGTAGGGTTGATTCCTCTCTCTCTCGAGTTATAACCATTAAACATTAAATTGTAAACCCTAATTGAAATATGGAACTTGCAATCTCCTAATTCACAAATTAACCACAATTCTAATTAGTTATAAAGCTCTCTAATAAATAATCGGGTCTCGCATAGGATCTCTCTCCATGAAATTACCAACTAGATTGACTAAGCGGTCAATTAGATAGTTTAACTCTCATTAATCTGATCTAATCATTTTTATCTAGCTTACCCTCTTGGTTTGTTACCGAAACATGCAAATGCATTAACCAATCACAACACCCAAACCACAAAACCCAAAAATAACTAAATCAATATTAACTCAAGGTAAAATCCCAAAAAAGAGTTCAGAATATTATCAACAACTCGAAATCCAATTCCAAACAATACATCCCAACTTTATACATTTAAATGTAAAAGGAAATGAAGAGAAAATGAAACTTAGGTTGGACAAATCTGACAATGGTGTCGGGATACCACCTAATCTAGGCAGCAGTGGTGTCAGTATCCACTTCTTCTTCCTTAATCTTCCTATTCTTCTTCTCTCTCTCTCTTCTTTTTCTCTCTCTTTAGGGTATCTAAGAGTGGCTGAATATAAATCTCCATTCTTCCTTCCTCTTATCATTCTTTAAATAGTCTTTTATGTTTTGGGTAACCATAGGGCTTTTTTAGGTCCAAAAGGTCCAAAAAGTCCCTCGAACGTGAAATTCATAAGTGTTGTGCTATTTTCGACCTAAATGTCTTTCGAAACTCTTCTATTCTTTGATATTGACCCTAAAACACTAGCAAACACATCAAAGTACTCCAAAAATATAATATTTGAGCTCAAAAGTTTGTATTAACCCTTAAAACACTTAAAACACAAATAATTAACAAACTAAAAGCATTCTAACCTAAACAAATACTAAATGATTTAATTAATAGCTAAACACATGTTAGAGTAGTGCTCTAAAGGCAATCACCTTTAGCACTTTTGTATAATTTTTATTTTTATTAATAAAGCAAAAGGCAATTTTCATTAATTTGAGGTTCATTTATATATGAATTGATGTTGATCTTAAATCGAATTAATGAAGTCCATGATACAAAACATAGCATGAAGGAAATAATGATGAGATCACGATAATGAGATTCCTATCATGTGCAATTATGTTAGTATCTAAATATTCCTTAGTCATAGGATTAATAAGATAGGGTATTATTATTCCAGATAGACTAGCACATGTTATACTCCTTAATTTGATTGAGCAGTAGATCTCATAAACTATAAGCATGAGATGTTTAGAGTTAGTAGATGCTTACTAAGAGTAGTAAGCTCCATATGGATGATCTATCAATGTCAATGATTAATCTCATCGTAGTAATGGTGCAAATATACTTAGAGTTGAGGTACTATAGCATATCTTGGATACTAATCCTATGCTTTGACATCATTTCTTGCTACCTCAAAACGAGGTCGCTAGTAAGGTGGTGGTTGGGTATAGCTATTGTTATTTGAAGGTGATTAGGTAGCCAATAAAGGATTCACCACTCCTAATAGAGGGAGATGATACCCCAGCCTCTTATCAAGGTCATTACTTAGGAGTCTCTAGCCAGAGCAGTTATGTGTCATAAAGAGAGTCTTCAATGACACACGGAGTAATGAGATCCTAGGACAAGAACTAACATCACTTGGACTAGATGTGACGTAGTCAGTCTAGTGGGAGTTAACACATCGCCCATACTTTGAACCAAGCGGGTATAGTATGGTGAAAGGAAGAATTGCACGGTAGTTGTCTATAGAAAGGTTTGTAAGTTAGAGAGTTAACTATCGAAGAGTTTGTGTATTAATTCACTTATATTCCGGTAAATTGGTATCGTGAAACCTTTCATGGTTTGCTTCAATTAGGAGTTAATTCAAGTGGCATGAAACCATCCATGATTTGGTCATATTAAGAGTAAATTCAGGTGTCCAAAATAATTAAGAACCTAAGGGTCACACACATAAAAGATTAGATGAAAAACAAAGTGTGTATAGCTGGTTTTAAGTAAGCCATGATTGTGGCTCATAGGCCACGATCGTGACCGAAGGCTCGACAAATGTACATAAATAAGTTCTTTATATATATACAAGAGGTCTTACAATTTCTTACACACTCAAAAGAGAGGATAAGGGGTATAGAAGAGTTTTAGAGAGAGAGAAGTGGTCTTGAGTCTTCTTCATGTAATTTATGCAATTTTTGTATAAATCTAATTGCATGCAAGATATTCTTGATCTATCTCTTCATTTGAACATCTACTTGAACTCATCAAGTTTAGTGTTCCAACCACCCTTAGACATTGCTTCTTCTTCCTCTTTGCATGTTCTTGGATGATCAAGGAGGGGTTTGGTGTTTGCTATAACCCAAATAAGAAGAAGAATTAAGAAAGGAGGAGAACAAAAGGTATAGGTGTTTAAATTTCATGTTCTTATTATCTGTCTATGCATGCTTGTGCGTTTTTGGATTTTCGAGGTTGTCACATGGTCAAAATTTAGATTTTAAAACTTTCACTGCATTGTCCTGCATGTGATGCATGAATCCATGGCACCCCAATAACACATATCAAACTATGCCCTAAAACATTATTCAATTTACACTTATTAAATCCTATGAAAGGTTACACCCTAAAATAAGAAAAATCAGACAGGTCTATCTGTTGAACACCCATTCAACCCTTTTTTTCTAATTCTTGATTCAAACTCGCTTATGGTGTCAATAAATGAATTTAAATCAAATTTAGTTGTTAGAATAACTAAATCATGCATTATGATCAATCAAAAGCAATTAAAAAATATATTTCATAAATTAAAATGAATTCATTCTTAAAAAATAAAAATTTTGTTATCTTACTATCTAAATATTGAAAAGAATTTAGTTATAAATCATACTTAAAACAATTAAAGTAATAGATCAAAGAAAAGAAGAAATTATAGAGAAATAGATCTAGATAAAAATTTTAGTTTTGACAATGGCTTGATTCATTGAGATGATGTTTGGATCTTCATTCTTAATGAAAACAGCCTAGGAATTGTCCTTCTAAGGGTTCATAGACCTCTTGACAACTAACCCTAACCTTTAGGGAGAAAAAGATGTGCTTAAAGTATAAAGTCGTCGAGTGTCTTCCAAAAGTTAAGGTTTCTATAGTTTGTATACATCTTCATGACCTTGGACACAATCTAGGCTACAAGGTCATTCCTAATGTTTTATAGGTCTGAGACAAAGTAAAAAGAAGGGCCTTAATAAACAATAATATGCACGTATGTATTGTTTAAAGTAAACATAATATTCAATTCTCTTACAAGCCCTTTTTCAATTAAAATGTTCCTTACTTCATTTTCAAGATTATTCCAATTTCTAGGATCATAAACATTGGATAGAAGGATTGGTTGCTGATCTACCCTTAAATTTTCTATATTTGCTGCATTTGATATGTGATCATGATTATTCAAATTACTAATATTCTCATGAATCTGAATCTCATCACTTAAATTTCATTAGGTTGCTCAAGATTATCTCCACTAATTCCCCGTAATTCTTACTAGAGGAATCCACTCTAAAATTTATCGATAACTCCGTTTTAGGAATTTATTAACTACTTTTACTCTTCCTTTTTGCACTTCTAGACAAATACTTTTTAAACAACATCATACAAAATAATTATAACACAATTGAATTAGAAAATTAATAAAAACATATGTATGGAACTAAAAGAAGTAGGTAAGATCAACAGAAGAGCAATAACTGGACCATTTATCACAAAGATATATCAGTGGTATTATGTATCTGTGATAAAAAAATAAAGAGTCAAATTTAATATCTTGTATTGAAAATAAAAAACAAAGAGAAAACTTTTATGATAAAAGCTATCATACTCATATTTTATTTTCAATTTTCAATTAACTATAAAATATCTAAAACTAATAGTGATCTACTTTTCACCATAGAGAATAGTGATTAGCAACAATATCCATATTATAGAAACATTGAAACTAAATTTTATCAATAATCTACATAATTAAATTTATATAAACAAGATCAGCTAAATCCACACAAAAAATGTTAATTATGACTTAATAAATGAAAGAGAGATAAATTGTAAGTAAACAAAGAAATAATAGATACAAATAATCAACTATGATATTTGAGAAATGAAAAAGAGATAAATTACATTAATAAACTTCAATTTAAATTGAAATTATACCTAAAATTGACATATTTCACTTTATCCAGATAAACTGCATATCATCTATAATTAAATTGACATATTTTAATTCAAATAAACTGCAATTGAAATAGGAAATGAATAAGTGAAATTATACCTAAAATTTAATATGATTTTCAATTCAAAACTAGAAATTCTATTTAGATTGAAAAGGCTATCAAACTCATAATCAAATTTAAAATTTTTAAGTGGTCTCGAGATTAAAAGTGTTGGCTCCAGGTTTCGGTTCTTATTTCGCAGTAACAAGGTGCCAAAATTAGGGGACTTTTTAAAATAAAAGTATATATATATATAACTAACATCAAGATAAAAAGAATTAAATTCTTAGTGGGAGTAAAAACTAATAAACAAACAAGCAAATAAAAAAAATAATAAGTGAGAATGTCACAGTCCTGCATTTGAAAATTTCACAGTCATGACAACAATGTGTCACGGGCGTGACAGACGAAAGTCGCGGTCATTCTTCCAACATCAATGGCATTTGCATGATTGTGCAATTCAATGAATAGTGCAGATTTTGCACACCCACTTCTATTCTTTATAACTTTCAATCCCGAAGTCCAAAAATTTCAAACTTTACGTCGTTAGAAAGCCAAGAAAAAGGGCTATAACTTTTATAAAGACAATTTTGACTAATTATTCCTAGATCATTATAGTTTATTCATTGAAGATTTAAAACACAATTGCTTCCCCCTTTTGCCTTTCTACTATCTATAAAACTATTATCTGTATCAAAAGACTCGAATCCAACAATCATAGACTATACATATATTACTCCCAAATTAGCCATTTACTTAAGAATATTTATCCAAAAGCCATTAATCAACCAATAATTTATTCCCAACATAATTGACATTAAACAGAGAGGAAATTTCTGCACATATACAAAAGAGAAGTTCTTCAACCCTTCTTTCATTCATTTCTCAACAAGATAGAGTTTCATCTCTCAGGTGTTACATGGTTTATACATAACTTCAATTATATATTAAGAGTCAAAACAGTAGCGTAATCCAAAAATACAAAATGAATGCTCATCTTGATATACTTCAAATGTACCAAAAGTTTTTGAACTAACTTAGTTATAAAAGATGAGTTTCTTGGAGATTTGCCAAAGTTTCTGCGAGGTTCACTATTGATCTGCTGATTCTTGCACCTAAGAAGTGGAAAATGATGGGGTAAGCTGCAAAGCTCAGTGGCTAATATGTTTATAGCTATCGGTGATGAGCCACACACACACACGACGAAGCATATTTATATACACCAATCCAGTTCACATAATATTTAATTTAAATTACAGTCACATAATCTGTATCATACATTTTATAATCATCAAACAAAGCATTCAATTATAAATCATGCTTAGCTGATCACATCAAAGTAAACAACAATATGGATTGAGAGAATCCCATAAAATAGAATGGCAAAACCAAAGTTTATACTATAAACAGAATGAGTCCATTTTTCGAAGCCCATGTGCCACAAGTGAGCAGCCGAGAGAAGGCTTTAGGCCAACATGCACGTGACGAACAAAATGGTATCTCTCTTACCCACATAAGCAAATTTTCGATCCTTATATATTTCATATCATATTCATATTTTCATGCTTCTTAAATTTTCTGTTTTTCATTAATATCAAAACAACATAATTCTTGCAAAGCAAACATGATATTAAATTCACAGAACATTTTTCCCACATTCATAATGATTCAAGACAAACATTTCAGTATACGTACAAGAAAATACTATAACTCATCATCACAATAACTATAAACATACTACCCACCTATTTACTTGTAACTCCAAGATCAAGATTGTCTTTCCTCTTGTTCTTACCTTTGACTTTCTTAGTTCCCTTCAAACAAACATATTTTTATTCAAAAATCATATACGAATAGAACTTCCATAAAGATTTATTATCCAAAAATGAGCTTAGACTTAATATACTCTTAGTTTATCTAACTAGAAGAACTAAGATCTAGTTAAAAGTTTATGCAAATCTAAGAACATAAATCTCATGTTCCTCTTCTTTCTCTCTTCATTTACAACACATAAAAGCCTAGTTTCTCTGCTTTCTTCTTCTATCAAAACAAGAAAATAGATAAAGGGTTATCTAAAACTCAGCTAAACCTTCTTCTTCTACTTCTTATCTCCTTTATCTTTCTTTCCTTCTTCTTCTTTTCTAGTTTAGTTTATGCTTCTCTTCTTCTACTTCTTTCTACATTTTTCTTCTCTCTTTCTTTCTTATTTTACACAACTCTCTCTTTTTCCCTAACCTCTCAA
>JANIIA010000004.1:37089162-37103518 GCA_027478495.1 Erythroxylum alaternifolium
AATTAAATTAAGATATTTATATTTTTAGACTTTTAGTAATAATTATTTTTAATTAATCAAATATATAATATATTTAACTGATAATAAATTAAATAATATATGTTTTTGTTTCATGTTTTAATTCTACTTAGTTGTTTCCTTATCACGAACTCTTGTTATAAATTGTAATAATTTGAGAGTTAAGGATATTTATTGTTTGTTATTGGATGTTTTGACTTAATTATTATTTATTATATAATGAAAATTGAAATTGCAATATTTAAATACTTTGTATTATTTTTAATTTTATATTTGTATGGGGATAATTGTCCTTTTTCATAAAAATTGTGGTTATTATTTATATGTGAAATATCTGAAAATTGTTGTTATTTCATATTGATTGTGATTATTATTTATTATTATAACTTTTGGAGACAGAGTTAAAAATATATAGTACAACTGTACAATATGACAATGGACTATTTTGTAGTTTTTAAAAAAGTTCAGAAATTATTTCGTAAATTTAAAAAATTACCCTAAATGGTACTCGGTATTGACCGGTATCGGTATAATACCCTACCAAAATTCAATTCGGTACGATATTCGCAATATTGGAACCTTCCCTCTATTTTCTCTTTCTCATTCCCGCACTTGGGCCAATCACATCAACATATAGATAAGCACATAAGGAAAGTTTTTTTTTTCCTAAGCAAGTTTATGAACCATTAACTTTATGCCTTAGTACTAGGAATGGGCTTTAAAATTTCTAAAAACTACTGCTGCTAGTTTTTGGTCTATGTGTTTTAGTTTTATTATTTCCTTCTACTGCTCTTCTATAACCAATAAATATGAACACTTATAAAAAATAGAGAACAAGTAACATAACTCATTCATGAACATAAGAACGAGATTTTCGATACCTGTATTATGGATATGGATGTCAATAGGTCGGGCTGAGCTCGGGTCGCCCTCGGCTCGGCCTAAAAAATAGTGGACCGGGATTTCAATAGGCCGACCAGCCCTTGGTCAGCTCATGGCCTGGTGGGCCAAGGACGGGCCGGGCTAAACCTGGCCTATCTATATTTTTTTAATCTAAAAAGTACAAAACGACGTCGTCGTTTTGTCCTATTTTGTAGGGCCGCTGGCCGGGACGGGCCAGTCCGTAGCTCCCACGGGCAGATCATGGTCGACCCGTGGCCCCTCATGGCTCGCCAAATTCGGGCCAAAAATAAGCTGAGCCGGACCGGGCCAGAATTAACATCTCTAATTATGGAGGTCTCTTTTCTCTCTTCTTTTTGTAGCTCTATGGGAGTTGTGACGATTGGAAGTGATTGGCTACGAGGAAAAGAGGCATGGTGATTAGGTACGGCTAATGATAGGAAGCATAGCGGTGATATTGATGATGAGATAAAGTGTTGCATCAAAAGCCACATTTATTGAGATAGAAAGAAGCTCATGTGTCATTGATGGTAAGGGGTGGTTTAGACAATAATAATTTAGGAAAAATAAAATAATCAATCTAAATGCAACTAGACTAGACAAAACAATAAAAGAGGATTTGAGGTGAGAATTAAAATAGGAAGAAGAAAAAAAAGAAAGAAATTAAAACTTCCAAGAAAAAGGGGTTATTTCCTTCCTCTCAAATGATAGTTGAAAATTAAGACTCTCTCCTATTTTCTTAGAGGCTACTTATTTATAGGTTAGTTTTAAGGTTTTCCCAATGGTGAGCAAAGTAGTCCCTTTTTTCAATTTAGCAAGCAATTTTTTCCATTTTTTCTTTTTCTAATCTAATTTTAGCCTTAAAACTCTCCTTTCTTTATTGACTAATTAAAAATTTTCCTAGAAGCTTCATTCTAATTTTCTTTCCATCCAAGTAAAAAAATCCTAAGAAATATTTCAAATATTTAAATTGCATAACTTTTTTTCATATTTACCTAATTTCTTCAAATATTAATGAAAATGTCATAATAGACCTTAATTAACTAAATTTTAAAACAAAATATATGTAAAAATTAATTTTAAAAATTAGTCATTGACTAAAAATTTACTATAGATAAATATTTTTTATTAAAATTTAAAATGAATAAAAATTATTAAAAAATTACTTTATCAAATTTAATATAGTCACGTACCTCAACAATAACTCATTGACCCAACGGATGGGCAAAAAGACAGTTAAGAGAAATTCTCGTCTCTGTATATATACGTGTGTGTGCATGCGCTCATGGAAGACTAAAATTGTTGAATCCTTTATGAAGATGAATTAGTATATTTTATGTGTTTTAGGGGGAAATAAAAACGAGAAAAGAAGGATGTATGCATTTATTTTTCACTTCAGTAATTGAATTATGATATTTGAGGATATCAATTTTATTCACTTTTGTAGCTATTGTTTCAATTTTTTTAAATTTGATTATGTTCTCTCGCAGTAGTAAACGAAAAATAAAATAGACGAGGTGAAACATTAAATATATAGCCACAAGTTTATGGCCTATTTGATTTTGTTTCTGTTTTTTAGTTTGAGATATTAGTTTTAATTTTCTTTTTTAATTTAAAATAAAAACTTATTTGAATGAGGTTCCAAATAAAAAATTGAAAACAAAAACTTATTTGGCTAACTTTATAATAAAAAACTAAAAACTAAAACATACTTGATTTTATCATCCTATTTTTTTAATTATACTGTTAGATATTAAAAGTAGTTAAATTTTAACTAAATTATTTTTAATATATCAAGTTATATTCTTAAATTAATTAATTCTCATTATGATTAGAAACAAAATGTATGAATATTTATATAATTGAAGAAATTTGCACATTAATTTTATATAATAAAATTCTACAAACTATAAAATTTACATTAAGTCATTCTAATTAACAAAAGATGCCCATCTTATTATAATTTTTCAAAATATAATAGTACTATCATTTACAAAAAGAAACACAAATCAATTAGAACTAATATAATTATTCTACATTTATCTAGCAATTTCATTTCGCTTCCAAGACATACTTCGAAGTTGTGTTAGAGTAATATTATATTCCACTTAGGAACTTGCATCTTTATTTTCCCGTATTTTAATTGCTCTTCATTTTCAACATAATTGTCAAATAACTTTTCTCGTTGTCCATGTATTCTAATATAGTTGTGTATAATATAGTAATAATAATATATTTTTGTTTCTTCATATCATATCTCAACATGTTTGAAAATATAAGGAATCTTATTTTTAGAATGCCAAAATATCCTTTAATAACATTTCTTAATGAAGAATGCCTATAGTTAAATAAGTTCTATAGACCTTGAGGTCTTTCTCTCTCTCTATAGCTTGCAAATGATGTCTCTCACTTAGGTATGGTGAAAAAATCCAGTCATATTATTGTAGCTTGAGCCAACCAAATAGAACTTAACTAACATCTAAAGAATATAATATTAACAAAAATTAATCTTAATTACTATGTTTATTTAAAATAATATAATACCTTATGGAAGCATAGAAAATTAGATCACCAAATTTGTCACTGTTTCTAAAAGAACCTAAGAGTCATTTGTAGTACCTTCCTATCCAGTCATTACATATGTGAAACACATGTCAAATGAGCAACAATATATAACATTTTTGGTTAAATAAGTTCTTTTACCCTTATATGGTATTTGCTCATCGATTGGAACATGTACATCAATATGTGTACCATTTGTTGTTCCTATATAACCCTAAAAAATAAAACTACATTATTAAAATAATTATTAATCATAAGATAATAAAAATAGTAATTAAATATATGGATGTACCTGAAAATATGGAAAGAGGTTTGAATTATATTTATCTTAGGACGTGTATTAGTAAAGGTGGGTGGAGTAATGACCCCTTTTACAAGATGATTAACTACATATAAGGCTTTGTGAAAGTACTTCAAAATTGTCCAATTTGAATGTTGAAAGCCTTCTGCATTGACTTTAGTTGTCTCACCATGCCCTATATTCATAAAAAAAAATTGTCACTTGTTCCTTTACAATCAAATGACTTATTGACTTTAAGCCTCTTAAACTCTTCAACTCATCACATAAGCTCAAGAAGATTGCCTTGCTCATTCATAAGTTCTCAAGTAAATCATTCTTTCTTTTCGAATGTTCACCAATTATTGTAACACCCTATCACTTGGATTAGGGTTTAAATGGTGATTATTAGAGATTAATGAGCAATTAGGAAGCATAACTCATGTTTATGCATAATGTGGCATATACATACACGACATTATTGATCTTGCACATTATAATTATTTGTACATGTACTCATTGACTTTTTCTGGGTCATATTAATTGTTAAAAAATGCAATTAAAATGTGAATTGTGAATTATTTGCGTTAAAAATTTTATTTGGAGACTATTAGTATTATTTCGAAATTTTTGGTGGATTTTAGAGAATTTCTAAAATTTTGAGTTTTTTAATAAAAATAAATAATAATATAGATTAATGGGAGTGTGACACGTGGCAGCCTCACATGTATGACAAATGGGTTGCATGCATGGTGCCACGTGTAAGGTAAAAAACAAAACAAAGAGAAGAAAGACACTTCTCAAACTCTTTCGGTGTTATTCACTATCCAAGTTTCTTCTTTGAACATCCACCGCCGACACTTGTTCTTCACTATTTTTGCTGAAACATCAAGTAAGTTGTGCTTTCGTTTTCATGTTTACAATACTGATAAAGGACAAAAAGATGATATTTCATGCTTGTAAAGGAATGCATGAAAATAAATATATATACTTGTGTGCTTCAGTTTTGTGTTTGTTGTAACTTGAAACTTTGAATTATTTTAGGATAAGTTCATTTTGAATGGGTGTAGAAATGCTAAAAATAGGAAGTAAGAATGAAGAATTGAGTGGGAAGTTGCAGAAGATGGAAAGTTCATAAACTTGGAGTTAACTGGAAAAAAAATTCCAAAAACATGAGAACATGCATGCGTGAATAGTGATTTATTTTAATGTTTATGTTGAATCTTGGATTTTTGATTTGTTGTGATATATTGAACTAAAAAGGGTGTAAAAAGGATGATTCACGCATAAGATTTGTTGTTGTGTTTCAAGTAGGATTAAGTTGATAGAAAAACGTGGAGTGAAGGAAGAAACAAGATGGGGAAAAAATCCGCAGAAAAATATGAAATAGACGTGCAGAATCTACTTTTTTTTATGTTTGTTATGTATGTATAGAATTTTGGATTTTTGGATTTATTTGTGTTGGGGTTAATTGTGATGGGAGTAGAAAACAAAGTGGTTTATGTAGCAGATGTATTAGCTGTGATGTGTAGGAAGGAACTAAAAAAAAAAGAACAAAGAAAGAAGAAGAGAAGAAGTGTAGTTCGGTGATCTGGGTTTGGTGAAGAAGATGAAATTGGCGTGCTAAAGAGAGAAAAGGTGATGGCTTATGTGTGTGGGTTAAAAACTAGAGTATTTCATTGAACAACCTTAAGTCTTTTGCCTATAACTTTTTCATCCGAACTTCAAATAACTTGAAACTTGGATCAATGGATTCATAAGACATTTTCTTTCTCTTCTTAAAAATTTGGAGCTATCTGAATTGATTTGAAAGTGATTGATATAATGAAAGTGTGGAAGTCTACTGGAATGTTAAGAACTGGAGTATTTTCATGACTTGCTTCGGTTTTCTAATTATAAATTGAGCTGTAGATGTCTGAATGATTTGATTTTTAATTCATATTAAACTAAAGACATATGTCTACAACTTTTGTGAAGAAGTCAAATTTTAATTCTGTCTCTATGATTTTCAAAATTGGCATGTAATTGACTCTCAGCTTAGGCTATAGCACTATCAGGGACAAAAATCTTATTCTGTGGTTATTGAATAAACTGTATTGATGTGGGCCGAATTAGGCTAAGATGTCTTCACCAAAGTTGTAGCTTATTCTCTTAGATTTAAATTAGTATAAAGGTGGTAATTTTTTGATATCTGAGCTGAAAGATATGAGTTGTACAATTAGAGGGTATGATCATGTACTAGCCAAAAGTTCAAATGTGCACAGTCTGTGATATTTTGTGCATAACTCATTGAATACTGAATCAAATTGGATGCTCTTGGAGTCATTAGAAACTTAAGACACTGTAAAACAACTTTTAAGAAGGAAGTGTTGCCTAATTTTGTTATTTATTCTATCGGATTAATTATGCAAAGTTGACCCAAAATTATATGGGTAGAAAATTTGAAGTGTTTAATTAGCTTATGATATTGATTTCACATTGTTTTATTTTGGTCCAAATTGTAAGTAATAAATGTTATTAATGAGGGCTTTGATATCTAATCGATTTAATGATGAAAATTACAATAAGGTACCCGGAATTGTCATGAACATGCATTGAACATATTTAGTATACATAAATGTGCATAAATGAGTATATAATTGTGCAATATTGTGATATGTGAATGTATTATTTATATAGAGGAATACATTGAACAACAGCATCCAGACATTGCCGGTACTTCAAGGTAATAGATGTTTGGAGCATACTGTGAGTAACCTAGACGGTCTCACTTAATTACTTGTTTGTTTAAATTCTGTTTCAAAATGATTGAATGAATGAGGCTTAATTGTTGATTCCGAACAATGTAGGTCCGATGACTGTGATATTGGATTGAGATATTAAAGTGGTGCTTGTATGGGAATGTGCAGAACTATGTGCTTTATAATATGATTGATTGTGTTGATTGTGTACTGGATTCCAAAAAATATTTGTCCGAGGCGTTTTGATGTATGAAAATGATATTGGAAGTGCTGATTGAATGAGAATGCGTCTGCCTAAATAATTTTTTGATTCTCAACTGAAAAGTTGAATGCTGGACCTAATCCAATGACCACTGCTACTGTGACTCTTACTATAACTGATACTGTGACTGATATACTGTTATATTAAATGTTAATGAAAGTGATTGAATTTGATGACTAAACTGTGGCATGCACTTCATTTCAATGCATGTAATATTAAGGAGTTGTGATCGGTGTTGCTATTGATACTATTACTGATAAGAGCTTTAAGCTCCCGCATATGTGATTCGAGCCTGTGACTCACTGTGATCATTGAATCATAGATTGACTAACTGAGCCCGATAATTCGGGATACTATAAAAGCATACCGTCACAACAATATAAAAATGAATGTGAGTCTCATACATATCGTATCCGCATATAAATTGATTTCATTGAATGATTTGCAAAGCTGTGTGAATGTCGTTATATGATTAAACTGTTTAACTGAGAAATGATTTATTTGTGATAGTATTTGATACTTGTCAAGTGACTTTGAACTGTGTGATTACCTATTATAATTGATCTTGTTTTATGACATGAGTGAACCATCAAGGATGGTACTCTGCTGAGTTGGCAAAACTCAACAAAATTACACCGTTGTTTTTCAGGTTCGAGAGTGAGACAACCTAGCTTCGAAGACTCCGTAGAAGTATATTTTGTGCAACTATCATAGTTAGATTTGGCTTAGAGGTAGGTCAACTGAGATTTTCATGTTTATATATTTGGTGTGTACTGAATTGTCTAAGCTCATAGGATAATATTATAAACCTGAGATAGTATTGTGTTGTATGAAATGATGTAAATTATGGATTTTGATTAGTGTGATAACTTCTTAAGTTTAGAAAATGTGTGATTGATAATTTAGTGTGTGATGCCATGTTATGTACAGTGAAGGTGAGATAGTTAATATGTCATTTTTGACAGGCATGTACACGTGTATCTGATGGACACACATGCATATATCAGTTAGGAATGAGGTGTTACAAAGGAGTCGTGTCAAGAGAGGAAAATAAGGGGGAGATACTCTGCCTGCTACAGATCGAGACATCTCACCCCCCCAAACTTAGGATATCTCTGAAAGCTTTGAAACATTAGGGCTTCGATCTACCTCAAACCACTGAAAGAAATGAAGATACCAAAATCATCAAGCTGGAGAAACATACCTGGTGCGGGTTTCACTAGAGCTGAGCCAGAAGACAACACTTGGGGAGACGCAACATCGTTTTCGACATCTCTCGACCCCGCCTCCCTAAATCGAGAAAGTTCTATAAGTTGCGAGAAAGCAAAGGTTCGTTATACCCTAAGTGTTTAAACGACCTCGCATGTGTTTCTTATAAAGAAACGTTGCCGTTTCTAGCTTCTTGTTGTGTTGAGTCTCACACACGTGTGAGTGAGACATCAAATGTAAACTCTTATTATTTTTAATGAATTTTTTAATTTTTTTTTTAAAATTTACATCCATGCTCCACTCTTAAAATTCCTAGAAAAGTATAAAAGCAAAAATAGTCGAGGAAATTTCTGGATCCAACCAGAAACTGATACTTCGGCTTTGGAGTCAAGCGCGAAATGCAAAATGCAAAAAAAAAAAGGCGAAATGCTTTAACAACCGTCAGTTTTCTTGAATAAACGGCTGCGATATAACAAACAGAACATTCTGGAACACTAAACCCAAGTCTCTGTATAAAAGTGGACTCTCGCCTTTGCTTCTCAGCCTACGTTCTGTACACTGCAGTGAAGAAACGCCGACTTTATTGAACTTCTCTGCTTCTGTTCTTAGATCAAATGGCTAAAGGTGAAGGACCAGCTATTGGAATCGATCTCGGCACAACATACTCGTGCGTTGGAGTATGGCAACATGACAGAGTTGAGATCATTGCAAACGATCAAGGTAACCGCACGACGCCGTCATATGTTGCCTTTACCGATACCGAGCGTCTGATCGGAGATGCGGCCAAGAATCAGGTCGCCATGAACCCCATTAACACTGTCTTTGGTAAGTTTTTCCGAAAATATATTCAGTTTATTTGTTTTTCAGATCCGATGATTCTTTAACGTTTTACCCTTCCGATTTCGAATGGTGCTTCTAGATCTGAATAGAGTCTTGAGTGTTTTAGTTTTGGTTGTGTAAACAAACTTTCATATTGCCCCTTTTTAGATCTTTAATGTAGTATTAGCTATTGGTAGCTGATGTTCTTTCTGAATCTGAGTTGATTGTTCCTGCGGGAGAACTTTACAGAGAAAGTACTGATATTAACTTTTTATTCTAACAAATCTGAAGTTACATTTCGCTGGTTTTGGAGTTTGGAGATGTACAGGCAGGTAGCCAGAAGTAGATCTCAATGTTAAATTTTTGTAACTTTTCGTTTTGGAGAAGATATGTTTTGATATCAGTTATTAGAGTGAGGCTGCCTAAGAAAAGGCGAGTTCTGTTCTATAGAATTACACCACATGATTATGATATGAGGCTGTTGGTTTTGCTTGATAATTTGCGATTTGTCTTTCTATTTACAGATGCGAAGCGGTTGATTGGTAGGAGATTTTCTGATCCTTCTGTCCAAAGCGATATCAAGCTCTGGCCATTCAAGGTAATTGCGGGTCCTGGTGATAAGCCCATGATCGTGGTCAACTACAAGGGTGAAGACAAACAATTTGCTGCTGAGGAAATCTCTTCAATGGTACTTATTAAGATGCGTGAGATTGCTGAGGCTTATCTTGGCACAACTGTGAAGAATGCTGTTGTAACCGTTCCTGCCTACTTTAATGACTCTCAGCGTCAGGCAACCAAGGACGCTGGTGTTATTGCTGGCCTAAATGTTATGCGTATTATAAATGAGCCCACTGCTGCTGCTATTGCTTATGGCCTTGACAAGAAAGCATCCAGTGTTGGTGAGAAGAATGTGTTGATTTTTGATTTGGGTGGCGGCACCTTTGATGTGTCTCTCCTTACCATTGAAGAGGGTATTTTTGAAGTGAAGGCAACAGCAGGAGATACTCACCTTGGAGGTGAGGACTTTGATAATCGTATGGTGAATCACTTTGTCCAAGAATTCAAGAGGAAAAACAAGAAAGATATCAGTGGAAATCCTAGAGCTCTTAGGAGGTTGAGGACTGCTTGTGAGAGGGCTAAGAGGACTCTGTCATCCACAGCTCAGACCACAATAGAGATCGATTCTCTGTATGAGGGTATTGATTTCTATTCAACTATCACTCGTGCTAGATTTGAGGAGCTGAACATGGATTTGTTTAGGAAATGTATGGAACCTGTGGAGAAATGTTTGAGGGACGCTAAGATGGATAAGAGCAGTGTTCATGATGTTGTTCTTGTTGGTGGCTCAACGAGGATTCCCAAGGTTCAGCAACTATTGCAAGACTTCTTCAACGGCAAAGAGCTTTGCAAGAGCATCAATCCAGATGAAGCTGTTGCATATGGGGCTGCTGTTCAGGCTGCTATCTTGAGTGGGGAGGGGAATGAGAAGGTGCAGGATTTACTACTTTTGGATGTTACCCCTCTGTCTCTTGGATTAGAAACTGCAGGAGGTGTTATGACTGTTTTGATCCCGAGAAACACCACCATTCCCACAAAGAAGGAGCAGGTGTTCTCCACATACTCGGACAACCAGCCTGGTGTATTGATTCAGGTTTATGAGGGGGAGAGAGCAAGAACTAAGGACAACAACTTGTTAGGCAAATTTGAACTCTCTGGCATTCCTCCTGCCCCTAGAGGTGTTCCTCAGATTACTGTCTGCTTTGACATTGATGCAAATGGTATCTTGAATGTGTCAGCTGAGGACAAGACTACCGGCCAGAAGAACAAGATTACTATCACAAACGACAAGGGTAGGCTGTCAAAGGAAGAAATTGAGAAGATGGTGCAAGAGGCTGAGAAGTACAAGGCTGAGGACGAGGAGCACAAGAAGAAGGTTGAAGCTAAGAATGCCTTGGAAAATTATGCCTACAACATGAGGAATACTGTTAAGGATGAGAAGATCAGTTCAAAGCTTTCTTCAGAAGACAAGAAGAAGATTGAGGATGCTATTGATGGGGCCATACAGTGGCTCGATGGCAACCAACTTGCTGAGGCAGATGAGTTCGAGGACAAAATGAAGGAGTTGGAGAGCATCTGCAATCCCATAATTGCTAAGATGTACCAGGGTTCTGGCCCAGACAGTGGTATGGACGAGGATGCGCCTTCAGCTGGTGCCAGTGGTGCAGGCCCAAAGATTGAGGAAGTTGATTAAGCAAATCTCCATTTATGTTTTTATATTATGATTGATGATAGTAGTGTTATCAAGAAGACCTTGATTGATAGAACCTGCTGATTCTTGTTTACCGTCTGCTATATGCAATTTCGTCTCCCCCGTACTTGTTTTTATAACCATTTATCTTCACTTGAATCTCAAGTGAGCGTCCTGAACGGTTATTGGCGCTGTAAGGCATAATTAAACATCCTTTGCCACAGCTACGCAATGGATGTTAAAATGAATAGAAGACTAGTGAATTACGATATACTCGAATCAGGTTACGAGCTAAGCCCAAGCACCTACTTAGATTTGCGGCTTTGGTATCACTTTTGAACCTTTAATTCCTTCGAAATAGAATAGGCTTGTGTATCAGAGAAAGCATCCAGCTGCGTAATAATAATAAAAGAAAAGAATTAGTGGATATCAGGACGTGTAAATTTGGGTAAGCACATAAGCATTCTTTAAATATTACAGGTGAAAAGCCGATGTACTACTGAAGCAAACAGCTTCCAGACTTCAGAACCTCTGTGCGAAATTTTGTAAGAATATATAAATATTGAATTTTACAAGTTTCCTGCCACAGGCACCTACCGTGCAAAAATTATATCAACAAAGCTTAAAAGAGCAAATGTAACAAAAGTAGAATGCAGAGAGAAACTGAAATATGCCCAGGTAAATAAATGCTTAAAACAAGCAGCAAGCACCGGCGATCGACAAAGATTTTTATATTTTATCCTCCTTTTTCGCCATCTTTTATATTTTATCCCCCTTTTTCGACTTAGGAATGAAGCGCCGCATTTTCATCGTGGCAAAGATAACCACCACTGTCACCAACAGATCCCAAAAAGAATTGCAAATACTTCTGTGTAGATGGAAAAAGCCTTGTAATCTGGAAAAGAAAAAAAAAATACAGATTTCATCCGTAGATTTCTGCTTTGGAATGAGGTTAATAAAGCAATGAAGCACCAATCACTCCCAAACATCCCTAAATCTTCAAACTAGTGTCTCTTTCAGATCAACGAAAGCTCGTTCACTCCATGGTGAGGGGCGAAGGCACACATGAACTTCATGTTCTTCTGGTCCTACACGATGCTTTGGTACAATGATCTCAAGCATTGTTCCTGTCTCGTCTCGATAAGCTTCCAGTTTAGCATCTTCTGGTATCCGGTTTGGGAGAGGAATTTCTCTAACAAATTCCCCAGGAGGGCAGTGCTCTGGTGTTGGATCGGTTAGCTTAAATGTTCTATCATGTCTTTTAATAAATGGCATGCAGGCCGTACTTACACAAGATATCTTCACAACTCCATGTGTATTAGTATTTCTCCAGGTTACTTTCACCCTTTGAAGATCAGCAAACGGCAAGCTTACGATAATTAGGAAGGCCTCATCATCTTCATATATTGTTTTTGCAGCTGTAACAGGTCCATATACATTCTTCATTACCCCAGTGAACTCATTTAACCATGCTGGCTCAACTTGATGAATATTCATATCAACTCTTTCACAATACGAAGAGATATTTGGCAAGCATTCATCATCATTTCCACTGGGTGAATAATCCTTCTTCCGTTTGTTGGAGCCAGGTGAAAGGTCGATGCTCTCGCCATTGTTATGGTCAGATGGCTGAGTGGAGAGATTCAGACCAGTACCATTAAGTGACTTTCTTGGTTGGGAACTTCCATTAGTCTTCATCATGAATTGGGAGCGCTCAAGCTCAAATTCTGTGTTTGGAAGGTTTCTCCAAGAACCAAAATCACTTGCTTCAAGAGGAATGGTGAAATTAATGTCTCTTCCAGTAAGCTCCACCCATTTTTTCTTCTCTTCCTCGTCAAGATTCACAAGATTGGGCGATCGGACAATTTCTATACCATGAACGCACTGAGGATTAGATAGACCCCGATAATGCTTCCTCTGCATCCTATGAGACCGGACAAAGCCTTTATCAACACTAAATGGAAAAGGGCGCTCCCCTTGTCGAGAGTGTCCATTCATATAACTCCTTAGTTGCATCTTACCCAAGGCATTCTCAGGCCTTTCCTTGAAAACCCACATGTAAATGTTCTCCATGTCATGTTGGACCAAGAAGGCATCAAGCTGCAAATCTGATTTGTCATATCCAGTGACACCGTTGCTGTCCCTTGTTATCTTGCATTTAGATTTCTCATTCAGAACAGGCTTGAAGTAGAAGTTAAAGAAGAACCAGGCACCCCAAACACTATCAAGTCGTTTTGAACATTTTTTAGCAACTTTTGGGACATTAACAACTGTTTCAGACTCATAACATTGAGGCCCTAGACCAGCATCAAAAATCTCGCATGGATCATTCCATGCCAGTGGAAGAGGTGGACTAGGTTCGGATGATAGAGGAAGGTTGATATCAGGTGGCCGAGATAGAATGACTGAACGAGTCATTTCCCTCTCTAATTCATCACGCATGAGGGCACCTGAATCCATTGACAAAAGTGTAGATGGATGATAATTTTCAATTGATAAGGTTGTCAACAAAGCCTCCCCCATGATTGTTTTCTTTCTCTCTTCACTTATGTTAGTAATGGAGCTCTGGTTTGCAATCCTAACACTGTTAGAAGAAACCAATTGGCATTTTCACTAACAAAATAAAGGCTCCAAGAATATTCAAAAGAGCTTCAATCAATCCACAAACCCAAATAAGCAACTCATAAACATCTTCATGGTTCAAGAAACCAGAACTTCCAACCACAACAGCTTGGCAACACTGATGAAACGCATTCACAAGAAAGCAAATAGTGGCATCGATATCATCACAGTATCAAAGACCTGAAATCAAGCGATGAAAAAATTAGAACCATTTTCATATCTCAACAACTTCAAATAAGAAATCCAAAATTTAAACCCCCAAGAGAAAGGAACAATCTTGACCTCAAGGCTTTATCACCGACAAAACCCATAAAATGGAAAGATTCATAGAAAGTGACCTTGAATTTTCTTGTTAGACCCTTCGATAATGTTAAAAGCAATGATAGGATCGTCAAATACACAAGGCCTAATATTAGTCATAAAGTATGGTGTGGTTGAAGCTTCAAATTTTAAATGAACCCAAATCAATAAGGGTTGCCAAGGGTGAAAATCCCAATTCTGTTACATCCTCGCCCTTTCCCTCAGCAACCAAGCGCTGCAGAAGCTAAAAAAGAAAGATAAAGAAAAGAAAAAAGTCACAAGCCCTAAGAATCTATAGAATTCTCCGATAGCAGCAGATAAAAAGCGCATATTCAAAGCGATCAAAATCCAACCGTAACCCTAAAAAAACCAAATTAAAAAAAAAAGTTTATAAAGAT
>JANIIA010000004.1:37103528-37137190 GCA_027478495.1 Erythroxylum alaternifolium
ATAAAGATTCGACAATTACCTGAAAAAAGAGCCTCCAAATCCCACCCCAAACAGAGACTTCAGCTTCGATCCCCATTTAAGAGAGAGAGAGAGAGAAGGAGGGAGCAACGGAGTGAACGCAGCGAGTCGGAGTTAAATTAAAGGGGTGGGGTGGGTACAAGTTAACTGTTAACTCAAGGCCGCCGCTTGTCAATAGACATCGTTAAATAACGGTGACGGAGTTGGGGTCAACAGAGGCGTCTCTTTGGGTACATATAGGTAAAGGTCTGCATTGCAACCAATCTGGAATTTGAGATCAAATGTACACCAAACGAAAGGAGAAGAAAGCATCCACCAAAAGTAAAAGGCAAGCCATTTTGCAGAATTATGGATGTTTCGTAATTAAAAAAATCATAAACTTTATAGTTGACGAAAACAATCAAGTCCAAGTACAATACAGGTTGTATTTATTGATTTACCAAAATTTTACAAGCTTACTTGATGTTGTTTAGTGGATAGCTAACGTTAAAAATGGAGTCCGACGTTTCTGCTGTCGGGTGTACATGTTCAATTAAAAACGAGTAAAGTGATAATTAATTTATGCACCATAATGTTAACAAATTTTGTATAACCCCCACTTTTTTTTTTTGATCTCTCAGGTTCCTACGTAGCTTGTATACTTCTGCGCACAAGGAGCCGTCACATACTTGATTGGTTAACTGTTGATTGATCGCTGCCCCACTCAACATCAGGTTCCCAGCAGTCTCAGGTTTCCGAGTAGCTTCAACTCCCACACTGCCCCTGGAAGCGAGACGTCCGTAATTGATCCGATCAAGGAGTTTTTACCCAGGGGACTGGAGGATCATCAATAAGACAAATTTTCTATTTCTCCTTTTTTTGCGTGACTCGAACTCAAGACCTCCTGTAAAGGAGAGCCTTAAGTGAGAAGCTAAAGCCATTAGGCCAACTCCTCGTTGTCAGTAAAAACATCTTTGTAGAATACGAATACCTCATGAAAGAAGATTGAAAAAAGGTGGAAAAGAAAAGTTTGAATTTTCTCTTGCACCATAATAATTAACCTTACAAAGAATGTGGGATTATTGCGATTATGTTAATTATCCACTATTTAAAACAATATGTATTTTTGTACCGTGACTCAATATGCCACGATCTTAGATATGTTAGCATTAAAAAAAAAGAGAGGAAGTAATTGATCTTATATAGGGTCATTCTTAATGTTTTATATGCTTGAGACAAAGTAAAAAGAAAAACTCCAATTAATCAACAATATGCAAATATGTATTGTCTAAAAAAACATAAAATTTATTTTTTTACAAATCTTTTTTCAACTAAAATGTCTCTTATTTTATTGTCAAAATTATCCTTATTTTTTGGATCATAAAGATCTAATATAGAGATTAATTATTCATCTACTCTTAAATTTTCCAAATTGGATGCATTTGGTATAGATTATGCTTACATAAATTACTAGTATTCTCATGAATATCAACTCATCACTTAAATTTTTATTTGGCTGTTCAAAACTACCTTCACCTAATTACTTAGGTTTTTCATTAGAGGAGCTCACATTTTAAATAAATTTATTGATAGCTCTTTTTTGGGATTCTATTTACTTTTCTACTCGTTCCCCCTTTTCCTTTTTTCCTTTTTTCACTTCTAGACAAATTCATTTCAAACAATATCATATTAAACAACTATAACACAACTAGACTAGAAAAAGATAAAAAACACATGCATCGAACTGGAAGAGCTAGGCAAGCATAATAGAACAACAATAGCTCAGCCATATATCACAAAAATACATGAATGCAATAATATATCTGCAACAAAGGAAAAAAAAGTAAAATTTAATATTATGTATTAAAAATATAAAAACAAATAGCAAACTTTTATGATAAAAGCTATTATACCCATAATCTATTTTCAATTTTCAAGTAATTCTAAAATATAGAAAACTAATAGTGATTTACTTTTTACCAAAGAGAATAAATATTATCAACAAAATCCACATTATAGAAACATTGAAACTATATTTCATTAATAATCTACAAAATTAAATTTATACATACAAAATCAATCGAACTAATAAATTAAAAAATGCTTATTATAACTTAATAAATGAAAGAGAGAAAAATTGCAATTGAAGAAAGAAATAAGGGATAAAAACTATTAACTATGATATTTGCAAAATGAAAGAGAGATAAGTCATGCAGGTAAATTCCTGGTAAGTTGATATTTGTCGATTGGATTATGGATGATATTTATTAATTGCAATTCTAAGTATAATTTCAATTCTAATTGAAATTTATTCGAGTAGCTTATCTCTCTTTCATTTTGTAGATATCATAGTTAATAGCTTTTATCCCTTATTTCCTTCTTCAATGGCAAATTGCAATTGAACAAGAAAATAAAATATGAATAAATTATAACCAAAATTTAATTTGAGTTTTGCCTGAAAAATAGAAAATTCTACCTAAATTGAAAAAGTTATCATACTTATAAGCAAATTTCAAAATTTACCTAATCTTAACATAAAAAACTACTAAGAAAATCCCAAATTTAAAAAAATAAAAACAAAATTGAGAATTAAGAGAGTGAATGAGATGCATTTCTTACCTAGATGGGAATGGTGTTGATCGAGGCAAGGCCAAGGCAAAATTTGTTGAATTTAAAGTCTTCTCTTACTAAATGTCAATTAGAAAAATGTGAATTTCAAAATCTAGCAGGAATAATTTTATTTCAAAATGCTCACTTTCACTATTGTCTTACCTCTCAAAAAGAAATCTTCAATTGTATTTTAACGGATCAAGTGGTCTTTTTTTTTTTTAATCAAAATCAGAATGAAGTTTCCTCCCTGAATAAATTATTTTTATATCTTTAAAGAAAGACCCTTTCCTTGCATGCTTATTAGCTTAGGTGGAAGGTTTCTGTGTTACGAATTAGCTTGCAATTAGTGGGCTCCCATGAGCGTGGGCCCTTCCTGCCCATGCTCTTATATGAACTAAGAGAATAAGAATGTGGTAAAAAGAAAGCTCTTGATAAGCTATAAATGGAGAACTAGAAAGGAAACAATTGATTATATGGATGGGATCAAAGCCAGGTCTCTATTCAACCATTTGTCCCATTGCATCATATGATTTCTTGACCGTTTGTTAATCACAATCATGCAAGTCCTTGGTGTCGGTGTCACAACCAGGTGCATGCTTTTGGATCCCTCTGGATCACAGGCACATCAATGAATAAAATTATTCTAAGAAATTCCGATTCTTAAAACTACCATCACCTACGTGATTTAAGTTTTGGGGAAAGTACAAACGTCTTTTTTGGTTACTTATTCGCCAGAAAGAGAAGGTGTAAATAAATAATAAAATCTAAACTTCCAACTGTTCCTACCATGATTTTTCTTAGACTGCAACCTCAATGACAGCTTTCGATCACTGAAACTTCCATGTTGTCCTTGTCCGCCCAGCTACTTGTTATAAGCTTCAAGAAATTGAACCGTTTCAAACTTAGCTTAGGCGTCGCTCCTCCGGGAACTTCGCTCGAACTAATTCCCACCCATATTCTACATTTGCTTTAACATGAAAGAAAAAAAAGTGGAACACTATATGGATTGTGCCCGCGAAGAGTATCATTTTTTTTTAAAACTTTCAAATAATATAATATAGACAGCCTCAGTTCTCCAATCATTGACTCTTAGTTCCCATTACAAAAGAATATCCTTCTTCCACAGAAAGCAAAGCATTCTTATGGTGAGTCTGGCCCTTAAATTACAATGCCCTTGGGACACTAAAATTGCTTTGGTTAAGCATTGGTGAGGAAATGACTAAAATATACACAGCCCTCTTCTGAAACGCCTTTCTTCTTAACACTCAAAGCCGCAAATTCTGATTGAAACTGATTATGCTACTAAGCTTGCACTACTCTAAAACCCACAAATGATTACAATAACGTGTGCAAGTTGAAATATCCAATGCTCCAAAAAACTGAGGAAGAAAAAACAGTATCAACGTTTTGACTATCACTCGCAATTATGTCAGACCATTGTTATAATACAAAGTTCATTCTAGCATATCTTACCCTCATCCACATATCTTTTTGTTAGGTGAATTCACCGTCGTCACATTTTCAGTCAGTTTTAGAACCTGCTCTCCACACAAAACAGTGACAGTGTCTGCGTGTTATCGAAAATAATTAAGGAGCACCAATGATAACATATCAGGTGACAATACTCTATTTGGTCAAAATCCACAGGAGGATTCATTAAAAAATATTATAGGTTTAGAATGATAACTGAGAATTGCCAAGAAACTGGGTAAGAGTTCGTTTGGTTCAGCTTTAGGCCTGGGATGTTATGCAGTTTCAACAAGGCCTCAAATGAAGCCTGCACCGTCGCTAGATGGCTTCAATAGATGACAAACAGATCTTCACAAAGCAGATCTAGAACAAATACAAAAATAAGATAGACAAGAACAATCTCTAGGTAGATCCATGTACAGAATGTCATAAGGTAAAGAAAGACATAATCACCCAGACTCAAACACCGACAAGAATTTTGAAAATGCACCCAACAAATCAAGTTAGCTGCGACGCATCAGAAAGCAATAAAATAATTTTTACAGCCGAAGCCTACTTTCCTTATTTACTATAAAAAAAAGATGAAAATTTTCCATTCAGATAACAGTGTTCCAAGAATTCCAAAAAGATTACTAATAGAAACGGGGTTTACCTCAAAGTCTCTTGACAGCTAGAAGTGATGAATCTCCAAACCCTTTAACATACCCATTGCAGATTACAACCAATAACAGTACGCCAAATATTTTAGCCTGCTACCTGTATGGCACCAATTTCATCAACTTTTGAGTTCTTATGCTGCCAAAAATAAAAAGACAGATAATATACAAGCAAAATACTTATTGAAATAATAAACATAACACATGTAGAATAATAGCCCTCCAAAGTCTTTTAACATAAAAATTTAATAAGAAACAGTGAACAATCACCCAAAAAAAAAACTGATCATACTCTATTACCTCACTTTTTTTGTGCCTGTGGATGTCATTTAGATCTTCATTCCCATCATGCTTCCTTTTCTGGAAAAAAAGTATAAATCTCCACATCAACAACACATTAATAATGCAATAATATTTACTTAATAAAAATGGAAAATTTTTCACCATTTTTTCTCTTATCTAAGTTTACAATGCACCCAAACAATGTCTCAAATAGAGTAATGATTTTCAACCTTTTCATGATGTTTTTTTGAGTGATCACCACCAGAATCATGGTGCCCATTTCTATCCTTCTTCCTATCTTTGTCTTTATTCCGGTCCTTGTCTTTATGACAATGTTTGCGCTTTTTATGCTCTTTATCCTTCTCCTTACCTAGATCCTTGCACTTTTTGTGCTTTCTTGCCTTTTCCTTGGATTCAATATTTGAAGTTCCGGCAACTGTAGGTGTCCCCATCTCTGCCTACAGAAAATGAAGACCAAAGGTGGCATGATATGCATCAATCTAAAGGGAAAAGTTGAATAAGGAATGGTTAGCTCAAAACCAAAGTGACAAGCTAAAGAAAAACATCATCAAGAACAAATTCCTAGCAAAACTTGTCTTACAAGTGGCAAATCTATGGGCTTTGTTTCCTTCAGTTGGAAGGCCTCTCTAAGTGCTTCTACGGCAAATGACTTTATTCTCGTACTACTAGCTTGAGAAGTGTTCTGAATAATTTGATCCAATTGCATTCCTTCTCCTTTTCTGATTTCAGTGCTTCCCACAACATTGCAAAGATAATGCGAGTCCGAAATAGATATAGGAAGTGAGCGCTTGCAGAAAAACTCATGGTGAGGTAACAACTGGAAGTGACTTACAAGATCAACAGCACCAGTTAGCTCTCTTGCCCCTAAAGTTTTAAGAGGACAGCAACTCGTCAGTGAACACAGTAAAAAGTTGGCGTAGCTCATTTCAAATACTCGGTTATAACACGTAACAGTTATAATTGCTCAGTAAATTTTGCAAGGCACATGGAACATTAAAACTCTGATATTATGAGCATATTTCTAAACTGAAAATGGGGGCATAAAGAACACTCCATTGTGTTTGTTGAATCACTGGAGACTCTCTAAACTTGGAATTTGTCCAGCCAATCAAGGCTCTGAATCCTGCTTAGGAATAAATTAGGGAACAAGAAATTACGCCTAGATACCAATAATCTAATCCACGGATAAATATAATCAACAGCTACCCTGTGATCATAAATGGGACCAACATTCTACAAAAAAAATAGTTAACCTATTGGAAGGAATTTCCTATAACAACTAAGGATTCTAATGCAAAAGAATTTAAAGTATATAGAAAAAATAAAAGAGAAAAAATGAGTAAACCACAAGCCTTAATTTGGCGGGATAAAGATTACGAATTGAGTTGAAAACAGAAAATAAGGGTTGAAATTTATATCATGTTAAGATTCCTTATTAGATAGGAAGTAGTAATAAGTTAAATATGTTATTCTATTTTACATATGTTATCCTAATGATTTAGAACTTACAAATTTTTTATTAGAATGGGATTTAAATTTGTTAGAAATCTTTTCCTACTAGAATAAGGGTTCTAAGAACTTTATATATGTGTGTACTCAACCCTTCAATAATAACAAGCAAACTGAATTTTTTTTACAAACTTGAGTTTTCAACTAAAAGATGTAATGCTTTCTTCTAAGAGTCATTCTTAGACCCTAGGAGTGATTCCTAGTTTCCTACTATCCATCCTTTGTATTTTTCACTAGATTCCAACAAACCTAACCTAAATTTCAGCCATCTCAAACCTAAATTCTAGCCATATTAAACCCTAATATCCTAAGCCTAAATTTCCAGCAATCAAACCTTAAAATTTCAGCTATGCAAAATGTAAAAATTCAACATTCTTAGCCAAAATTCAACCCTGAAAATTGATATTCTAGCAGCCTAATATCAGCCATATTTTCTATTCTTTTAGCTACTAATTAATGATTTTTCTATTTGTCCTACAACAATTTGCTATCAGAGTTTTGGTTAATGATGGCAACATGTAGTGGAAGGGCATATAGAGAAATATTCAGTGATCAAAAGCGAGATGAAATACTTCTAAGTGTTATAGAAAGATTGAACCTTAATTATCCTCAATTACTAGGTGCTCCAAGAACTAAGCCAAAAAACAATATCAGACAATAAACTACAATTGATGGTGAGACCGACGAAAGTGAAATCCAAGACAAAGAGGTTGACACTAATAAACAGCTAAAGGGGTTAGGAAATCAACGCTTATTGAGAGATCCAAGACAAAGAAACCAACCAGCAGCATATGAAGAGCGCATGGGAGCCTTTAGAGGCCATGATAGAGTTGAAAAACACAACAAACTCGATGACATTACCAAGAAAGTTTGTTTTGAAACCCCTGATTTTGTAGGAAAGATGGATCCACTCCTATTCTTAGACTGAACAACAACAATGGAAGGTTTCTTTGATTAGTAACACATGTCAAAAGATCAAAAGTTTTATTCGCAAAGACGAAACTAGTTGGACATGCTAAAATTTGGTGGAGATTAGTAGAGGATAGACTTTGAAAAATAGGCCAGCCACCAATTGTTGATTGGGAAGAGATGTAAAGCTAAAGTTATCAAAAAAATACTTACCAAGCTAAAGTTATCAAAAAAATACTTACCATTTTATTATCAGGAAGATCTCTAAGATCAACTAACAATCCTTAGAAAAGGGATTATCTTAGTAATTGAGTACATGGAAATATTTGATGAACTTTCAACCCGATGTGAAGGAATGGAGCCAGAACGACAACTTATATCTCACTACAAAAATGACTTAAGGGAAAAAATTTGCAAGGAGCTAATAATGCAAAGGATTTACAACCTTGAAGATGCATATCAATTGGCTTTAAGAGCGGAACAATACTTAGGACAAGTAACTAAAAGTTTCAAAGTCAAGCTAGGGAGTTTGGCATGAGGAGAACTACAATGATGCAAAACTCTAGACCAACACCCAATGCATCAAAATCTACACTACAAAACTTCTCAAGGAGCTGAATTTAAAGGAAAAGTTGTAGCTGAGACTAGGACGAAAGGAGGCCGCAGTGAAAAGAAATGCTTCCGATGCAATTGGAGGGGCCACTTTGCTTATGAATTTCCTAATAAATGTTTGCATACGACGGGAGAAGAAGAGGAAGAATCTGATGAGTACATGTGTGAGAACAAAGCTGGATAGGAGTTGGAAGGAGACTCTAGTAATGAACTAGCTAGTCCTACAAACCTTAATGTAGTGAGACGCATATTCAGAGATAAAGTATGCAAGGTTATCACTGATGGAGGTAGTATGAATGTAGTATTAGAGAACATGGTGAAGCAATTGAATTTACTCATAGAGAAACATCCAAATCCCTACAAAGTTGCCTGGTAGATGATATCACTATACCAGTTGCTCGAAGGTGCTTGGTGTCTTTCAAATTAGGAATCTATGAGGACTTTATTTGGCATAAAGTCAATCCTATGAAGGTATCTCACATTTACTTGGGTGACCGTAGCTTTACAATTGATATGTGCAGCACTTCGAAAAAGCTAACACTTATAGTTTATATTTCATGGATGAAAGTAGACAAGGTAGAAAAACAAAGAGGAAGTACTAAGACAACCATAACTGCAAAGAAAAAGCTTGTTAATATTCCTAAGGAGAGAGAATTTGAAGTTGTTAGCAAGGAAAAAAGGGATTGTTTTTGCAATGGTAATAAGGGAATTAACAGAAACAACACACGAAACACCCTTTATCTTACCAAAAGAAGTGGTAGAATTGTTAGCTAATTTTTAAGACCTTACACCGGATGATCTACTAGATGAACTACCTCCTCTACGAGATATTCATTATGCTATTGACTTGGTACTTGGATCCACTCTACCAAATCTTCCAACCTATCGCTTGAATCCTATTGAGAATGAAGAGTTGAAGAGAAAAGTAGAGGAGTAATTAAAAAAAAGGATTTATTTATGTGAGTAAGAGCTGTTTTGCCCTATATCTTATTTCTTAGAGAATGTAGTACATATATACATGTATATGAATACCAAATCGGATAGAGGATCTATACAAATACATAAGACAATCCTAGGATAATGTTTATCCCTAAGATAATGCTATCTAATCTACATAATTTGATTACAATCTAATTATCACAATATTATGTGATAATACCGTATCTTAACCACACTCCCCCTCAAGTTGGATAGTAGAAATCAATCATGTCTAACTTACTGATACATTCTTCAAACACTTGTCTTTTGAAGTCCTTTGGTAAATGCATTTGATGTCTGCTTCTTCGTTGGTACATACGTTAGGCATATAGTACCATCTTCAATTTTTTCCTTGATAAAATGTCAATCAACTTCAACATGCTTTGTTTTCTCATGGTGGACTGGATTTTGTGTCATGCTTAGGGCTGCCTTGTTATCACAATAATGCTTTATAGGTGACTCAAAAATGATTCCCAATTTTGTTAGCACTCTTTTTAACCAGAGACTTTCATAAATCTCTTTTGCAACTGCTCTTAGTTCAGCTTCTGCACTACTCTTGGCTACCACCTTTTGCTTCTTACTTTGCCACATGACCAAATTTCCCCACGCGAAAGTGCAATATCCAGTAGTTGATCGTCTATCCTCTTCTGAACTTGCCCAATCTGAATCAGTATATATTTCAATTGTTCTTTGATCTCCCTTTTTGAATAATAATCCTTTCCCAGGAGTACTCTTTAAGTATCGTAAGATCTTATAAACTGCCTCAAAATGCTTACTCTTTGGTGCATGCATGTAGCAACTTACAACACTCACGACAAAAGCAATATCTAGTCTAATATGAGACAAATAAATCAGTCTTCACAGGAGTGTCTGGTATTCTTCACGGTTAACCATTTTATCTTCTTCATCTTCGAACTTTGTACTTTCAATGGAAGTGTTGCTTGGTTTACATCCTAACATTGTTGTTTCCTCCAATAGATCAAGAATGTAGTTCCCTTGTGAGATGTAAATCCCTTTCTTTGATCTACTACTTCATTTCTCCCAAGTCTTTAACTTCAAATTCTTTCCTCAAAGCTGACTTTGAGTCTCATAATTTCCTCTGCATCATCACCAGTTAAGACAATATCATCTACATACACAATCAAAATTGTCTTCTTACCTTCCTTAATTCTGAAGAACATTGTATGATTTGATTGAGCTTGTGTGGATCCTTCTGCTTTTAGGACTTTGGCAAATCTTTCAAACCAAGCTCATGGTGATTGTTTCAGCCCATATAGGGATTTTCTTAGTCTGTATACTCTGTTTCCTCCTTCCTCATCAAACCCCGGAAGAACTTTCATATACACTTCTTCCTTTAGTTTGCCATCCAAGAAGGCATTTTTAATGTCAAGTTGTTGAAGGGAATGGAATCATCATCCTTATATTTGATTGTGAATATCCACCTACACCCCACGGGTTTCTTCCCTTTTCGCAAATCAACTTCTTCCCACATTTCATTCTTTTTAACTACTCTTCTTCAAAAGCTGCTTCTCTCCATTCTGGAACTTTAAGAGCTTCTTAGATATTATTGGGGATGTCAATTCTATCCAGATTAACAATAAATGCTTTATATTGAGACGATAGAGCATCATAAGAGACAAACCCTTCTATCAGGTGCATGGTACATGACCTAGATTTCTTTCGCAAAGCAATTGGCAGTTCTAGATCTGCATTGTCTTCTTGTTGCTTACTACTCTAAGCTTTTTCGACAAGAACCTGCATGGGTTCAGAGATTGCTATAGCTTCAGGAACAGGGAGTGTACTACTTGTTTTCTTCTTCCAAGAGTACAATTTGAGTGTACGGTTAGGCATGGCTACTTCTATATCAGGATTTGAATTGAACATAGGCACAAGGATAGGTTCAGGAACAAATCTAGGTTTAGGAATAGATGTACAAGGAGGTTCAAGCTGAGATTCATTACAAAACTCACTCCAATACTCCCCCTGAATCGAAGACTTGGGATAGAAGGAATCTATCTCAAAATTAGAGACATCGCAACTAACAAACAACCTTTTTGATATAGGATCATAGCATTTATACCTTTTTTGTGTAGCAGAATAACCCAGAAAAACACATTTTTGGATCTTGGATCAAGTTTGTTGGGTGAATAACTGTGAATAAAGACTGTACACTCGAAAACCTTTAGAGGAAGGTTCTAGATGGGTGGTAGTATGGATTTCTAGAAACTTCTGAAGAGGTGTTTTGAAAGAAAGAACACGACTAGGCATTCGATTAATAAGGTAGGTTGCAGTAAGGATAGCATCCCCCAAAAAAAATTTTGTAACATTGTTAATGAACATCAAGGCCCTAGCTACTTTAAGGTGTCTATTTTTCCACTTAGCAATCCCATTTTGTTGAGGACTATTGATACAAGTACTTTTGTGGACAATTCTATGTTTTTGGATGAATGTATGAAGATTTTGACTAAAATTTTCAGTACCATTTTCAGTATGAAGGACTTGAATACTTGTTTGAAATTGATTTTTTATCATCTGATAGAAGTTGATGAACACGATAGGGACTTTAGATTTATCCTTCAAAAGAACACACAACACAAATGAGTATGATCATCGATGAATATAATGAACCAATTTGAATTGGTTCTATTAGTAACACGAAATGGGCCCTAAAGATCACTATGTATAACTGAAAAAGGTTTTATGGGTTTGTATTTAGACCTTGTAAAAGAAATTCTTTGGTGCTTAGCAAATTCACAAGCATCACATTGAACACAAAGATCTTTATTTATTAAAATATTTGGAAACAATCGTGACATATACTGGAAGTTTGGATGAGCTAACCTTTTGTGCCATATCAATAGTTCATCATTCTTATGGACAATCACACTATTACTCAAGCTATAAGAAGTAGAATGACTTTCTTCATCTTCAAAGAGGTACACTCCATCCACCTCTTTAGCACTACCAATTATCTTTCCCCGATGATAGGTCCTGTAGAACACAATGAGTAGGGAAAAAAATGAGTACTATAATTAGCTTCTTTTGTCAATTTACGAACTGAAAGGAGGTTACATTCTAGATTCAAAACATGTAGAACAGAATGTAATTTCATAGAATTTGTTACTTTGATATCTCCTTTTCCTGTAACCAAAGAAGAATCACCATTTGCTACCTTAACCTTTTCATGCCCAGCATAAGAAAAATATGAATGAAACAGGTTATAGTCAGTTGCCATATGGTCTGATGCTCCAGAATCAACTATCCATTTCTTCCTACCATATGAAGATAAAAGAGCTTGTATGATATTACCTCTCATAGTAGCATTGGCAACTGTACTCATCTTTTGTTGATGGCTATCATTTTGGAGATTATTTAGTATTACCAACAATTTCCCTAGTGAAATATTCATCTCACTAGCTTATTGTTTCTGACTAACTTCATATTTTTCTGTTCCCCCTTCACTAGATACTTGATAGCCTCGGTTTTTTCCTTTTCATGGTTTTCAATCTGGAGGCTTTCCATGGATGTCCTAGCATATGTCTTTGGTGTGATCACTTTGTTTGCAGTGATCACACCACTTCTTCTGAACCTTCTTACTGGATTCATCACGGGACATCAATGCAAACGCTTCATTAGTAGGTATTGGAGAAAAAGTTTGTTCTTCTTTTGACTCCTCTTTCAGCATAATTTTCCTCCTTGCAACTTCCCTCCAAACTTCAAGAAAAACTTCTCTACCAACTCTACTTAGGATTCTGCCACGGACATCATCCAATATTTTGTTAAGACTAGCCAAAAATTCAAATACTCTTTTCTTTTTCAATTTTCTAGTTGTACATCACAACATCTTCCTTGCACTTCCACTTTTCATTCGACAAAAGGTCAAGTTCCTACCATAATGCTACCATTTCGACCCAATATTCTGTAACTTCTCTGTCACCTTGCTTCATCTGCCACAACTTTGTTTTTATCTCGTAGATTCGTGATGCATCCTCTCCATCAGAGTATGATTGTCACACCCCTTCCTAGATTTCTCGAGCTGTTGGTACAAACATGAAGGTATGTTTGATCGACGGTATCATGGTGTTAATAAGCCATGATGAGACCATGGAGTTGTCTATCTCCCACTGTCGCGCAGCTTGTGAGTTCATTGAATCTGGAACATTTCCATCTCCAATGATAAAGCTCAACTTCCCACGTCCTCCAATGGCGAGTTTCATAGCTTGAGCCCACTCCCGATAGTTCGTTCCATTCAACTTGTCAGAGACGATGACAACTGAAGTTCCTTCAAGACCAGAGGTCATTGATGACTGACCTCCAGTATGCTTTGGATTTGCCATGGAGGATCCCTTAAGATTGGAAGCCATTTCTTGACTTGCCAGGGTTGACTCCTCAGTTTCACTATCTCTTTCACGTGGCTCTGATACCATGTGAATAATAGTTGTTTTGCTCTATATCTTATTTCTTAGGGAATGTAGCACATATATACATGTATATGAATACCGAATAGGATAGAGGATCTTACACATACAGAAGATAATCCTAAGATAATGTTTATCCCTAAGATAATGCTATCTAATCTATATAATCTGATTACAATCAGATTATCGCAATATTATGTGATACTACCGTATCTTAACCACAATTTAAGAAAGTCTTACTCTGTATGCATCCAGTAATTTTGACCCATGAAAAAGATGAAAGTTGGAGAATGTGTATTGATTGTTGGGGGATAAATAAGATCACAATAAGGTATAGATTTCCAATACCTCGTCTTGATGACATGTTAGATATGTTGATTGGACCTACTATCTTTACCAAATGCCATCTGGAGTCTCTAATGCACCTAGCACTTTTATGAGAGTGATGTATCAAGTGTTTCAACCATTTATGGGTAGATTTTTGGTGGTATATTTTGATGATATATTAATATAAAACAAGACTAAAGAAGATCATCTATTACATCTACAAAAAGTCTTGAGATTTTTTAGGCAGGAGAAACTTTATATCAACTTAAAGAAGTGTTCTTTCGTGCAATCAATTTTCTTTTTGGGTTTTATTACATCCTAATGTAGAGTTAAGATGGATCTCGAGAAAATTAGGGCCATTCTTGATTGGCTTGTTTCAAAAGAAGTGCACGAGACAAGGAGTTTCCATGACCTAGCAACATTCTATAGGTGATTTATTCATAATTTCAACACCATAATGACACCTATTATTAATTGTATGAAAAAAGGATTGTTTACTTCGTCAAAGGCAACAACTAAAGCATTTGAAGAAGTTAACAAAAAGATGACCGAATCTCCTATTTTACAGCTTCCAAATTTTTCTAAGGTATTTGAATTTGCTTATGATCCATCTCATGTGGGAATTGGAGGTATACTGAGCCAAAAGGGCCAATTACTTAAGTGAGAAATTAAGTAAAGAGAAGCAACGATATTTGACCTATGATAAAGAATTTTATGCAGTAGTACGTTCTCTTTACAATTGGCGTCATTATCTCTCATACAAGGAGTTTATTCTATATTCGGATCCTGAATCTCTTAAAAACTTCAAGTCCCAAAAGAACTTAAACAAAAAGCACACATTATGGAGTGAATTTATGAAGCAATTTAACTTTGTTATTAAACATCATACAAGAGTTGAGAATAAGGCCACAGATGCATTGAGTAGGAAGAATCATTTGCTTAACACTTTAGCAATAAAGGTCGTGGGGTTCGACAAAATAAAAAGAGAATATGCTTCAAATGAAGATTTTGGAATAAGCTATTCAAAAATTACAGCTGGAGAAAGAGACCAATACTTTCCTTTTGTGATTCATGATGATTATCTTTTCAAAGGAAATCGACTTTGCCTGCCTAATACTTCTATACGAGAGTATGTGATTTGGGGATCACATGGAGGTGGAGCAGTAGAACACTTTGGAAGAGATAAAACCATCGCAATTTCAAACATGTCATATCGCAATTTCAAACATGTCAATTAGCTAAAGGAAGGAAACAAAATTCTGGATTACACACACCACGGCCCATGCCTCATGAACCATGGAAAGACATAAGCATGGATCTTGTCTTGGGAATTCCTAAAACTATAAGAGGTTACGACTATTTTTGTGGTGGTGGATAGGTTTTCCAAAATGAGTCATTTCATTCCACGTTCCAAGACTTATGATGCTGTCCATATAGCTAAACTCTTCTTCAAAGAGGTTGTATTTCTCCATGGATTAATCTTGTCATGAAGGTTATTAGATACCAGAACTCTAAGGAGAACATTAAACACTAAGCATCAATTTTCAATTTCTTTCCATCCCCAAACTAATGGATAGACAAAGGTAATGAGTAGAAGGTTGGGAGACATGTTAAGGTGTTTGGTTAGAGACAATGTGAAAAATTAAAACCTAATTCTTCCTATGGTAGAATTTGCATATAATAGTTCTATAAATAAATCTACTGGTAAGAGCCCTTTTGAGTTTCAAGAGTTCAACCATAGTATTTGTCACATTCTACGTCAAGGACGACCCCAGACAAGTTGGGGAGAATTGATGCAAAAGAATTTAAAATATATAGAAGAAATAAAAGAGAAAAATTGAGACAACCACAAGCCTTAACTTGGTGCGAATAAGATTGGAAATTGAGTTGACAACAAAAGATAAAGGTTGAAATTTAGATTATGTTAGGATTTCTTATTAGATAGGAAGTAGTAGTAAGTTAAATATGTTATTCTATTTTACGTATGTTATCTTAGTTGTTTAAGACTTGTAGAATTTTTATTAGAATAAGATTTAAATTTGTTAGGAACCTTTTTCTACTAGAATAAGGGTTCTAAGAACTCTATATATATGTGTACTCAGCCCTTCAATAATAACAAGCAATCTGGAATTTTTTTACAAACTTGAATTTTTAACTAGAAGATGTGATGCTGTCTTCTAAGAGTGATTCTTAGACCCTAGGAGTGATCCCTAGTTCCCTACCATCCATTCTTTATATTCTTCACTAAATTCCAGCAAACCTAACCTAAAATCTAGCTATCTCAAGCCTAAAATCTAGCCATATTAAACCTTGAAATCTCAAGCCTAAATTTCTAGCAATCAAACCTTAAATTTCAGCTATACAAAATCTGTAAATTCAGCATTCTTAGCCAAAATTCAACCCTAAAACTTGATATTCCAGCAGCCTAATATTAGCCATATTTCCTAATTTTCTGATTTTAGCTACTAGTTAATAATTCTTCCATATTCTCTCCATACTATGACGCAACAAATGATCTATGATGCTCTCTGAGTAGCAGATCCAAGATCCACAATCAAAACAAAGTGGAAGTGAGAAAAAAGGCAACAAAGATTTAAGTATCCAACTAGAACTTCTTACCACTTCCAAACTTCTTGCTTTCAAGATCCATGTATCAATTTTCCATTAGATGATGAATCATCAACTGCAATTCCAGGTCTGCATCATGACCATCAAATATAGTCTAGATAACAGATAACACAAAAAAGATGTAAATTCTTGCCAACCTATCCGTTCCTGGACGAAAATGGATAGGTAAGATAATGCAAAATGTACACCGAGAGCATCTAAATTTCTTATTCATTGAGTTTGACACAAGTTATTTTCCCATGTTTATAGTCTCAAGTTACCACAACACGTTAATGAATATTGAAAGTCAACATTCCTAAGCAAAAAATTGAACTAAGATTCAGATCTGCAGATCCACTTCTTTTATATCTTTGTTACTGCATCTAATGACTAATGCTAATAATATATGAACCAATGCAGCAAAGCAGGTTAGAAAAAGAAATAACATACACCAACTTTGCCATGTGATGTTTTTGACTTATCTGTAATAAGCTAGTTATCTTATTCACTCACAAACTTCAATCCACTATTTATTAGGGCACAATATTGTCCTTCATATTTTCACAGGAGGGATGGTGAAAAATTATGAGGATACCAACATGCAAGGCAATGAAACCTGAAAACTAGACACATGAGTTAAGCAGCAGTAGAAAAAATTTCATTCTAAATAAGAATTGCAAATATTCCTCCATACACTTAATCCACTTACATATAACCATTATTGGCATATGCATCAATACAGACAGTTTCCTTAGGTTTATATATGACATAGTAAAATAGCAATTACAATGAAAACCCTATATTAACATGATCATTTTGGCATACTAAAGTGCATCTCTTGATAGAATGACAGTAAAGATAGAAATGAAACAATAGTACATAGAAAAAAGTAAGAAATGTTATGAATTTAACCCATTTGCCTTCCTTACCACCCCAAAAAAGAAAGGAAAAAAAAAGATATTCTTCTGGGGAAGGAAAAAAAAAAGATTCTTCTTTGACTAAGAAAGATGCTAAAGATTCAAAAGCATAATAACAATTAGGACAGTTTGAAATGCGAACCATTAGGATAAAGCAAATCCATCAGGAAGTTGAACCAAAGACTCGTTCATAAGAACGCACATCAGAGAAGATAAGACTCAATGATGACGCAAGTATGCTTGTTCTTCATTGAGCCTGTATCATTTAATTAAATAATCTAACCGGTCAAAGTAGTAGTAAGAAGAAGATCGATATTTACTTTGATCCATCAATTAGTTAGAAAATCCCCATGGACCCGTTCATTCTAAAATCGCTTAGTGACCAAGAGTTAAAGTTCAATGAAAGATTTCGTTATAGCTCAGTTTCCACTTAAAAGAATATTCTAAGATCTTTGCCTGCCTATTATAGGTGACCAAATTAACACGAGTACCATATGGAGAGACAAAAACCGGCCCGTGTGGAGTAACTCTATATCCTCTTTCGCCATTTCATTACCTAATCTAGGAATCCCAAAATTGACAGACTTAGGACGAGAATGAAGTTGTAAAGCATACCTCTCACATGGATCCCCGAGATTCTTCCGACTACACAATTCTATTGGTCTTCACGAGGAAAAAGTGGTAAATTCAGCAACCACAAGTGGTTCTCCCACCGACGAAGTTACAAGAACCAATCCAGAAGCCACAACTCCAAATCAACCACAATAGTTTGATCGTATGCTAATGTAAGGCGCTTAAGGCGCAGAAAGAAAGAGACAGAGACTGTTACAGGTCTGACGAGAGAGTCAATCCAAAAGTTAGCTTAAAGAACAGATAATCTATAAGCCTATACAAACTCTACATTACTTTCTTTAATTATCGATACAGGACAATTAGACTGTAATATTTTACCATGTTTCGTAGCCGAAGCACTGGGGGATTGCCTCTAACCCGTCATCACTTGTAGGCATAGCACCAGACTTTGAAAGAGTGGGGTTATCTTTGATATCAATATTACAAATCTTATAAGAGAATAATTCTAAAAATTAGCTTAAAGAATAAGGGAGTTTATAACTCTATAAATTTCACATCAATCTCTTTTATTATCGATAGGACGATGCGGATTAAAAGAAGGCTCGTTGGAATTGAGATTTTTAAAAATCTCTTTTGATTCATTTTCTTATTTATTTCTTCTTTTATTTTATTTATTTGCCTATACGTCAATTCTAAACTTTTTTAAAATACAAAGGAAAAACAATTGAAATTATAACATTAACGTATCCCTTGGCGATAGGACACGCCTTGGCTTTCCTGACGAACCCATATCTATAGTGCAGTTGGGATATCTGACAGTACGTGCAGGCCGAGACTGGCAAACGCCGCTAGAGTTGTCAGCTGGTCAGCGCTCTGGTTTCCTTCTCAATAAATATACTGAATCTAAACAGTCCAATTGCTGTCCAAAAGCTCCAGTATGCCCTGCACCAAAAGATTAATATCTCTTACGTCCCTTTTCATCCGAAAGTGAAAGCATGAGCTTTTAACCAAATGAGTTTCTGAAACTGATTTGATAATTTTCTAATCATATTGTGTTTTTTTTCTTGGTTTTCTTATTTTTAGTTGACGTCTGATTTTTTGCGTTTCTAGTTTTCCTGGTTTTAATTTTTGTGTTTCTACATTACTAGTTTTCCTATTTATTATTTATTTGCATTCTTGTATTTCCAATTGTTTGTTATTATGTATTTTTGGTTTATTTTGGCTTTTACATTCCTACATTTCACATTTTTTATTTCTTCGTTTGTTTTTTTATTTCTGAATTTCTATGTTACCGGTTTTCCTATTTATCGTTTATCAATACCATGCATTGTAACTATGTTTTTATTACAAATTTCAACCAAAGAGGTTTTCATTTTTATTTTTTATGTTACAAATCTCAACAAAACAAGTTTTTGCTTTTTAATAAATGTCTCTTGTATTTCAATGCAAAGACAAGGTGGAACTCCAACAATCAATGTTTTTTTTTTGAAAATTTAATGAATTTGTATTAACAATAATAGAAATTATTACAAAATTTTAATGTCAATAGTAGAAAAATTTTCTAAACATTTGCTCTTCTACATAGTAATTACATGGTACTTTTGTCATTATTTGATCATGGTAAAGCCAAAACTACTCTAAATAAAGATGATTAAATGATTGCAAAATGCCTTGTGAAGTCATAGAAACTTTTCCTAATGCTATTTTGAAGTTTTAAATGTTCTTACATTTTTTAATTATTTTTATATAAATTATTGCAAATTCATTCTAACTGCTGTGGAATAGTTTCCAATTTGTAGCCGCCAAAAGTTGCTCTTTAATGTATTGAATAATTATGTTTACTTAATCCTACATTGAATAATTATGTTTAGGTGAACTTCTTGAAGATATGCAACATGTATAGGTACAATGGGTTATCTGAGGATGCTGTAAAGATGAGGTTGTTCCCTTCTACACTTAAGGACCGAGCTAAGGTGTTGTTCAACTCTCTCAACCCTGAGAATGTCATAAGTTGGGAGAAATTGGTAAAATCCTTTTGGAAAAATTATTTTCCATTGATAAAAACTGTAAGACTCATTAAGGAGATCATAAATTTGAAGCAGAGTGATGGAGGGTCCTTATATGAAGCTTGGGAAAGAATTAAAGAATTATAAAAGAGTTATCCACACGATAACTTGCTGAAGGAATTCTTGTTATAAACATTCTATAATGGAGTTGAAACACATAAAAGAGGGACTGTAGATGTAGAAGCTAGCGGTTCTTTTATGAGCAAGATGATTGATGTTACGTATAACCTAATAGAAGAAATGGAGAATAATAGTTTCTTATAGACATTAAAAAGGGGTAAGCAATAAAATTTCAAAGAGCATAAGAGAGTGACAGGTACGAATCTAGTGATAGTTTTGCAACCTTAGATGTTGGCCCTTACTAAGTAATTAAGTGGCTTATAGGCCTCTTCTTCTAACCTAGTAAAAGCAATATAGCATGGATGTCAATTATGTGGGCAAGAAAGCCACACAATCGTTGATTCTTAGAACAAGTCAATTTCATGAGAGCCTAATAAATGGGAGGTAATAATCCATACTCTCAACATATATAATCTTAGGTGGAAGAACCACCTAAATTTTTCTTGGACTAATAATGCAAGAAATAACATAAGAGCAAAAAGTTCGCTAGGTTTTTAGCGGGATAGACTTGGAACCTTAGAGTCAAAGATGGACAAGTTAATAGACATGCTAAGATCCAAGTCCAATAGCCAAGATGAAAGCCAGAAGACAATGGAAGCCAAATTTGATCAAATAGTGAAGAATTAATCCTCTTCCATTCATAACTTGGAGGTTCAAGTTGCAACTTGCCAATAAATTGTCAACAAGGAATATGTGGAGCCTCTTAAGTAACATGGAAGACAATCCAAAGGATAAATTGAAGGCTATTAAACTAAGAAGTGGAAAGGAGTTAGAAGAACCAAAAGAGAAGGAAGCCATCCCCAACAAAGCCAAAATTTTAGAATAGTTAAAGAAGTTGTAGATCAACTTATCCTTTATAGAGGTTTTGTAGAACACACCCAAGTATGCCAAATTTCTCAAGGAACTAATAAGAGCACTTGGGAGAAAAACCAAACAATATCATTGAAAGAGAGTTGCAGCTCAGTAATTACCAACCATATGCCCTTAAAGTTGAAAGATCTAGGGAGTTTCACTATTCCTTATGTAGTTGGTAATCTTGACTTTTCCAAATTTTTATGTCACTTAGGAGATAGCATTAACTTAATGCCTTTGTCCATTTTCAAGAAATTGGGACTAGGCAACATGAAGCCAACATCTATGCTTATCTAATTAGCAGAACAATCGATCAAGAAGTTATTTGGAGTGGTGGAAGAAATATTAGTCAAGGTGAACACGTTTATCATCCTAGTAGGCTTTATTGTTTTAGATTTTGAGATGATTGAAACTATCTACTGATTATTAGGAGGCCATTTATGAACACCGAAAGAGCATTAATTTATTGCATACCAAGAAATTAGTTCTAGGATTGGTGATGAGCAGGTAGAGTTTAGTATGATCAAAATATTCAAGGATCCAGCGGAAAGGAGTTCCTATATAAAAATTGATGTGGTTGATGAATGTATAAAAGAGTAAGAGAAGTGCTATAAAGAAGAAGTGACTGTTGGGGAAGTAGAAGCTGATAAAGAGCTAGAGGAGGATAAGTTGGCTAAAAAATTAAATCGAGAATCATTAGTAAGGACAGAAGACATGTGCCACCCTCCATTGAGAAACCACACATTCTATAGCTGAAAACCAATAAAAAATAATAAACGAGAATGGTGGAGAAAATTAGATAGAGAATAAGAGCCAAAGAATGGAAACTTTTGGACATAAGAAGTATGAGTCCTAATGTGATGATGCATAGGACCTTAACATCCAAAAGAGGAGTTACTTGAAAATAATGGCACTAAAATGGTCAAGCTAGTGACCTTAAAATTAGCATGGCATTCTTTAGTTAGGTTTACCATAACTTCATCTTTGAAAATGCTCTATTATTTTTATATTTTATGTTTTTTTATAGTGAGTTTAATGATGGATCTTCATAGTATGAATTGTATTTAAGCTCCTCCTCTGACGTTATCACCTCTATAATCTCCACAAGTGCTCTTGCCTTTCTTATCTTTTTTTAAATTTTTTTATTTTACTAGTTGTGTTTGCTTATGTTAGATTTAGTATTCCATATTATGGGCAATTTTTTGTTCAAGTATGGGGAAATATATGCATTTGTATATCATTTAAGTGTGACCTTACATTTACATTATGTTAGTTTTTGAATAGGTTAGCATTGTGTAAACATTTGGTTGCATGATTTGTGCATTGTGTGAATATGACAATGGCATAAAATTAAAATGAATTAGCTTATCTCTGAATATGACCATTTAATTTATAAAGAAACATTAGCTTATGAAGTTTGTGTTTTAAGTATTTTTGAGATGAATATGCACGTTAATTGGAATATTGTAGTTATTTTATCAATTTATCAAACTTTTTTGGATACCCTTATAATTAAATTCATTTAAATTGGTAAAAAATATAGCACACTTTTATGGGAGTGATTGACTAGGAAGAAGTGATGTAGATAAAATTGAATAATAATAATAAAATCAAAAGCACCCAAATGTGTTGTATAAATGTGCTAAAAAAATTTCCTATTCACGATAAAATGTTTATCTTCGAGTAAAAAAACTATAATGAAAGTCCAGTAAAGTTTGATAATATGGTGGTGAAAATAAAATTGAACCTATGGATCTTCTTAATGAATGTCAAAATAAATTTAATGAATGGATATTTGGTGATGTCGACCTCTTTAATTGGTATCAAAGAATGAGTGCTTGCTTACAGATGCCATAGATATATGAAGAGGTGTTGATATTTTGGTTAATATGTATATTTAAGTCAAATAATTTTAACATGAATGGAATAAGTTAGTGTGTTGGAACTTTTTAAGTGATTGATGCTTATGGCTAAGTTAATTTCATAAGATTTGGTGCCATTGTACCATTATTGTGTTATTACGTGATTATAGGTTTGCACATTTCGATTATTTTGTGGAGTTAGTTTATCTTAGGGACAAGAAAAGATTTAAGGGTGGGGATATTGATAGGTCTAAAACTTAGTATGTTTTATAGGTATTAGAATGTGTTTTTAGTGTTTTCTTAGTTGACAATCATATGTTTAGGACTTATATTTATGTTTTTGTTAGTGTTTTATGTCTTTTGTTTGATTAAGTAATTTTTAAGGAAAGATTTTGATCTTAATTACATATTTCAAAGATTTTTTGATATGTGATAAATGTAAATTGCATAATATTTTAGGGCTTAGTTTGATATGTGTTTAGCTATTAATTTAATCATTTTGTATGTGTTTAGGTTAGAATTATGTTTGAATGTTAATTATTTATGTTTAAGTGTTTTTATTACAAGTCTTTGAGCATAAATATTATTTTTTGAGGTATCTTGATGTGTTTGTTAGTGTTTCAGGGTTAACTTCAAAGAACGGAGAGACATTCGGGCCTAAACAATGTCCCACAATCGTGACACAATAGTCCACGATCATGACAGAAGCACCAGAGTTGGCCCACGATCGTGGCCCACATGCCATGATCATGATAAAAGCCTCCACTATCGTGGCCTTCATGCCACAATCATGACAGAAGGCTCGAATGTGGCCTGCATTGGGCAGATGTGTAGAGAGGGAATTTTTGGACCTTTCGGACCCCCGAAAAATCTTAGGGCTGCTCATAACACAAAGGATATTTAAAGAACAAGACAAAGAGGCAGAGGGAGCTTTTGCATCAGCCACCTTGAAGAAACCCTAGAGAGAATTCATCAAGAGATTGAGGAAGAGAAGAAGGAAGAAAGGAGAGGAGAAGAAGCTGACTCGATGCACTTCCCAGATCAGGAGGTTTCCTGATGTCGCTGCCTCCCTCCTCCATTTCGATTGTATTTCCTATTTATTTTCAGTTTTAACATAGTAAAGAATTGGATTGAATAGTTAATGATAAGATCTAAATGTTGAGGATGTTCTAAACTCACCTTCAGAGTTTTATTTTTGAATTAATAAAATATAATTGTCTATGTGTTAATATGATTTATTGTGATTTAATTCTACGATTGCATAATTCGATAATAAAATGAGAGAGTGAATCAGATGAAAAATAATTAAATTATGCTAATGAGAGTTAGTTGATTTAATAGAATTAGAATTAAATCACATCGGTAAATTGTGTGAAGAGAGATCTTGCATAAGTTTCCAGTAGTTTATCAGAGAACTTCATAGCTAACTAGGGTCGTGGATAGGTTGTCAATTTAGAGATTGTAACTTCCATAATCTGATTAGGGTCTATAATTTAGGGTTAATAGTTATAACTCAAGAGAGAGTAATCATCCCTAGGATCTTCTAGAACTAATAATCCAGTAATTCATAATCAGTTAGGTTAGCATTAAAGATAGTAAAATTTCATTTCTCTCAATTGGTAATTTCCTTAGGTTGATTCTTGGGTGTGTTGTAATTGCTTAGTAATTAGTATTTCCGTAATTGATTTTTTATTTGATTTGATTGATTGAATTAATTTCTCATTTTTAGTTTCATGCAATTTGAATTTTTGTATTGTTTTCTGGCCTTAGATTTTAGGATTAGAATATCCTTCCTTGTGGGATCGACACCTTAGGTACTACTATAACATACCACTTCTATAGAACATATGCCCAAACATCCAGAGAATATTTGAGAACATACCATATGAGAATGACATGTTAAAACAATCACATTAACTTATTATGGCATCACACATAACACAAGTATTCAAAATGATCAAATCTCCTCATTATATTCACAAAATAAACTTACATTGTACCATTATTATTCATATCCTTGTATTTACATTCCATAACATTTTAGAGTTTACAACTCCATACAAAATGTTAACATGAAATTAGAAGTTAAACAACACATCCTAACTAGACTCCTCAGATATCAGCTGATAAGACCTTTGAGTCATTCTTGTTCTCAAAATGACAGTACTAGAATTCTACTTAGTTGCCTTAGAAGCTAGAACTCCCTTATACCTGAAAATCAATGTTGCAATTTTGTTAAGTTTACAAACTCAATGAATGAACTATCATCGATGTGCTCACTCCAATTAGAACACGAATGTCAAGTATATAAACAATTTTAAGAAGTTTAACACATCATCCAGTATCATATCCTACATCACATTTTGTTATATTTCAACAAGTAAAAGTACAACATGTATATAAACATTTTATAACACTATTTCAGAGAAATCCATTAATTCATCTCAATCATTCAAATGATTCATATAAAGTTATATATATGTAAATGCACATATGACTCCGTTTTCATTTTACTTTGTTGTGATCAAGCACCTATTTATTGTCCTGTATCCGTTATGGATGCCGACCTCATTTCATTTACTATCCCATATCTGTTGTGGATACCGGGCTTATTATTAATTAAGCCTGTGGCTCTTTGTGCACAATTCCTGAGGTTAAAGCTCTTTTTCATGTTAGTCACTCTGGTCAAAACTCTTTTATCTAATCATGCATATCAATGTAGTGGAACACATCAATTCACGTAATATGCTATCAATACTTTTCATTCAATGTGTTCATGTCATTTATCACATTCTTTGAACTTGAGTCTGGAATTTAATATTCAGTTGAGTACACATTCCATATTACACATGCAATTTGAAAACACTTCTATATATAGTCCAAAGTATCAAACTACTCGGACCAATAATGTCTAGAATCATAGCAATTAGATAAGTAATAGTTTATTAACATAAAGTTAACCAAAAACAATTCAATCATAGTGAGAAACATCTAGGTTAACTCAAGTATGCTCCAGAAAAGATATTGTCTTGATGATCCGGTAATGTTTGGATGTTGACGATTTTTAGTCATGCAACAAACACATTTTTACAGATTACTAAGTTAATCAATCATATGATTATTCACTCATGCACATATATATGTTTCATGTTCAATGCATGCTCAATTGACTTTCTAGGTATCTATCCTTATTCATAAATCTTGACCATTCAAACATCATAGCTTGGACACATTTAGTTTGTAATTAGGTTTATATCTTATGTAAGTTTGATCACTCTAAATTCATCAATTATACATTCACCAACCTTTTCTAGCAATATATATTCGCACAATTTCCCAATTCTTATCCATTTATACCTAGTTCACATTACTGATATCCTTTGGACCACATTTGTATTCATAAGAATACCTTCATTCCTTTAACACTCATAAATTCCAAATTTTAGATATATTGATTTCAAAAAATCCATTCCTTAAGTTAAAACATCAATTAACAACCTAAACTTATCAAACCCTTAACCAGTTAATCAAAACATCAATCTAGGTTCATTTCAGGCCTTAATCAAGTCCAAATGCACCAAAGTAAAGTAACTTATCCTTTGTTGATTCAACAATCACACAAAATAGAATTTTTTTCATTTCAAAGCATTTCCCATAATTGTGGAGGACCTTCCCACCATCGTGGGATGAGTGAACTGAATGTTCACACTCAAGTTTCCTTTAATTTCTTCCGATTCTGACACCTTCATACCAAATTCAAAACATCTTCATATTGGTCCATTAATTATACCTCAAATATACTTCAATTAGTCATCAATTTCACCTCCAATTCTAACTCAAAATCTTTTAATTGGCAGCTCATAAAATATTTATGTTTCATGCATACAAAAACAAAAAAAACTTTCATTCACTTAATCTCGTCATATATGTAGTCCTAGTTTTTTTCAAATTCAAGAACACTTCACTAGCACCTTTATTTAGCATAAATTCACCTTTATTCAAATCTCAAATCTCAATCAAAACCAAAAAGGAAAATTATCCAATTCATGTATCATTTTTCCAGCACACTTCATCATTAACACTTCATATTATCCATCCCAATTCAATCATCATAAACTTTTTATTACAACATGCCACAAAGATCAATACTGTACTTACTTGTTTAGCTCAAGTTCCACCTTAATTCTTCAAGTCTACTTTGCCTTATATGCATTCTCAAATACGAGGTAGGAATTTTATGGGTTTTTAGCAACGATAAAAGACAATAGCAAAAACAATAATGTTCTAGTTCTATAACTATCTTGTGAAGGGTGAAAGCATGGATTTTGGTGTGGCAACTAAAAAAAACTTAGGAAAAATGCAGAGATGTAAAGAGGAGCAATCTTTTGGCTATGAGAGAAGAAGACGATGAGAGTTTCAGCAAAAAGTTACAAATAAAGCAACTTGCCGTTTGTGTGTCGTATAGTGTAATTAGTGTTAGAATACTTGTCAAAAGTCTAGGCTAGCTACATGTCCTCTCTTCATGTTGCCATTTCTCACCTAAATCTTAAGCCATTTATCACTTAATCTCTAAGCCATTGGTCACTTAATTACTTATGCCAAATGTCACTCAATTCTACCGCTATGTGTAACTTATTTCATAGGATTAGTAATCCTAAATTTCCATATGTCAATTTGACATTTTTCTTAAACTAAATGCACATTTTAATTCATCAATTTTTTAATTGTAACAATTAATTCCGAATTTACTAGTTATAATCCACCAAACCAAAATTCAAGAAATGAGTAATACACAATTCACATCATGATCATTTTAAACCTTTCGTACCCTAGAATATGTCAATTGAGTGCACATATAATCTTGGCAATTGAGTGCGCATATAATCTTGGCAATGTGAATGAAATGCACTTCATAAATTCTCAAATGATATGACTCAATAGTCTAAGATTATAAACCTTAGTAAGTTTTGGAACCCAGGCTGTCACAACTACGCTAACAAACTATGCGCTTCGGGATTATCGAGGGTTATTTATTAAAACTTACACACGTCATACAGTCGATCAAGTTTTTAGTGCTATTGTTGGGAAGGCGATTAGTTTAGTTCTTTAGTCTAAGTTTTTTTCACTATCTTTTATTTTAAAAAAGGAAAAAGAAAGAGAAAGAAGTTTGGGCCATAAAGTAGAGACACAATAAGACATCTTAGATTGAGAATGAGACATCTGAAGAGCTAGATGGCAAGAAGAAATGGAAAGAACAATGATGAAAGGTAGATATTATAGGGAGCAAGGAACTTTTACGAACCACAATGAGACACAGTATGGTTGGGGAAGTAACAATCCTTATTGGAACACGTACACTCTGGGGTGGCACAACCATTCAAATTTCTATTGGTCCAATGATAGGTGAGCATTAAGATATGTTTTTATAGGTAATTGACAATTTTTTTCCAGCATAATTGTTGATTATTGTTCTAGTTTAGGATTCATTTTCTATGTTTTTATTAAGTTTGATTTTTATTGTTGTTCTTGTGTGTTTGATGTTAATTGAGGGCAAGAATTGACTATTTTTATGTAAGAAGGAAGGAGAAACTTGGAGGGTGAACTAAAGATCAAAGAGGAGAATAAATGAGGAGTGCGTCTGTTACAAATTCCCTCGCTCGTAGGAATCATGCAAATTCCTACGTCACGTGGGAATTACGGAAGAAAATGAGAGATGCATCTGTGACATTTCCATGCTCGTGGGAATCATGTCAATTCCCATGAGCGTGGGAATTATAATCTGAGGCAATCTGCGAGGCTTCATTAAACTTAAGGTTTTTGGACTATACAAAGGAAATTAAGCCTCCATCTCAAGGAGAGATGACACCTACCTATAAAAACACCATTCTTTAGTGAAGAAGCCATGTTTGGAGCACTGAGGAAGGATTGAAAACAAGGATCATCACAAGATTGGGCAAAATAGCACATCAACACCAAAATTCTAGATTTTGGCAAAGAAGAGAAAGAGTCCTTCTATTCAATTTTCTGTCATTTTAATCTCTTTTATTCTTTGTAAAAATGGTTTATTTGAATGTTGATGATGTTATGGAGACCATGTTAGGCTAATTTTATTTTAGAAATTGCTTTTGGAACTATTATATTGAACTTTTATTTTATTGAATTAAATGCAATTCTCTTTGTTGATTGTTGTTTTTAATTGTCATCTTGCAAGAAATCGAGAGAGCGAGTGAGATGAAATTTGTGTAGGATTGTACAACAAGAGTTGACGACTTATAAACTAGCAATCATCACATTAATTGAATAGTTATAAGAGAGATCTCGACTAGTCAATTGATCACCCATAGGATAGTTTAATAACTAATTGAATCAGTAGGGTCATTGGGTAGGATCATCCAATTAATTCCTGTTAATTCGATTAGGGATAAATAGTTACACCTTTAGAGAGGGTAATTATTACATTCAAAAATCTAGGGTAAGGCATTATTCAATCACTAAAATAGGAGGGAGACAAAATAGGAAAAAAAGTAATCTATACTATTTAAATTCTTGAATTCAGATTTTTTGCAATTTCGGTATTGTCTATTATTTACATTAGTCTTTTAATTTTAATTTAATTTTCCAGATTATTTGCATTTCATAATTTAGTTTACTAAACAAATTTGTGTCTAAATTAAGCGGTGTCTAGGCATCAATCCCTGTGGGATCGCTATCCACTCTTTTTAGTACAAGTCATGACCCGTTCACTTGTAATTTTTGAGCGTAAAATAAGTAGATAAGTTTTACCATCAACAAGTCATTGTCGCCGTTGTCAGGGATTGATTATTGAGCATCGTGTCTAATTTAGATTACTTTGATTTTAGAGTTTTTGACACTCTTCCTTTTGTATTTGCAGGTGTATGAACACAAGGAGCATACGAAGGACGAAAGAAGTTATTCAAGAGGAATTCCCCGACATTAAGAAACACGAAAGAGAAATAAGAAGGCAAAGTGTCTAAAATTTTCAAATCAAGATATGACTGAAGAAGGAGAGCAAGGAGGACCATAGCTAACATTAATGGATTTTATAAGGCCAGGGTTCGGTCCTCAAGGAGTGGTGAGACCGGTAGTCTAAGAAAATAATTTTGAGATAAAGCTAGTGCTAATTAATATCCTGTAAAACAGTGTACAGTTCTACGGGCTATCCAATAAGGATCCAAATGCCCATATTGCAAATTTCTTGGAGAATTGTGGCACATTTAGATTCAACAAAATGTCTGATGATGCAGTGAAGCTGAGATTATGTTCATTCATGTTGAAAGATCGGGCTAAAGCATGGTCAATTCGTTGAATCCAGGTCAGATCATGACTTGGGAGCAACTCGCCTAAGCATTCCTCGCCAAGTATTTTCCATTGACAAAGACAATTAGGATTATTAAGGAGATAACAAATTTCCAGCAGAGCGATGGAGAATCTCTCTACGAAGCTTGGGAGAGATTTAAAGAACTTCAAAGAAGTTGTCCCCATCATAAACTCCTAAAGGAATTTCTACTTCAAACATTTTATAATGGAGTGAATCTGAGCATAGGGGTACAATTGATGCAGTAGTTGGAGGTTCACTGATGAGGAAGATGGTAGAAGTAGCTTATGATCTATTGGAAGAGTTGGCAAGCAACAGTTGCATGTGGTTGAGCGAGAGCAGTAGACAAGGACAGAAGGAACAAAAAGTTATGATACCTATTAACTCAGTTACTACCTTGCAGGCTCAGATCATGGCTCTGACAAAGCAACTAAACAACATGGAAGGAGCGTCCACCTCAGCAGTTTAGGCAATACAAGTATAATATGAGCTTTGTGGGGAGAACAACCACAGCTCAGTGGAACATTGCCTATTGGGAGCTAGCAGGACCAAACAGGTACGTTATTTAAGCCAATCGCAGCGAGGTAATAACCCATATTTGAGCACATATAATCCGGGTTAGAAAAACCATCCAAAATTTTCTTGGAGTAACAATAATGCAGGTGGCCAACAAAGACCAAATGAACCACCATGATTTTAGCAAGATCAAACCGGAGCATTGGAAAGCAAAATGGATAAGATGATGGAAGTTTTAGGGTCCAAATTGGCAGCACAAGAAGAGAATCATAAAGGGATGCATGTAAGCTAAGAGGAAAATCAGAAGAGGATGGAATCAAAATTTGATTAGATTTTAAATAATCATGCATCATCCATCCACAATCTAGAAGTTCAAGTAGGCCAACTAGCTAATGCTTTATCTTCGCAAAATGTAAGTAGTCTACCAAGAAAAACTGAGGTCAATCTGAAGGAAAGAATCATGGCCATTACTCGGATAGAGAAAAAAGAAAGAAAATATGGGGAGAAAGATGGAAACAAGCAAGAAGAACAAACAATGTTGGAAGTCCTTCTGAGTGGACCAGTAAGTGAGCTGATTAAAGAACTTCAGGTTGGATTTCCACATCAAAATTTTGCTCAATGGAAGCCATCTTCAAGTGGAGTAGCTGGACATTCTAAGATAAGGGAGTTAAGCAAGATCACAGACATAACAAATCAACTCCAGACAAAGCTCATGTTAAAGGGGTCATTGAAGGAAGAGGTTATCAATCACATATTAGGAGAAAGTCCGTATGTAGCACAGAAGAAAGAAGACCCAGGAGAATTTTTCATTCCGTGTAGTATAAATGGAGTTAATATAGATCAAGCATTTGTAGATTTGGGAGTAGGTATCAACATGATGCCGTATTCATTCAGTCAGAAGTTAAGTCTAGAAGAGCCAGAGCTGACTAAGATATTAGTGAAAACGACTAATAGGATGGTGCATTGACCGAAGGGGATCATCAAGAATGTGTAACTACACATTGATAAATTTGTCTTTCCTGCAGATTTTTACATATTGGATATTAGTGAAGACGAGGAATCCGTGATGGTTCTTGGGTGACCATTTCTGGCTACTGCTCGTGCGATTACTTATGTTGACGAGGGCGAGTTAGTATTGAAAGTAGGGAAGGAGCAGTTAACATTCAATGTGTCAGAGAAGAATTATTGTCTTACTATACCCCTGATGGACATTAAGGAACCTGAACTCCAAGGAGGATGGAAAATATTGAGCACCCTGGGAATGCATTCGAAAAGAAACGAACGTGTAAGAGAGTGTGAAGAAAGGACAACAATAATAAAGGTGGAGTCCAGAATAAGTTAAGCCCGGTATTAAGTTTGAGATCAGTTTATGTACCACTATCATTACAGTCATTTGAACCTCCATGAGTAAGAAGGAGAGTCGAGCTACTGGCAGTAATAGAAGTGCTACATGGGAGGCAACCTATGAGAGTTAACTATCATGTGATTGTTTTGTTTACTTATTTGTTTGCTTGAATTCTATTGTTATGATCATGTTTGAACTGAGTTTTATTGATGTTCATGTTGATTTTGTTTGAATTTTAATTTGTTTTCTTTTCAAATTTGTTATTGATGATATTATCTTGCTATGTTTGTAGGTTCGAGATCATAGAGAATTTATTTAAGCTTGGAAGAAGGTTTGAAATTGTGAAGATCATCAATTCCCACATCTGTGGGAATTGTGGTGATTCCCACGAATGTGGGAAATCTCTCCAGAAAGCTTCTAGAGATAAAACCCACTTTCGTAGGAATTGTGGTGATTTCCACGAACGTAGGAATCCTCTCTAGAAAGTTTTTAGAGAGGAATCCTACACTCATAGGAATTGTGGGGATTCCCATGAGCGTAGGAATCCTATCTGAAGGGAAACTTAAAGTTTCCCTCCCTCTTTTTCTCTCACCCACTTTCAAAATTTCACTCCCTCTCTCTCTAACCCACGATTTTCTCTCCTCCCACACGCTAAAACTCTTCATTTTTAATCTAGTTTCTTGGTATTTGCCTTACCCTTTCCATCAATCTTACATTCCTTCATGTTTTTCATATATTAGTCATTTCAAAACACAAGGATTTAGTTACGATTTTGCTCTTTCTCTCTCTAATACCAATTTTGCTGGTTTTCTTCTCACAATGGCTCCACCAAGGATGATTAGGGTTAGGAAATCGGTTGATGAGCTTTGCTAACAAGTTTCTGACGAAGGAAAAACCAACCTAGCGGCAACTTATCTAGACCCATTTTTGATTTACTCAAAAGAAGAATCTGAACATTTTCGTGACTTTTAGAATAGAGTAATAGTCACTCCTAGGTATTTGAATTTTGAAGTGTTAGAGAATATAGGAGTTAGACATCGTATTGAACAACTAGCTGCAAATATAGGGTGGAATAGATTTGTTCGATGCGATGTCCTTATTTATGCCACCCTAAGTTTAGAATTTTCACAACAGTTAGGTACAGCTCTAAAATGAATCTTTTTTGGTTTAGGTTGGGTAAAAATGTTTTTAAACTTGATTATTCTGTCATGAGTGAATTGTTTAATTTGTCGAATGCAAAAATTTTAGATGGTCATGCAGATTTTAATGTCGATGCTTATTGGAACACTCTCACAGGTGAAGAATATTTTGATTCACGTAATGCACCAAATTCTCTAATTCGAAGTGTTGTGAATTCACTGTTACATTTGTACCTAACAGTGTTTAATAAAACTGAAATTGTTGGACACCGATTCTGAAGTCCAACTCTCATGCAGAAAATCATAATACGTGAGCTTATCTCCCATAAAGAGCACCTTGACCATTATCAGATTATCTTCTTTTCTCTGATACCACAAGATGTCTCATACTTATAACACACATTCATCACCCATACTTGCATTCAAAACTCTCCTTTTTAGCTCAGCTCCACTCTTCGACTATCCATTTATCCATTTCAACCTGAATACCTTAAGGAACAGCGTTGGTGAGTCCACACTTTACATATATACATGCTTCGG
>JANIIA010000004.1:37188583-37207675 GCA_027478495.1 Erythroxylum alaternifolium
TTGATGTATTTCTTCCTCTTTCATATAGCATCTGTACTAGGGTTCTTGTATGTATGTACAGACTGTACAGTTTGATGATGTATAAACTGTTGATTTTGAGTAATGAAAAGAGGAAGAGTTTGGTTTTAAAAATCTGGTGATTTACAATTACTGTTTTAATTATTCAAATTGATATGATGCCATGTGGAGTACTGTAGTGATCACACGTAACGCTCCCTTATCATAGGATACGTATCGGAATAACTTACGGGCGTCCCGATGCGTACCCTACAATAATGAGGTATTACATTCCAGCCTTACCAACCCAGAAAATTTTTCCTGAATTTTCTGGTGCCTTTCAGCCCATCTTCTGGCCCTACGAACCCAGAAAAATTTTCCTAAATTTCTTTCCTAGTGCCTTTTCTCAGTTTAGTTTCTGTTTTATACCGTCCAGCCCATCTTCTAGCCCAAATATTCATCCACAACATAGAAAAGTCAAACTAAACATTTTCAGTTTTGACCAACCAGTATACATGGCTGATCAAGGAGATAACCAGAGATTTGACGAAGTTTTGGAGGCTATTAATGGATTAATGACTTGTATGGATCAACCTTTAATCATTATGGGCCTTGATCAAGCCAATAATGGAGGAATACCACTTAATGGAGCTCAAGGTAGATAGCTCAAGGCAGAGGTTTACCTCAACTCTAACCTATTGGCAGATGTGATCTTCCAAGGAATGCAGAAAATAGGAGAGCTCACGATCAGAATCAGATGCCTCTCATGGAAGATAGTTCAGATGAAGAAATTCTAGGACAAAACCAACCAAGAAGAGGCCAAAGGGGTAAAGATGATTACAAGATTAAAATTGAAGTCCCTTACTTCAGTGGAAATCTAAGCATTGACGACTTTTTAGATTGAATTGATGAGGTGGAAATTTTCAAGAGATGATGGAAGTCACAGATGATAAACTAGTGAGAATTGTGGGCTATAAATTAAAAAGTAGTGCTAAAGTTTGGTGGAGTAATCTGCAAAAGAATTGGGAGAGGAACGAAAAATCACCAATCAGATCTTGGAGGAAATTGAAACAAGCCCTTTTCTTTAGACTTTTACCCCCTGATTATGAGTAGTATTTATTTGATCTTTATCGAAATTATATCCAAGGTTCTAGGAGTATGGAGGAATATCATTATGAGTTCTTGAGGTTGGTAGCACGCAATAATCTTGAAGAATCTGACATGCAGCAAGTTTCAAGGTATCTTAGAGGATTAAGAATGGCTATAAGTGAAAGGCTTGGAATGAACACTATTTGAAACATAGAGGAGACCTACCAATTGGCTTTGAGAGCTGAAAAGATGGAAAAGGCACCGAAGAGGTTTGAATATCCTAGGAGAAAACTCAACAAATTCCAAATGAAGTGGTAGAAAACGGGAAAGCATTAGCTTAAACATTGAAAATCGATAATGTCCTTAAAGATCTAAAAGTGGACAAAAGGAAGCCTTTTGAAGGAGGTGGCAGCAACAGCAGCAGCAGTAGAGGAGTTCCTAAGAGTTCCAACTCATATGCATTGCCAAAAATAAACATGTGTTATAAATGCCAAAAGCCTGGACATATCTCTAGTAATTATCCTGAGAGAAAGATAGTCAACGTTGCTGAAAAAAGAGACTACCTTAATGAAGGTGAAGAAGATTTGGAAGAGCTTTAAGAAGAGGGAGAAGAAGAAGAGGAGTTTGCTGAAGAAGTTACTGAGGACAGAGTTAGTCTAGTGGTAAGGAAGATACTTTGTTCATTTAAAACCGAGGAGTCATAACAAAGAAGAAGCATTTTTATATCCTTTTGCACTGTTAATGGTAAGGTGTGCAACTTGATTGTAGACAATTATAGTGATGAGAATTTAGTGGCAAGAAAGATGGTGGATCATATGAAGCTTCCTATTAAGAAGCATCCTCATCCTTACACCATTGGTTAGCTTACTGATGGGCCAACATTGAGAGTAACTGAAGTGTGTCAAGTTCTTGTTTCTATAAGAAAGTCTTACAAGGCTACTGTTTACTGTGATGTGGTGGACACGAATGTAAGACACATACTCCTAGGAAGGCTATGGCTATTTGACATGGAAATTACTTATAGGGGAAGAGATAACACAATCTCATTCCAATGGAAAGGTAAGAAAGTGACCATGTTACCCACAAATGCAACCTTTAATAGGCTAAAGACCTTTAGAGAGGAGGGAAAGACATTGCTGACCCTTAATGGGCAAGCTTTTGAGAAGGAAGTTAAGGAGACTCGAGAGGTTCATGTCTTGGTGGTAAAGAACTAATTATTGGAGGAGAAAGAGGAGGAGAATGGAGCTAATTCAGATATGATCCAGTCACTTTTTGAGGAGTTTTCAGATCTGGTCCAGTCTGAATTACCTAACGAATTGCCTCCTATGAGAGATATTCAACATCACATTAAACTAGTACCTAGAGCTAAGCTTCCTAATCTGCCCCATTATAGAATAAACCTAAAGAAGCTAATATTCTAAGAGAACAAGTGGAAGAATTGATGAAAAAGGGCTTGATTTGAGAAAGCATGAGTCCTTGTGTTGTTCCTGCACTTTTGACACCCAAGAAGGATGGATCGTGGAGAATGTGTGTTGACAGTAGAGCCATTAACAAAATCACCGTGAGATATCGATTTCCTATTCCCATATTGAATGACATGCTTGATCAACTCTGTGGTTCTCAGGTATTCTCTAAACTTGACTTGAAAAGTGATTATCACCAAATACGGATCAGACCTGGGGATGAGTGGAATACCACATTTAAAACAAAAGAGAGGTTGTATAAGTGGCTAGTCATACCCTTTGGGTTGTCCAATGCCCCTAACACTTTTATGAGACTCATGAACCAAGTGCTTAGACCTTTTAATGAAAAGTTCGTGGTTTTTTGTTTTGATGATATCCTTGTCTATAACAGAACAATTGAAGAGCATCTAGAACATTTGAGGAGAGTCTTGTTTGTTTTACAACATAATAAGCTTTACCTGAACTTGAAGAAATGCAGTTCTTGACTAGCAAGTTACTATTCTTGGGGTATGTGGTTAGTTTTGAAGGAATTCATGTGCATGAAGAAAACGTGAAGGCAATTCGTGAATGGCCTACCCCTAAGAATGTTAGTGAGGTTCGATCTTTCCATGGGCTAGCTACTTTCTACAGGAGGTTCATTAGAAACTTCAATTCAATTACAGCCCCTATCACAGAATGCATGAAGAAGGGAAAGTTTGATTGGAATGATGAAGATGAGAAAAGTTTTGCTTTGATTAAAGAAAACTCAGCACTACTCCTATCCTAGCCTTACCGGTAGGGATGGCAATTTTTGGCCCATGGGCCTAAATTTAGTCTTTTTTAATGGGCCGGCCTATGGGCCAGGCCCAAGCTCAGGTAAACTCGAGGTCTAATTATTTTAAATAAAACATCATCGTTTTACTTAGAAGGGTTAGGCTTCGGGTAAACTTGGGTCTGGGCAACCTAGACCCTAATTTAATTAAAAAAATAAATTATTCTACATTTTTAATTTTAAAAAATTATTTTAAAAAACTTGACGGGAGTTGGCCCATGGGCCAGCCCACTGCCATCCCTACTTACCAGACCTTGACAAGCTTTTTGAGGTTGAGTGTGATGCATGTGGAGTAGGTATTGGAGTTGTTTTATCTCAAGAAGGCCGACCTGTGGCTTTCTTTAGTGAGAAGTTTAACGATACAAGGAAAAGATAGAGTCCCTATGATCAGGAATTTTACACAGTTGTGAGAACATTAAAACATTGGGAACATTATCTGACTCAAGAGAGTTCATTCTTTACACTGATCATCAAGCTTTAAAGCTTTTGAACAGTCGAAAGCACTCTAGTAATATGCATGCCAGATGGACTACTTTATTGCATAAGTTTCCTTTTGTTATTAAACATAAATCTGGTGTGACTAACAAGGTGGCTGATGCACTTAGTAGGAGGACAGTATTGCTTTCCACTGTGTCCCAACAGGTAGTTGGATTTGAAGTATTAAAGGAGCTTTATGAGGATGATGAAGACTTCAAGGACACGTGGTTAAAGTGTGTTCAAAAGCAGCCTGCTGGTGAGTTCCACGTTACTGATGGTTTTCTTTTCCACGGTAACCAACTTCGTATTCCTCACACTTCTCTTAGAGAAAATTTGATTCGTGATGTGCATAGTGAAGGATTAGTCGGTCACATGGGAAGGGACAAGACCATTACTAGTCTTGAAGAAAGGTTATATTGGCCTCAGTTGAAGAAAGATGTTAGAAACTTTGTGACAAGGTGCTATATTTGTCAGACTGCTAAAGGAAGATCCCAGAATACTGGTTTGTATATGCCACTCCCTATCCCGAAAGATATTTGGGAGGACTTGTCTATGGACTTTGTCCTTGGATTAACTAGATCACAAAGGAGAGTTGATTCTAGTTTTGTAGCAGTTGATAGATTTTCCAAGATAGCGCATTTCATTGCATGTAAGAAGATTGCGGATGCATCTAATGTGGCTAGACTATTCTTTAAAGATGTGGTAAAATTGCACGGAATTCCTAAATCCATTACATCTGACCGAGATTAGAAGTTTATTAGTCACTTTTGGAGAACTTTGTGGAGGATGTTTGATACTTTTTTAAACTTTAGTAGCACTGTTCATCCACAAACAGATGGTCAAATTGAGTCACTTAATAGGACTCTTAGAAATCTACTAAGGAGTATTTGTGGAGACAAGCCCAAGTAGTGGGATTTAGCTCAAGCTCAAGCTGAGTTTGCATACAATAGTGTTGTCCATAGTGCTATTGGTAGATCACTATTTTCCTTGGTATACTTGAAAGTTCCAAAGAGTACTGTTGATTTAATAAAACTTCCGAAGTTACCAAATTTAAGCATAGCAGCTGAAAACATGGCTAAACAAGTGAAGAATGTACAAAAGGAGGTTCGAGAGAGACTTGAAAGGACTAATGCCAAATATAAAGAATAAGCCGACAAATACAGGAAGTCAAAAACCTTCCAAGAAGGTGACAAAGTGATGATTTTCTTAAGGAAAGAAAGATTCCCTGTTGGAACCTACAACAAATTGAAGCCGAAGAAATATGGTCCTTATGCGATACTACATAAAATCAACGACAATGCTTATGTTATCAATTTGCCTGAGGAGATGGGGATTTCAAAGACTTTTAATATTGCTGATATCTATGATTTTAAGGATTTGTTCTGTTGTTATATACCTATTCAGCAAAACTTAATGCTGATAAAGGAAAACAGTTGGAAGATCCAACTAAGTATCGAAAACTTGTTGGTAAATTGAATTATTTGAATATTACTCGTCCAAATATTTCGTTTGCTACAAGTGTAGTAAGTCAATTTATGGGATCTCCACGAACTAGGCATTGGGATGCAGTTATTAGAATTTTGAGATATTTGAAAGGTTCTCCAAGGCAAGGTCTTCTTTACCAGAATCATGTACACATTCAGATTCAAGGGTATATAGATGCAGACTGGGCAGGCTCTTATGACGGACTGTCTACTTCAGGCTACTGTGTACTTTTGGGTGGAAACATATTGTCATGGAAAAGTAATAAGCAATCAATTGTTGCACGTTCTAGTGCTGAATTTGAGTACAGGGCTATGGCATATACTACATGTGAGTTGATTTGGTTGAAGCATCTTCTTGGGGAACCTGGTTTTGAGCACCCCACTTCAATCAAACTAATGTGTGATAATCAAGCAGCCATTCATATTGCCTCGAATCCAGTCTTTCATGAGAGAACCAAACATATTGAAGTGGACTGTCACTTTATTCATGAAAAGCTTCAAGAAGGATTGATTGAGACACCATATGTCAAGTCAAAAGATCAACTTTCTGACTTACCCACTAAAGCATTAGGGGGGTCTCAATTGAAACCTATATTTAACAAGCTCGGAGCTTATGATATGTATGTTCCAATTTGAGAGGGAGTGTTAAGAAATATCTATATTAGGAAGAGTGATATCTACATTAGGGAGAGTATGATCTTCCTCTTTAGTGTATGATTTCCTATTTATTACCAAGGTTTTCTTTCCCTATGTAATGACTTCTATATAAATGAAACAAGGGTCTTGAATATTCATCAAGCCCTCTGTTTTTCCACTCTGTTCTTCACACACAGTTACATGGAAAGCAATTCAAATATATTTGGAACTAAAGGTGTATAGAAAGCACATTAGTACTAATAACATATGGAAAGCACATTAGTAGTAATAAGCACATATCACTAGGACCACTCTTATTTCAAGCAGATTCATTCTGCAACAATATGATATCTCCATAGTTAAAAAAACACATGCTAGAAATGGAAATAGTGTTAAGAAACTTTAAAGCTTAACTATTGATGTACATCTGACAATGCGCAAGAAATGGATCATAACACATTTAAGATATGGTTCAGCAATGCAGTCAAGCTTCTGTGACATAAATGTAAGCAATAGGCCATCAAGATGGGATGGATCAATAGCACCTGCAATTTGCACTGAGGAGTACAAAACCAAGACAAAAAAGAATTGGAAAGAAGAAAATGGACAAATTTATTGCATGGGGTAATAGTTTAACAGCAACAGAAAATAGTATCGCAATCATTGCCCTTGAAATCAAGGTGTAGTGCAAAACATTTAAGCTAGTTGGTGGGAAAATCATTAGGACAAACACAAACTAAAACTTATACAACATATGAAATCACTCAACAAATTCAACTAGGAAAAATTGATGTGCAAATTTAGTATATCCAGTTCATATAAAGCTTTAGATGCATACAATGAATGAAACAAGCATGTACAATTCTCACCTAGCACGTAGAATGAAAACTCAATGCAATGGGACTATAAATTAAAAATATAGCTTCTTTGGCTAGTTTACCAAAAAGCTAAGCACAGATAGGAAAGGCATGGATGTATTGCTTGATAAAAGTTACGAAAGCAAGCTATATCACTAGTAGCCACACCTGTGAAAGACTTCACACCTAAGTGATAAAGAATGCCAAGGCATCAGCTGGAAAGCAACTTTAGTAAATCAGAATAGATATGGAATTTTATAAGGTGATAATGCTGATGGTAGAAAAAGGAAAAAGAAACATGTTGCAAAAATATTTGTTCTAGAACACAGGCATCAAGAAAAAGGAGGAATGATTAGCCCCCTATTTCTTGGCATATGCAGACTAACATGAATGAAAAGTAACAAGAAGCTACCGTACAAAATTCAGCAGCGGGCTATTATATCAAATTAAACAGAACTAATAGACACCAAGTAATACCCTCATTTATGCACAAAATATTCCAGAAATCACTCAAGTAAACAATTGTTTTTTATTGCTACAATAGGGGAAAAAACGCCGTAACCATGATGGTATAACACGACATCAAGGCCAAAAATGCTTATAAAGCTCAACGCACGTGAAGGAGTAAGGGAAGAAACCTGTTGAGTAAGTGATCTGGTACCAGTAGAGCAAGCAATCCTCATGAACTGCTCTTCGATCTCAAGAATGGCATTCTCCCAAAGAACAAGACGGTTGTTTTTAGCAATCAAGTTCCAAACTTTAGTTCCTTCCTCAATCAAACTCTTTGCAATCATTATTTGTCGCCTAAAATCGAAAAAGACAAAAGTCAGGACTCGGTCAAAAGCAAATTTTCACGGTTTAACCAAAAGAGGGTAACGCAACTAAACTTCAAATGGGTAATCCTGTTTTTCTATTCTCCCAACCACACAAGAAAGGAAAGAACATTAAATTATGAATAAATTAAAAACCAATAAAGGGCCAGAAGTCTTGCGGATGACCTGTGGTGGGAACATCCTGAATAAAGAGGAACCTGGTCCGCGAAACTCAGGAGCTGTTCTTCGGAAGCGAGACTTGCAATCTCCTTGAGAAGGAGAGCTCTATCAGTCAAGCTTCCAAGGCAGTACTTGAAAATTGTTGAATCCGAAATTGTATAGCCTCTACCAGACATGGATTCTTATTCTTGTTTGAAATGGAATCACTAAAGTTGTCTTGCTCCTTGTTCTTCTGAAAATGATGAACTGAACTGAAAAAGGGTTTTGTTAGACGCTTGACGACCTTTATTCGAAGTGAATTCCCGCCGGTCAGCGTTGCTTATTTGGTACAATTATGTGGTTTTTTTTTTTTTTGAGAATTTAAAACATTCATTAATAGAAGAAATGTTTACATCAGGATATCAGGATATGAGGGTCTCTCACGTGGGACAGATTATAAGACACCAAGGCAAATTAAACGATACGGTGACGCACAACAACTAGACCAATACGACAACGCATATGATGAATTAAAACAAGGTCGTTCAACATTTAGGATATAATAACCTCCAAGTTTCGTGAGACCTTGAGAAGTTTCTCGAAATAGGAGGAAGGAGGCGATGGCGAAGCTCTGGCAATTTAGACAATCTATTTGTCTCCGCGTGGTTCCGCTATGTTTTACTCTGCAGCAAGGATTTTTCAAGCACAGGTAAACATACTCATATTCATCATTGTGATGTCTTTTGAAATTAGGGCAAACTTTTTCCATCCTTACAGACTCTGCTCTGGCTAATCCTCTTTCTGTTGAAGATCAGTGGGAATGATCCTCTCTGCTCTTTCGTATCCTCTTTGCGTTGAAGAACGGCGGGAATGATCACTACTCAAGTAATTTTTACGACTCAATATATTATCCTCCTTTTCAAAATGGGTATTTACAAATAACCCTCTTCTTGTTGATAACAGGGACTCAGTGACGATCCATCAGGCTTAGATCAGCTCGTATAAAGTTTTCCTGAGAAAGCCCCTTCCTTTCAACCAAGTAAGTTCAGAAAGCTAGTATTTCAATATTTTCCGTGTATGTATATTTTTGAACTGCTAGAGAATCTGAACTGTTCTACTCTGTACTAATCTAAATCCATGGATGTATGAAGTAGTTAGTTACTAAGGAATTAGAAAAGATCATCAACGACTAGACTCTCCATGTGAGAGCCATTCCTCTGCTACAATGAAAGTTCAGCTAATATATAATCAGTTGTTCTCTTATGCTAACCATAGTGAGGTCAGTAAGAGAGAAAGAAGTATTTGATCGCTATCTGAACCTTCTGTTGTTCTTCTCATTCCATATTGTTTGGGCACATGTAGCTACTGACCTGTCATGTTTAGAAGTGTTCAGATGAGATAGTTTCAGTAGGATATCTGAGAGTCTACAATAGAAAATCCTAGGTACACATAGTGTAGAGATTCTATACCAAATCTCTTTTGAGAAAGCATACTCAAAAAAGAGACAATCTCTAGTTTCATCCTCAAGATAACAGAGGGTGCACATTTTAGAGGAGGATAGGAACTTCATCCTATCCAAAGTGCTGAGCCTATTCAACATAGCTAGCCAGAGAAGAAAACTGGCATTAGGTCTAAGAATCTTGTTCCATATAAGGGGATACCATCTTACCCTATTAGCAGACCCATCATCTCTAGCTATTTCTTGGAGCTTTTTTTCTTAGGAACCTCTCCAATAGAGTTCTTGCCATTTGGTTATGAATTAAAGCCCCAGGCCTTTTCCAGTTGTCATACCATAAGGAAGTACTTTCTCCAGTCTCTATTTGATAAGTAATCTACTGTTGGACTTCATCCATCATTCTTAGAATCTGGTTAAAGAATCAAGTGAAGTTGTCTTTGATTTTTAGAGCCCAAAAGCTCTCATCTTTCAATATATAGATATGGATCCATTTGATCCACATATATTGTTTTTCATTTAGGATTTTCCAAATCCTCTTGATCATTAATAGTTTGTTTTTCTTGCTAATTGATTCCAAACCTAAACCTCCTTCTTCTTTCGATTGACAAATAGTCCTCCAACTAACTTTTGCTATTCCTTTCTCACCGTTTCTCTTCCCCCATAAAAATTGTTTCGTCAATTTTTCAATTGATTTAATAAGCCTTTTGTAGAGAAATAGATAAGAATACCAATAGGTTTGGATTGACATTATAACCGACTTCAGAAGCTGAAGTTTCCCTCCATAAGATAGAGCTCTATTAGTCCATGATCCCAATCTTTTCTAGATTTTTTCTATTAGGAGGATACATTCACAAAACAGTAGTCTCCTGGATGAAATAGGAATACCTAGTTATAAAAGAGGAGGATCTTTGCTTTCTATTCCAGTAACTACTGCCAAGGCATTAGAAAGAGGAGAAGCACTTTTAGAGAGTATGAGGTAACTCTTCTAAAGATTAAGACATAGACCTGATACCTCTTTAAAGGAATTTAGTGTACTCATCAGTATAAAGACTGAGTGAACATTAGCCTTGCTTGGAAGGATAAGATCATCTGCAAAACATAAGCTAGTGAGGGAGAGTTTCTTACACTTAAAATGAATTCTAAATCTAGAATATGTAGAAGTATTATGACTTAACATTTGAGTGAGGATCTCCATGCAAATTAGGAATAGATAGGAGGACAGAGGATCCCCTTGCCTAAGCCCTATTCTTCCTTTAAACAGCTCAGTAGGACTCCCATTTATTAGTAAATCGTAAGAAGCAGTAGTAATGCATTCGTGAATCCATCTTTTGAACCTCTGGGGGAAATTCAGGACCTTATGGTTTGTAGCAGAAAATTCTAGTCCACACTATCAAATGCTTTCTGTAAGTCCACTTTAATAGAAACTTTTTTAGGGCTTTTCCTACGATTATACCCTTTCAAATGCTCCTCACTCGAAGAATATTATCCCTAATATCCCTACCTCTCATAAAAGCTCCTTGATTCTCATTGATGAGAAAATGTAGTACCTCCTTCAGTCTATTTGCCAAGATCTCGGCTATGATCTTATAGAGAAAATTAGTATAGGAAATAGCTCTAAATTCACTCATGAGATCAGGTTGGAGTTTTTAGGGACCAAACAGAGAAATGTCGTGTTAATCTTCTTAAGCAATACTCCTTTTTGAAAAAATTCATTTACAGCCTCCTTAACTAACGCCCTCACATCACTTCAGGATTTTTGATAGAAAAACCCATTCAAACCATCAGGTCCTGGTGCCTTAGAGCCATTCATATCAAAAACAACCTTCTCTATTTCCCGATCTGAAACTATTGTAATTAATCAATAAGCCTCATGTGCAAGAATTCTTGCTTAAATATATTGCCTTAGATCAGCTCCAAAACTAGGAAGGGAAATATCTAAACCTAGGAGATTTCTGTAGAAATTCATTGCATCTTCTGCAATACCTTCTTGTCCGTAAACAACAACTCTAGATTCAAATGTGATGGAAGTGATTTTGTTCACATTCTTTCTAGCTAACACTGAATTAAAAAAAAAGCTTAGTACATCTATCCCCTTCCTTTATCCATTTGATTCTAGCTCTCTGCTTCAATAAGGAGCATTGATTGTCCACCAATTGCATGTAATTCTTTAGGGCTTCCTTTTTAGTTGTAGCTACTGGTACATCTGAAGGATTTTCTGCCAACATTTTCTATATGACTGCAAGTTTATCATCACATGCAGTTTCTATCTCCTTAAAGATATTTTGACCTCTCTTTGAGTTAACGTTCTTTAATTCCTTTTTAATAGACTTGAGCTTTTGGACGCATAAGTAATGTTTTGTTATAACAATATCTGGTATAGCTGATACAATACTATATTCATTATCGTTATCGTTTAATGAACTTTAGAACTTTAATAAAGAGTTTCTCTCGCCTATAAATTTATGAAAAACTTATTACTATCAGATCCAATAATAGAAATTTTTAGTAAATAAAAAGGGAGAATTTGGGGTATGCAAAATTTCATATTTTCCATACAATTCATAGGTAAGAAAACAAGATGAAATTTGTTTTATTTATTCTTTACCACTATTTCTATTTATCTTGCCCTGTTTAATTTTGTGGAAGAAAGAATTTATCTTGTTGATAGAGATTTCCTAATTAGTAATCAAGAATATTGGTAAAAAAAGATTTGCATGATTCTTTCTACAATTTACACTTATATCTCCCCCAAAACCCATTCATTGGATTTTTTCTTTGATTAAAATATTCTTTAAATTTTTTCAAAATCATAAAATATTCCTTCAATATATATGCTGTATATTTTATAATTTTTCATTAATTATCTCTTCAAAAAATATAACTGTAATGGCCCGTTTTCTATACTAAGGGTTAGGATATAAGATCATAGACCATTGTACATGAGAAATAGTATTTGGGAAATTAAGAGGTGAATTTCATTCACATGCATATCATTAGCACACATACATGAATTATGATATTTTACACATTGCAAAGATCATATATGCACTTAATTGACATATTTTGCGGTACAAAAGATTTAAAATGATCATGATGTGAAATGTGAACTATTATGTCTTGAATTTTTGGTTTGATAGTTAGTTTATAATTATTAATTTGAAATTTATTATTGCAATTAGGAGACTTACAAATTTATGTGTATTTTTGGACTAAGAAAAATGCCAACTGGCAAGATAAATTGATATATGGTAATAGAAATAATTAATACATAGTAATAGAAATAATTGACAAATGGCTTAGGTAATCGAATGACAAATGGAGTAGAGATTGAGAGACAAATGGACTAATTATTAAGAGACATGTGGGAGCATAAGTATAAGAAATGAAGCTTGTTGCTTTATATGGTAAGTGTCATGAGAAGTGTCATGACACTTACCATGCTTTTAACCTACATGATATACACATATTTGAAGACCATCTTTCAATTATTACTTTTTACTACATGCTCTCATCTTCTTCTTTCTTCTCTCCGTTCACGGCATTCACAACCCACACTCACAACGTAAGTTTTGTTAACATCTTTCATTTAGCCACTCCAAATATTTTGTTGTCTTCGCTTTGATGATAAAAACCCAGCTTATTTTACCTTGAAAGTTTGACAATCGTGTAAGTATGGAGAGCTAGGGTTACTTGATGATTTGAGGAGCTTTGGAGTTAAACAAGTAAGTAAGATATTGTTCTTCATGGCTTGTTTTAATAGAAACGTATATGATGATAGTTTAGGGACAGATGGATGGTGTTAACGGTGTATGAAGTGTGCTGGAACGTTGATGAAGAAATGGACATGGATGTGTTCTGTTTTATGTTAATGATAAACTATAGTTTATGTATGTTTGTATGGACGATTGTGAGTTGGAATTGAGGTGAATTTGATTAGGAATTTAAGTAGAAATGATGAACTATGCATAAGATATTTTGAGTTTGGTAAGAAAGAGTTAAAATCTAGAAAATTTGAAGGAGAAAGGGGAGTGAAATTTTTGAACAACCTATCCCACGATCGTGGAAAGGTGTCCATGATCGTGGGAAGTGTATTGGAGATGAGATGTTCTCTTTTGATTATTTACGCTTTGTATGATGCCATAATAAGTGAATGTGATTGCTCCAACATGTCATTTTCATAAGGTATGTTCCTGAACATCCTCTGGATGTTCAGGCATATGCCTGATGGAGGTGGGTGTTACAGGTTTTTGGTATCAGAGCCTGATTTGTCATCCTTAGGGATATATAAGAACATTTAGACTTAATATATGGTGAGAGACTCATATAGTAATCATGATTATTGTTTATTATAGGTCATCCACTGTAAGAGATCAAGTTGCAGAGTCGACTGACCTAGAGTTTGTAAGAGCCAATTGAGAGACTTTAGTAGCCCAGTCTGACCAAATTCTTCAGAGAATTCCTGAGAGGAGAGAAAGGAGATATGATAAACTTAGGAAGCAGGGGGCTGTAGACTTCTATAGAAGTACAGACCCTGCTAAGGCAGAAGGATGGTTAGAGAGAACAAAAAGGATATTTGATAAGATAGACTATGAGTCAGATGAAAGGTTTGACTATGCAGTCTCGCTACTGCAAGGTCCAGCTTATTAATGGTAGAAGAATGTTCCCGATAGTACCACTCGACCTTGTAGTTTAACATGGGAAGACTTTGTGAAAGTGTTTAAAAAGAACTACATGCCAAAGATCTATTTGGATAGGACGATGAAGGAGTTTTTATATCTGAAGCAGGAAAGCTTCACAATAGTCGAACATGAGATACGATTTAATGAGTTAATAGGATATGCTAATGCTTGGACTCCGAATGAGGAGGATAAGTGTAGACATTTTGAGGATGGGATGAATATGGAGATTAGAATAAGGTTAGTTATTACTAATCTAAGCAGTTTTACTAAGCTGAGAGTTGCCTCAATAAGAATTAAACAATTGTTGAAAGATGGATAAAGAGAGTATAGACAAGAGTTCATAATGAAGAGATAGGGTGAGTCTCAAGTCGATTCTAGTAGAAGATTCAGTAAATGTCATAATAGATCATTTCGACCACCAACTAAATTGAGACAGTCAGGGTTTAGACAGAGAGGCAGTCTTGTACAAGTTAGTAGTGGTAGAGGTCCAGTATCTGGGCAGGTGCTACAAATGCCTAGTTGTGAGCACTGTGAAAAGAAACATGCTGGAGAATGTTGGACTTTATCGCGAGCTTGCATCCATTGTGGCTCTTTCGAGCATCAGATTAGAGATTGTCTTGTGACTTTCGGAGCACAATCTAGAGTGAGAGAAGGAGTGGTGACTAAAATAACTGCCCAGTAGAGTAGAGCTAGTGGGTCAAGATTGAGAGTCAGAGGTAGAGGCAGAATAAGTTCAGCTAGTCCTACTATTAGGATTAAGGTACGGAGTAATTAACTATAGTCTCAGGCCAAAATCTATGCTATTATGAGATAAGAGGCTTAGAGCTCCCCAAAAGTTGTAGTAGGTATGTTAAATGTCTTTTAATTTGAAGCATTTGCATTGTTAGATCCAAGATCTACGCATTCATTTATCACACCACATCTGGCATCTAAAGTACATTGTGAGAGAGATATGTTGAAATGTGACTTAGAAGTGAGTACACCAATAGGTAGTACTATAGTGATTGGAGAAGTGTGTAAAGGGTGTATGATTCGGGTTGATCAGGTAGAGTTGGAAGCTGATTTGATTGTGTTGCAGTTAAATGAGATAGATCTTATCTTAGGTATGGATTGGCTTACTGCTCACAGGGCTGTGATGAAATGCTGCACTAAGGAGGTGATTATTAAATCTCCTAATTAGTAAAGAGTGATATTTTGAGGTGTTAGTCAAGCAGTGCCAGCTAGAATGTTCTCCTCAATGAGTGCTTGGATACTGATTCGAGGTGGATGTGAGGTTTATCTGGCCTATGTGACTGATGCCTGAACTGAGTAGACAGTACAGCAAATTCCTATTGTTAGGAATTTCTTGGATGTGTTCCCACTAAATTATTTGGTTTACCCTTAGATAGGGAGACAGAGTGCACTATTGACCTTGTTTTAGGTACTGCTCCTATATCTATTCCTCTATCAGACCAAGTGTGTTACCTTGGGGAGCCCTAGTTTTGTTTTTGAAGAAGAAAGATGGGACTTTGAGGTTGTGCATTGACTATAGGTAGTTGAATCATGGCAGTGAAGAATAAGTATTCATTACCGAGGATAGATTATTTCCTTGATCAGTTACAGGGAGCTCAATTATTTACTAAACTGGATTTGAGATCAGGGTAATATCAGTTAAAGTTAACAGAAGTTGGTGGACTAAAAAGTGCATTCAAAACTAGATATGGGCACTTTGAGTTTTTGGTGATGCCTTTTGGGTTAACAAATGCTCTGACAGCTTTTATGGCATTGATGAATCATGTATTTCAACCTTACTTAGATCATTTTGTGATTGTATTCATAGATGATATTTTGTGTATTCGAAAATTAGAGAGGAACATTATGAGCATTTGAAGTTAGTCTTACAAGTAATGAGAGAGAAGCAATTGTATGTCAAGTTCAGTATGTATGAATTTTGGCTTGATTAAGTAGTATTCTTAGCTCATACATTATCTGGCCACGGTATATAAGTAGACCCAAAGAAAGTTAAAGTAGTGATCAAATGTGCTCAGTCTATAGTATTTTGAGTATAACTCATATAATACTAAACCAAATTGAATGATTTTGATTTCATTAGAAACTTAAGAGATAGGAGAAAAATTTTATAGAAGAAAGTATCCTCAAATTACTGTATTTTCTTGGTAAAAAAGAACATGGAAAGTTGACCCGAAAGTTGTTATAGGAAAAATTTGAATTGACCAAGGAATTATGAATTTCAATTTTAATGGTTTTATTGAGGTATAAACCATTAGAATAAATGATACTTATGTGAGTTTGGAAATATGAATGTTTACATGACAAGAATAATAGAGTGATACTTAGGATTGTCATGAATAAGCATTGTGCATATTTTCTATACATACATGTGTATTAACAAACACTTATAATTGTGCAAAAGTGTGATATGTGTATATTGCTTGATATAGAGGAGCAATTAGAGCATCAATATCCAAACATTGCTGAAACTTCAAGGTAATAACTTTAGGAGCAACCAATGAGTAACCTATATGGTTTCATGCAATTAATTGTTTGCTTTAGAATATGTTTTGAATGACGATATGAATGTGATTTGATTATGTTGATGCCGAACAATGAAGGTTCGAGACTTGATGCATGAATGTAATATTAAAATGCTACTTGTATGTGAATGTGATGAACTAAATGCTTCTTGACATGATTGATTGATTATGAAAGATGCATTTCATATATGAATGCAAGATCAGATAATGAGAGTTGTGACCTGAGTAGCCACTAAAAACGAGTTTAAAGCTCCAAATGTGATTAAGAGCTAAAGGTTCACTATGTAAACTGAGCCATATATCCCCAACAGATAAGGGACAATATAAATGAGCCTGGTATTCACAATAGATACGAGATAGTTTAGGCACTTGGTCACAAAAACGTAATAATTGAAAGAGAGTCACATGAGTAGTTCTAATACATTTTTGAATAAGTATGTTTGGTTGTTCGAAATGCAAAATTGTCTTACCCATAAATGAGAATGTAATATGTAATATGTGATAAATTATGCAAAATGCAAAGATGTGAATTATATGTTATATGTGTGATGTGTTGCATTAATTGAGCGAGTCATCAATGTGATTACCTCATTGAGTTCGCAAAACTCACCCACAATTGCACGTTGACATTTCAGGACTGAGAGAGGACTTTAGCTACTGAGAGACACTACAAGAAGTATAATTTTGTACTTTTGGGAAGAAGAAGAAATGGCTCAAAGGTCGATCGGCTAGGATTGGAAAGATTAGATAGACTTTTTGTGTAATTTCCTTTTTCATTTAGCATATTTTGTATTAGGAAATGATGATGTACATGTATGGATTTTTTTAGAACTACAATGTAAATATGTTCGGATTTATGAAATGAAATGAGGAATACAGTTTGGAATTTGGTTCTAAAATTTGGTGACTTTTATGTAAAATAGTTGACGCCATGACTAAGTTAGATATGTTTCCATGTTATAAAGTAAATGTGAGATATTTAACATGTCATTATTATAGATTATATACTAGAATATTCATAGGGTGTTCTGATATGAAATTTATAGTAATGGGGTGTTTCATATATGTTTTATAGTGATGCTTCACACTAAGGATTAGGATGTGTTTTGATGCAGTATGGTAGAGTGATTGCATATGCTTCGAGACAATTAAGCAGGAAATCTAATAGCATTGTGGCACAAATTCAGTTATCGAGGTTACCAAGCCTAGTATAACTGAGAGCATTAAATGTTGAGCTGAATTTGGGGCATAATGAAGCATTGTTAGCTATATTGAAGCTTAGACCGATGTTACATAAAAGAATTAGAAAAGCTTAAAATAAAGATCCAGAATTGGTGAATCTTATTGAGAAGTTGAAACGGAATCCAAATTTTGAGTTTGAATTGAGAAATGATACATTGTGGTTGAAGCAGAGATTATGTGTACCTGATGTGGATGATTTGAGAAAAGAGATTCTGGAGGAAGCATATATAGCAGCTTATGCTATGCATCTTAATACTACCAAGATGTATAATACTTTGAAACAACATTTTTAGTGGCTAGGGATGAAGAAGCAAGTGGTTAAATATGTGGCTAAATGTTTGACTTGCCAACAGATTAAAGCATAGCATTAGGCTCCAGTTAGGAAGTTACAGTCATTACCTATTCTGGAGTGAAAATGTGAGAGAATTATTATAGATTTCATTACGGGTTTGCTGAGGACTCCGAGGCAACATGATGTCATATAAGTGATCGTTGATCGATTGACGAAGTCAGCTCATTTCTTACCTGTAAGAGGGATAATACACTGGATTAGTTAGCTCTGAGATAGTGAGGTAATATAGGGTCCTAATGTCTTCCCAGATTTACTTTGAGATTTTGTCACATAGGACATCAAGACTTATTTGGAATTTCAACATGATGAATCTAGCTTATAGGATTCCAAGCTAAACAAAATCATGGATAAATTCACAGATATGGAAGAGAACCAGAAGAGATTGGAAGAGAAGTTTAAGTAAGTAGTAGAAGATCATGCCTCTTCTATTCTTAATTCAGAGGTTCGAATAGGTTAGCTTTTCAGGAAATTTTGTAAGAAAAGTGTGGAAAACTGTTTGCGTAACTTGAAAGTAAATTCAATAAAGCCATGTTAGGCTATCAAACTTAGGAACGGGGTAGAGATAAAAGAACCAGTAAGAAATCAGGCTAAACCCTACCTTAAAGAAGACCAAGAAATCAAGGACGAGGATGAAGAAAAGAATGTCAACCCTCCCTTTTCTCACCAGTTCTTAATATACCTTATTTGAACATCAAAAATTCTAGGGTAGATGTCCACGAAGAGAACCCTATCTTTCGGTTTAACGATGGCCAAGTGACATTCAACATTAATGATGCATTAAAGAATCCAAAGGAGAGTAGCCCATTCATGATAATTGATTTGTTTGAATCTTATGAAGAATAAGAGGAAGAAGAACAAATGACAACAGACATCGAGTTTGAAGCAGCTATGATAGTCTCTGTTCGTGAAGCAGAAGAAGCAGAGGAGACGAAGGTGATTAAGGAAGAAAGAGAGCAACTCACCTTCATATAGGACAAACTGTTGGATTCAATAGAAGAGTCGGGGAGTTTTTTAATTCCTTGTTATATTGACAATTCATTTGAA
>JANIIA010000004.1:37228668-37242774 GCA_027478495.1 Erythroxylum alaternifolium
AGCCTAGATATTTAAAACTATCCTTGTGTGTGATCGCGTGAGTTCCAATCCGAACATCTTGTCCGTCGTCCGCTGAAGCATTTTTACGCATACACTCTCAGTAGCATTTTTCTACCTCATACTTGAGTCTTCACTAAGGATATGACTCCAACATCCACTTTTGATTCATTCCTTATTCATTTCTGATTTGTTCTTTCATTGGTCATTCTTAAATTGAATCATCTGGTTTACTGAACCTATCTTAGTGAAATTTTTCTTGGAAAGAAGATTTCTTGGTGCTATCCTTGATATTGCTCATGAAATCCTTATCAATTAACTATTTTCTATAATTAATTATCAGTCATTCTTAATTTCAATGTTTCATAATACCTTAATAAGATCAATTTATGCCACACCTTACATGATCAGAACATCATTTATAATAAGGCTCAATAAGGCGACAAGCAAATTCGTTTACTCTAATACCTTAGCATATACCATCAAAATCATTACATCTTATCTAGAGATATATTTATGTCAATTAACCAATTAATAACATCTGCTAATGATACTTGAATTTTAATCGATTCCAGACAACATTTCTATATTTGTTCCTGCCTACAATTTAGGGTATCTTAATATGATCATGACAGAACCCTATTTTTGTTAGGCCACGACACTTTTCTCCTCTCATTATCAAACATATAACACAAATTTTTTTCTCCAATTTTTTCAAAATTTACCTCTTCTGAGGCTACCTCATTTTAATAATGAGTCAACTACCATATTGAGCGCATCAATTTTTCTCATTTGATTCGTCATCTTCTTCTTTACCTCATTCATACATAAAATCCTCTCTTATATACATTTCTGTCTTTTTCCTTACTACACATCATTCATCTCATATAAGGCCATTTATGACTGTTTTATTCCCCTTTTATTCCTTCTTCATTTCTATCCCATTTTCCTATTGTCATTATTTCATCTTCCATATGTATATCCTCAATCCATTCAGAATTAAAGGTGCAGAATCATTACAAAATTTTGATCTCAATATCACAGACATATTATTACACTAAATCAGAACTCTTATCACATTCATTTGACATTCTTTTCAAGTCCAAGTCTAACCTTTTATGGTCATAGAAAATTTTATTTTCTTTCAACTTGACTTGGACACTTTAAGTCTCATCATTCATGTTTATATAACTTCCTTCCTTAATCAGTCCATGATAATGAATTCACATCTATTTCACATTCAAGGATATATTACCGCTGTATAATATTGATAGCATATTCATAACACATTCACCAATACAAGTGTGTTGGACCTTTATCTGTCATATCTAACCATAAACATGGTTTGAATTTGTACCGACTTTACATGATATATGTAGAATTTTGCCTCCATTACATCAACTTTAGTATGAAACGGCTATGAATTAGCTCAAATGATTTCTTTTTCATTTCCTTTTTATAAAAAAAAAGTTGATGAAGAGACGATGGGATACAATAGTTAAAGTTGATACAATAACACTTGAGGGCTAGCATGAGAATTAAACCATAGCCCTTATGTAACACCCCACTCTTGCGAGACACATACCCGACATCCTTAGTGATATTTGAGACCAAACCCCGCAAGGGTGGCATGCTAGAGCACTTAATTGGTCAAAACTCAGTATAATTTTTTCTGAAACCACAAGTATAGTATGCGGAAATCAATCATCAAATAGAGCCCACTTTATTCCATAAACATTTTCAATTATAGCAATACAATCATAAAAAATTTCAATAGCCATTTGGGCCCGTTATAAAAACAAAATACTTGTTAAAATTTCATTACATTATAAAACCATATACAAACATTTCCAATTTGGAAATTTATCTCTAAATAGAAATAATCGAATACACAGGTTATAATAATTTCAGAAGACTTAATATGATACCAAATAAAATAAATACTAATGCAGATGCCAACTGATCCTGACCTCTGTCTCTTACTTAAACGTTGTAGGTGTACTCCCGTTTGTTTAACGGGGTACTCTTTAAGCCTGAAAAATAATTGCAAATTTTGGGTGAGTTTTGCAAACTCAGTGAGGTAACCATCATCAATAGTTCACTCAATTCATGCAACACATCATTTCACATAACAAACACTTCACAAAAATTGCACTTTACATCAGTATCACATTTTAACTTAAGTATAGGCAAATTTGGCATTTCAATCCAGCAAACATACTTAACAAATGCATATGAAATGCTCATGAGACACCTTTCCAATTATTACATTATTGTGACCAAGTGCCAAATTGTCCCGTATCCATTGGATATCAGGCTCATTGATAACTGTCCCATATAGGGGTCATTAAATGTTGAGCCTGAGGCTCTGAATCACTTTTTAAGCTCGAGGTTGTTTTCACACTTTGAGCTTTAAGCTCAGATCGGTGGCTACTCTGGTCACAACTCCCATTATCTGATAATGCATTCATGTAATGAAATGCATCATATTTATTCGATCAATTGAAAGTGCTCAATGTCACACAATCATATTCACTATTATCACCGGACCTTAGTCTGGAATTTAACACTTAAGTTAAGAAAACATTTATTTTGTTCAATTCACATTCAATGAGCACTTTAATATTTTAGTTATACATCACATTCATCAAACCTCTTGTCCAGAAACCAACACAATCAATCACATTCATTTATCATTCATAACAGCATTTACACAAACAATAATTGAGAGAAACCGTCTAGGTTACTCATAAGTTGCTCCCAAAGCTAATGCCTAGAAGTTTCGACAACATCTAGAGGATGGTGCTCAATTCATTCCTCTATGTTATGTAAAACATACACATATCACAATTTGCACAATTATAAGAGTTTAATAATGCACATGTATGAAATGAATTATGTACAATGCATGTTCATGACAATCCTAGGTATCTTTCCATTATTCTCATCACCTAATCATACATATTTCCAAACTCACATAATTATCATTTATACTTATGTTTATACCTCAATAAAACCATAAAAATCAAAATTCATAACTCATTTCTTCAATTCAGATTTTTCCTAAGACACACATGCGGGTCAACTTTCCAAGTTCTTTTTGACCTAGAAAATGAAGTTATTTGGTTCTTCTAAAAAATTGTTCTTCTATCTCTTAAGTTTCTAATTAAACAAAGATCATCCAATTTGGTTCAGTATCCTATGATTTATGCTCAAAATACCACAAACTATGCATAATTGAACTTTTTGCTAGTTCATGATCACACAATTTGTACAACTTATTAATTTCAACTCAGATATCTAAAAATTAAAAACTTAATACAAATTGAAAGATAAGAGAATGACCTAAAACTGTTGTGAAGACACCTTAGTCTGATTCAGCCTATATCCATTCAGTTTTTATGAAAACATCAAGATAAAATTTCTGTCTTAGGTAGTAGTGTAACCTCAATCCAGAATCAATTTCCCACCACAATTTGAAAATCTTAGGGACAGAATTAACTTTATGCGTCTTTAAGAAAGTTGTAGAAATATGTCTCTAGTTTTATTTGAATCAAGAATCACCTCATTGGACATCTACAGCTCAAGATATCATCAACAAACCAACATATATTCGGAAGGCATCTCCCACGTATCACTGTCGAAGTCGCGATCTTCATAGTGGTGTCGCGTTCGTCGTAATCGCGACGTGTTGCAACCGCAAAACCTGCATCTGGTCGAAGCACCTCCTTTCTCCCTTATTTTTCTTTTTCAATCTTCACAACCAATTTAAACCTAGAAAATGAGGGTTTCACATCCAATTATTCATCCATGTCTTACGATTCTAAAGAACCTAATTTTATACAATTTGGCTTAGTATTATGAAAGTTACACACAATTGACTCCACACTGTTTAGAAACAGAGATAAAATCTCAAACTCAACTTCAAGACAATTTTCAACACTCTTTGAGGCCAAATTCAAACTCGATTTCTTCATCTTATTTTGATATATGTAGATCAAGATATGTCCAAAAATCATATGCATGTTCAGTTGAGCCACTACAACTAACACATTTCCTCATCAATCTCTTCCTTATTCATCTCTTTTGCTTAATCTACTACTTCTAACTTATATTCACCTCATTTCTTCTTCAATAATACCCAAATTACAGTTCAAGATCATCTATGCACAATTCAAGATCCATACATGATCATATACAGCAAGAACAAAACACATCGCATATGCATTTGTCATAATGAACTTTCTATCTCAAAAAAAATCATCTCAACAACAACTTATTAATTATCAACAAATCAACTACATAAAACAAGACATCATCAATCTTTATTCTTCATCTATGACACATACACACAATTTCATAACCAACCCATCAATCTTAAATTACTCCACATACAAGTTCTATTTACACTAACCTATGAAAATCAACATATAACTTACTCGGTTTCTCTTCAAATCCTTCAAAAGAACACTAACCCTAGCTTCTCATACAACCCACTTATATCTTCATGGAGGTTGGTAGTTTGAGTCTTTGTTGAGAAATGAAGAAGAAAAAAAGATGGGAGTGATGACTGAAGGATGAAAGCAAGCTTTAGTGTTAATGAAGGCTTGGAGATTCAAAATCGTGAAAGGTGATAGTGAAGAAGGAAGTAACGAAGAGAAGAAGAGAAAACAAGAACAAAATCCCCTTCAATTTGAAAGCATCGTGAGAAACAAGACAAGGAAGGGTCTTTATAATTAAAAGAATAGTGATTTGCCACATGTCATCTCCTTATAGGTTAACTTAGGTTTTTCTCATTCAATTTGTCCATTCAACTCTAATTTCTACTCCAATTGTCTCTAATTTTCAATGACATATGTCATTAAATCCCAAAGTCATAAATATAAAATTTCCCTTCTATTTGACTCTTAATTCTACTTCTATTTGTCAATTTTCTTGCCACTTGGCATTTTTCCTTGTCCAAAATTTCCCCAAATTTTTAGAAAATTTTCTAAAATTTTCCAAAAATTCTGAATTACTAAATATACTCTCCAAATTAATTTTTCAACATATAAGAACCACAATTCTCCACAAAATCAGATTCACAATTCAATTATAAATGAATTACCCTGAATGTCTATGAATGCATGTACACTTATTTTCATGTGAAAAAATTCAATATTTATGAATATGAGCATATCATATAAAACATGAGCATGAAATGCATTTTTCTAATTTCTTACTAATCTCTCATAATTACTATTCTAGACTCAACGTGGGTAACGGGATGTTACACCTTATTATAAATGGCCACAATTATTATAGAACTATCTATAAGCTTATCATCAGCTGATATGAACCTACGTAAGAATCAACTTTGAAGGACTTAGGAGTAATATTGAAATCTTACTGGGAAAGCTAAACCTAAATTTAATAGATTATTTACGAAGAATCAAAGATCAAGTTCATATAAGTTTTATAACGTTAAATGGAATAAATTCTAAAAAGTTCACTGATGAACCAAAAAGGGAGCCATTTAAGACTTTATTATTATAAACTCAACTATCCCATCTTTATTGATGAATAATAATCCCTTTACATAAGGTTATGTAAAAATGTTTGCAGAACTCCAACTATAAGTATAATAAGAAATCCTACTTAATTTAAAAAATTAACTACTAATACAATTTCAATTAGAATTCTAAACTACTAAAAAGAATTCAATTGTGTATTAGTTTCTTAATTTATTAAAGACATTATAATTACTTCCACTTTAATTATAAATTTAGTATAATAATTAATACTATAGAAAATACTTTAGGAGTTTACTAAATTACATCAATATGGACTATACCAAGAAACTTGAATCATAAATATATTAAAATACCTCAATAAGGACTTTTGAAATCCTATTTTCAATTAGGCTTCCAAAACATAAGAAAAGGTATCTCCTTTAGAACCATTCATTTTCATACATATACTAATTTAAATAGAAAATAGTAAACAACTTTTAGACTATTTCACAAATTTTGAACTTAATAATTATGTAAATTATAAACCATTAACAATGAAATAAATACTATAACACTAAATAAGCAATAACCTACAAAATTAGCATTAATGTTATAGGATTACATATCTAATTTTTATATAATTTTAACTTAGATCATGCCAAATATGATTGTTCTTTTTTTAGATCTAATACTCTTTTCAATATGCTCTTTGGTGTTTTTTTTTTCTTGAAACATGATCTAAATATATGTCTTGAATCATTTTAGTAAGGCCTCTATTAGTTTCATACTTCTAACTCTTACAAATTGTCCACTAGGTATAGACAACAAGTCTCTTAATTGGCTAATTGAACTCGTATCATATCCCTAATTCTCAAAAGGATTGGTTATAGAATCTTCAATTTTAGGCAAAAAGAAATTTTATCTCGGACCATTAGATGCAAAGGTGATATGAATATTCTACAAGTTATTTCAATTTACTAGATTGTATCCATTTAATCTATAATGACTCTTTGTCATTAAATATCATTCATAACCACTTAGTAAGAAGTGTGTTATACATAACTTCAATTGGATAAATACTTATATCATCTTTCTTTTTCTGTATTAAACCATCTTTAGAAGATATAATTGAACTAAAGATTTATACCAACGTCGATGGTGTGTTTCTTTGTTAACAACATCAATATATATGATGAAAAAATGTACACATATATTAATTGTAATAAAACTAAAAATGAACAAAGATAATATCTATGGTTGTATGCATAAAGGCTAATTTAGAAGTAGTAGCATAATTTTAAAGAAAAGAAAAAAATATAATAAATAATTTACTAATTTTTAAACAAAGCTCAATTAATGTTAACTTACAAGTAATGAATTCCTCGAATTAACAAACAAGATTGATACTCTTACACATAAGAAAGTTAAAATTAAAACAAAGAAGTAATTATAACACACACGCACACACGCACGCACACACACACACACACACACACACACACAGAAGCTTGCTCGCCGTTCTCTCTAAACCACTTGAGCTTCCTCTAAACTTGCTTCCTACTTAATCGTCTTAGTTGAGTATTAATCCATTAGCCTACTTCATTACTATGTTTTTTTTGTTTCCCTCTTATCTCAAGCCTTCAGACATGAATGCTAGTCTATATATTCTATAATAGTATGCTAAATTGTATAAGGAAGATGATAAATAGCTAGAAAAATATCAAATAATAAGCTTCAAGATATTGATTTAAAGTTAATAGAAGAGATAGCTATGAACAACTACTAATGATTATTAGGAATTTGAAAGTGAACAAATATGTTGGGTTCATATGCATAGAAAACTTAGATAGTTGAAATAGCAAGAATATATAGGAGAGGAAATTTATAATCTAGGTATTAAGTGAGGGAGGACATTGGGGTCCCAAGATGAGAATCTCATAACAAAATTCGTAGAGTAAGTTGATTTTATAGGAAGCTTCTAAAGGATGAATAACCTTTACAATAAGACTTGTAATTCAGGATCGAGAAATCATCCTAAAATTTCCTATAGTAAATAACCACCTCAAAGACAACCCTTGCTAGGTTTTTTATAGTCTGTATTGAAAGAGAAATAATTGATTTGGAAGATATGACAAAAAAATTTACACAAGTAACTATTTCTCATTTTAGATAGGTCAAATAACTAAGGCGATTGGCTTACCTCATGACATGCTTCCTAGCCAAGGAGGTTTCCCTAAAAGGATAAGGAGTTGACCAATAACAATCTAGAAGGAAAAAATAAGGTAAGGATACCATTAAGGGAGCATAAATCGAGAATTTCTTACCCTAGTACTCAAAAGGAGAATGAAGAATTTCCTAAAGAAGAAGATCTAGAAAAGGAGGATTTAAAGGATGAGTATAGTCAAAATAAAATAAAGGCATCATCAAAGTTCTCCAAGATATCATACTACTAAAGTTAGACGATTTAAGGAGTTTTAATATTTTAAACATAATTGGTGGTATTTGTATTAATAAGGAATTAATAGATTTAAGGGCAAGTATTAATGTAATTTCTTATACTATACTAAAAAGATTATAATTATGTGAATTATAACCTATCAGAAGAATGATGTATCTTGTTTACAATACAATAAATAGTATTGAAGATGTCAAAAAAAATGTAATGGTGAAAATTGATAGGTCTATATTCTCAATATATTTCTATATTCTAGATATTAATGAGGAATCAAAAAATCACTAATCCTAGATAAATCCTTCCCATCCAAAATAGTGGCAATAACTAATATTAGGAAAGGTGAATTTGTAGCATCTTGTTACTTAGGATAAGGTTAAAGTAGTGTTTATAAGAGGTCATCGAGAAATTAGGAAGTATAATTCATACTTATGCATAATGTGGCATACATATACACGAGAATATTGATTTTTACATGTTAATATGATTGTAAATGCATTCATTGACATTTTCTAGGTATAAGTGATTTTTAATGTGATTAAAAATGTGAATTGTGGATTATTTGTCTTGAAAATTGAATTGGTGTATATTAGAATTAATTTTGCATTTTTGGTGACATTTTGAAATTTTCTGAAAATTTTGGGCATTTTTGGACTAAAAGAAAAATGCCTACTGGAAAGACTAATTGAGACATGGAAAATTAGGATGACTAAAGTCAAAATTGAGTGACATTTAAAAGAGTGACAATTGGATTAGGAATTAATTGACAAATGGACTAATTATGGAATGACAAATGGACCAATTATTATGTGACATGTGGACCAATCTTAGAGTGACATGTGGACTGATTAAAGGGTGACAAATGGCAGCATAATGAGTGGAGTAGTGACAGCATGATTGTTGAACAAATGGCTAGCATGCCTTAAGACATATGGTGAGCTTACAAGTTGACACCTAGCATGATGATGGAGCAAATTCCAGCAGCAATGTTTCTGTTGTTTCCCTTACATTTCTCCACCAAAATTGCTCCAATTTTCTCTGTATTTTGTTCTTAAACCTAGCTCAAGTGCTGCATGAAAATCACACCTAAATCCTTCACCAAATTTCCAAGAAAACTAGCTGATTATGTTCTTGCTATTGCTGTCCAAAAATCACCTTGCTTTCATCATAAGTTTGTGTTGATTTTACTTGAATGGAGACTTGATTTAATCTGAAGTTTTGTATTGATTTTACTTGCATGGAGACTTGATTTAATCTGAAGTTTTGTGTTGGATTGGAAGCCTAATAGGTAGGTAACAATATGAGTTTTATGGCATGTCAAATGATATAAGAATGATGTTTGAATTAGACTGTAATGCATGTGATATTGGTGAAGAAGAATTGCTGGAATATATTAGCTGTAGTGTTTTCTCTGAACATCCTTTGTTCTTTTTATTATAACTTCTTCTCTTGACATCCAAATGATATGAGACTTGAACCAATAGACTCATAACACATTTTTCTTCATCTCCACCAAAATTGATGAACATTTGAATCCATTCTAGAAGATTGGTTGATAAATTTAGGATGAAAATATGACTGTGCTGGAATATTGTTAACTGGAATGATTTCACTGATCATCCTTCGGTGTTTTGGCTATATTTTGATCTGTAGATTTCTAAATGATTTGATTCTTGATTCAGATTAAGGTAAAGACAATTGGTTACAAATTTCTTGTAGAAGTCTACGTTTAATTCTGTCTCTAAGTATTTCAAAATCTGTCTTAAAATTGAGTATTAACTGAGGCTGTAGAATGACCCAAGATAGAAATCATATCTTGTGGTTATTGAATAAACTGTATTGACAGACACCAAATTAGACAAAGGTGTCTTAAGAAAATTTTAAATTATTCTCTTAGCTTTCAATTGGTATAAATTTTGTAATTTTTGGATATGTGAGTTGAGAGATATGAGTTGTACAATTTGACAGCATGATCATGCACAAGCCAAAGTTTTATATGCACTAAGTATATAGTATTGTGAGCTTAACTCATAGAATACTAAATCAAATTGGATGATCTTTGTGTCATTGGAAACTTTAGACATGGGAGAACAATTTTCTAGAAGAAATTGTTATCAAATTACTTCAATTTCCTGATGATAATAATCATGCAAAGTGGACCTAAAAGTATGTTTTGTTTTAGACAAATATGAATTGATTAATTGTGTATTGACATATGAAGAAATTGTACGTATTCAGTATACATGAATGTGCATAAATGAATTCATAATTGTGCAAAAATTGATATGTGTATGTATTATATGTTACAGAGGAGTACATTGAGCACCATCACCCAGACATTGCCGGAGCTGTAAGGCAATAACTTTCTAGAGCGATTTGTGAGTAACTTAGATGTGTGACCTCGATTTAGAAATTTGTTCTGTTCATAATATTTTCATTAAACATGATTTTTCTATAAAGATTAGATAACGATATTATTGTGACTTTGATGATTCTGAACAATTGATTGTTTGAGGAGTTTGATATTCAAGATTATATTGGGAGTGTTTGTGATTTGAATGTGAATTTGACTGTACTAATTCCGGACATGAAGGTTGGAGGTATTGATTGATAAATGTGATATTGAACTATTCCTTGCATGTGAATTTGGACAGACTATATGTTTATTCAACATATTTGTTAAAAGTCGGACAAGGTCTGATGATAATTGTGATTTAAATTGTGAATGATTGATTGAATATGATAAATGGGAATGGGAATGTAAATGTGTTCAAATGAAATGATTGAAATAATGAATTATTGAATATTATTGTGATGCATTTCATTCACGAATTCATGATCAGATAAAGATTGTTGTGACATGAGTATCCACTGAATATGATTTTAAAGCTCTGGAATGTGGTATAGAGCCAAAGACTCGATATGTACAACGAGCCCTGTATCCGCAACGAGTAAGGGGCAGTATTAGTGAACTGGAATCCATAATGGATACGAGACAACTTAGGTACTCAATCACAATGACGTAATAATTGAAAGTGGGTCACATGAACATTGCATATACACTTATTAAGTATGATTGAATGATTGAATTGGAATGTGGTTATGTTATTAAATGAGATTGGGATATATGAAATATATGATATGTGATGAAAATTGTTAAATGGAAAATTGTGAATTATGTGCTTATATGATTTGATATGTGGCATGAATTGGCTGAACCATCAAGGATGTTTACATCATTGAGTTTGCAAAACTCACCAAAATTGCAACATTGATATTTCAGGTCTGAGAGAGGACATTATACACAAATAGACTCTACGAGAAGACTGATTCTTATACTTTGTCAAAAAATTGCTCGAAGGTCGGTCAGCTGAGACTGAAGGAGTAGTTAGTACTTTTTGTACAAATTCTCTTTCGAGCAGTGTGTTATGTATAGGGTTTGATATTGTACATATTTGGATGGTTTTGTGAAAATACAATGTCAATTTGGTTTTTATGAAATGAAATGAAGAATTCAATTTGATTTTAAAACTTAGTGACTTTTATGTATAATAGTTTATGCCATGATTAAGTTGGATATGTGTTTGCTCTAATATGCCATTATTATAGATTATATGCTGGAATGTCCACTAGGTGTTCTGGTATGTAATTTATGGTAGTGGGGTGTTACAAGAACTACCTATTGATCTTAAGTTAACCATTTATGAACACAAGAAAATCTGTAATTGATGTTCACGAAGGAAAATTAACACTTCGAATAATTGAAGATTAGGTCGAATTCAATATGAATAAGGCTTTAAAGAATCCATTAACGAGCAGTGCATGCAAGAAAGTGAAAATTATGGATCAAATTTTGCAAGAACAAGTTTAGAGTTGCATAGCAGAAGTGTAGTCATTGGAAGCAGAGGTTGACATTGAATATCAAAATCTTGAATCTAAGGGAAATGGTAAGATGGAGGAGGCAGATGTTCAACTGCAACTAGATAAATTAGTTTGATTTGAAGCACCCACACCACCATCCTCAGAGAAACCTTCGACATTAGAGCTTAAGCCTTTGCCTGCACACCTTAGGTGTACCTTTCTTGTTGATGGTCAAACACTATCAATAATAATTTCCAACCAACTGAATGAAAAACAAGAAAATAAGGTGGTCAAAGTTGTTAAAAAGTGGATGACATCCATTGGATGGTAGATTGCTAACATTCAAGGAATAAGCCCGAATGTCTGCATGCACCGAATAACTTAGAGGAAGGATGTAGAATAGTGAGGGAGTGTCAACGGAGACTAAATCCTTAAATGAAGGAGGTGGTAAAGAAAGAGATCATTAAACTTTTTGATGCAGTGATAATTTATCCCATCTCTAATAGTGAATGGGTCAGCCCAGTACAATGCATACCCAAAAATGGAGGAATGACGATGATAAAGAGTGATAGTGGAGAAGTAATTTCGACAATAGTCACAGGATGGAGAGTATGTATAGATTATCACAAACTCAACTCAGTGACTAAGAAATATCACTTTCCTCTCCCATTTATAGACCAAATGATAGAAAAGGTAGCTGCCATTCATTTTATTATTTCTTAGATGGATAATCAGGATATAATGAGATTTTCATCTACCCTAATGATCAGGAGAAAACCACATTTACTTGCCCCTAAGGCACCTTCGAGTACAAACGGATTCCTTTTGGACTCTGTAATACTCCAGCCATATTTTAGAGACGTATGATGTCGATCTTTGCAGACATAATAAAAGACATAATAGAGGTGTTCATAGATGAATTTTTAGTTTTTGGATATTCTTTTGATATGTGTTTAACCAATTTGGATAAAATTCTTCAGAGATGTGAATAATCACATCTGGTGCTAAATTGGGATAAATGTCATTTCATAGTACAAGAAGGGATAGTGCTAGGGCATAAAATCTCACATCAAGATTTCAAAGTTGACAGAGCAAAGAAAAAGGTAATAGAGAAACTCGCACCACCAAGAAATGTAAAAGGTGTGCGAGGATTCTTAGGTTATGTAGGATTCTACCATCGATTCATTAAAGATTTCTCACAAATTGCAAGACCTTTGACAAACCTTTTAGTCAAGGACATGCCCTTTGTGTTTGATGATAAGTGTATGTCTGTATTCAACACCTTAAAGGATGCATTAATATAAGCACCAATGTTATCACTACCAAACTGGACACTTTCGTTCGAAGTTATGTACGACGCAAGTGACCAGGCTATAGGTTGTGCTTTGGGCCAAAGGAAAGATAAGAAGTTGCATGCGATTTACTGTGCTAATAAGACTCTTAGAGGACCCCAGCTAAATATGACACTATGAAAAAGGGACTACTCGTAGTAATGTACATGTGTGATAAGTTTTGACAATATCTGTTTGGTTCAAAGGTAATTGTATTCACTGAACATACATCACTCAAATACCTTTTCAACAAGAAAGACTCTAAACCTAGGTTCATTTGGTTGGTGTTACTTCTGTAAGAATTTGATATAGAGGTGAGAGATAAAAAGGGAACTGAAAATGTGGCTGCATACCACTTATCCAGACTTGAGGGAGGGGAATGCAAGCTAAGTAATGACATTAACGAAAATTTCCTTGATGAAACCCTTATGCTACTTAAGAGCTTGATTACACCATGGTTTACAGATATTGGCAATTATATTACCAGTGGTAAAGTTCTATCAAATCTCTCATAACAACAAAGGAAGAAGTTCTTACATGAGTGTAACTGATATTTATAGAATGAGCTAACCCTATATAGAGCTTTTACAGATGGGTTAATGCGATGTTATATTCCAGATGAGGAAATGTTTGACATCCTTAAGCAATGTCATAAAGTTCAGTACGTTGGGCATTATGGGGCCAACAAAACTGTAGCTTGAATACTTAAGAGTGGATTTTATTAGCCATAGTTTTTAAAGGATGCGCAGACCAATGTGGCACAATGTGATCAATGCCAGAGAATAGGTAACATTTCTAAGCAGGATGAAATTCCTTTATCCAACATTCAAGAAGTAGAAGTCTTCGATGTATGGGGAATCGATTTTATGTGTCTATTCCCATCTTCAATGGGCAACATGTGTAACCCCCCATTACCCCAGAGTACGTACCGGAACGCCCGTGGGTCATTCCGACACATAACCTAAGATAATGG
>JANIIA010000004.1:37435369-37469321 GCA_027478495.1 Erythroxylum alaternifolium
ATAGGGCCTAGAGTACTAAGGCTATGTTTTGTTGGAGATAAAGTTTTAAATGGAATGGAATGTAATAGAATGGATGTAATATTAGAAAATTATTGAATTTGGGAGGGATGGAAGGATTCATAATGTAATATAGTAAAATGTTGTTTGGACGAAGGGTTTATAATGTAATATATTGTAAAGTTATTTATCATTTTACATTCCATCCTAAGTCCCCCAAATTGAAGGTTTTTCATTTTTACTGTTTAGGATAGAATGAAATGTAATATGAAACCCTCCACTTCCATCCCATCCCGTTCCATTCCATAATAAATCCTCCTTCCAAACAATGGAATAATATTACATTCCATTCAATTCCATTAATAAACCCTCAACCAAACATACCTTAAGTGTCAATCCCACAAAGACTATGAGTGCAAGTAATAACTCTTTTGCTATTATATAACTGGCAATCAAAGTTATAGTGATAATTTATATTTGAAATTAAAACAATATATCAAAGATAAATCAACACATTTAAAAGAAACTAAGATAACAAAAATATTGGAAAATCAAGCAAGTAAATAAATGGTAACTAGAATTTGAGTCCCCTTAACACCCTGTTTGGAACTATAGGAATTGAATTCAATGTTGGAATTGATTTCAATTCCTATGTTTGGAACAATAAAAACATAAGAATTGAATTAATAAACTTAATTGAAACCAACCATCCTTGTGAATTCAATTCTTCCTAAAAATCAGAAGAATTGAATTACCATTCATTTCAACGCTGCTGCTTTTTAACCGTTGAAAATAGCACTTCCCATAATACCCTAATGCAGCCCTCACTTCTCTTCTTCAACTAACGCAGCACTCTTCTCAGCCTTCCCATATCTCACGCAGCCCTGACTTCTCTTCTTCAACTGACGTAGCACTCTTCTCAGTGCTCCCATATCTCACACAACCCTCACTTTAACTGATCTGTGAAAGAGAAACCCAGTTGCGTACTCCACTGTCTCATTTTTTGTGTGTTAGTTTTTATACAACTGATCTCCTATCTTTGCGTCCCCTCTTTCTTTTTCCAATAACCTTCTGTTGTTATTGACACAGAGCTTTTTGATTCCAGTGCCTGAACAGAAGAGAAGGGGAAGAGGTTTGCTGACTTCTTTTGGCTAAGTAGAGAGGTATTGCATTATCTATTTTTATGAATTTTTTCTCTTTTCAATTTCTAGTTCTGATTGTGGCTTTTGAGTGTTAGTGCTTCTTGGAATCTAGTTCACATCATTCATTTCCTGTCATTTAGTTTCCCACTGGGATTTAAGTGAGAAAACCCATTTGGGAGTTTCTTAATTTGCTTCTTGATTTTTGGTTTTTAATTGTAATGATGATGGATGAGATCCAATTAGGAGCTACTAGATAGAAAGGAGCTATTCTGGTTATAAGAGGAGGGCCCATAGGAGCTACGTTCTTGATCTCTTAAAATAATAGTAATTGTTTTTGTCTTAGAAATACTTGTAAACTTCCCCAAAAGTTCAATATTTGTTTTTGTCCTTTTGCTTTGATATAAGATAGATTAGAGAACCTTTTTTTTCTTTTTCGGAAAATTATCTTGTCATTATCTTTGAAATCTATTAACCAGTCCATGTTGACAAATATTGATGGGTTTTTGGGCTAAGAAGTAAGGATAATAGCTTGAGTTATGCTAATTAGTTCTCTCTACTACCTTAAAACATTAATTTATACTATAGATAACTTGTTCTTATTCTTTACTCTATATAGGAAAGGCACTGAAGATACTCATTGCAATATTAGATTTGTGATTGAATTCTCTTTGCTCAACTTTTAGTTCTTTACCCTGAAATATGCTTAGGTGTATTTTAGATTTTACATCAGTTCCTAATCAACTTGCTAATGTAACCATAGGATTTAGACTTATTTTATTCTTTGTCAATTATAGGCCTCCTTCACTTGTTTTCTTCTTTACATTAAACCTTATGGTCACTGATTTGCCGAATTGTCTCTCATTTACCAATACCTTGTTACAGATAGCTGTATAAATGTATTTCAGATAGCTATATAAATCTGTTTATAATTGTGTACTGGATCAATTGAAATACAATCTGACATTTTCATTTGACAGTTGTGATTAAGTTTAGCTATAGATATCACCCAATGTTCTCTATGTTCATAAACTTTTGAACAAAGAACTATATGACCATATATAAAGAACTACATGTGTAGCTTATCTCATTTTTAGATTATTATATATTATATTACTTTTATTAAGCTATTAATAAAATGATGTTAGAAAATATCAATATTTTGTTCTACTTGTTTTGTGACAATAAATAAAATTTAAATGTAGGCGATATGAGAGGATTTGAAAGAAATGCTCTACTTGCTATAGTAGCTTTTGCGAGTTATTTGGTTTGCTTGAGTCATATATATCAATATATGTCTCAAGCTAATAGACAACTAGTGCATCCAAGAAGAGGTCATAGACAAATTGTATGTCAAGAATTACTAACCACAATAGAGACACATTATAATGAACGTAGCATTTTACGCATAAGTTATGATGCATTTATTCACTTATGTTCAATTTTTCGTGGGAGGGGATTGTTAAGAGATAACTAATATAGTTTGGTTGAGGAACAAGTTGGAACATTTTTACATATTTTAAGTGGTAGAGCTAGCACTCATTCAGAAAGTTTCTTTTTTTGATGATCTATTGAAACAATTAGTTGTCACTTCCACTAAGTACTCAGAGCAATAATTACCCTCGAGGATCAATTTTTGGTTTAACCAAATGGTTTGGTTGTCCCTCCCGAAATAATCAATAGCGGAGGAAGATTTTATCTATATTTTTAGGTTTTAAAACAATTTATATACAAAAACATACTTTTTTATATTAATACAAAATTGTAATACATTTTATGGACTTTTTAGAATTGTATTGGTGCTCTTGATGAAACACATATCAAAGTAAAAGTTTCAAAGGAAAATATATCAAAGTACAGAGGAAGGAAGAGTTATCCTACAATGAATGTCTTAGTTGCATGTACTTTTGACTTGAAATTTACATATGTCTTAACTGGATGGGAAGGTTCAGCCTCAGATTCAAGAATTTTAGATAATGCATTAGCTAGAGAAGATAAGCTAATTGTTCCTCAAGGTATCTTTTAGTTGAAGATTATTAAATTCCATAATATATACAAAAAGTGTTATTGTCAATAAGCATCTAGTAAATGGTTTTACTTTTATTTATAGGTAAATTCTATTTAGCCGATGCTGGATATATGCCGAGGTCTGAATTTATTGCTCCTTATAGAAGCACTCGATATCATTTAAAAGAGTATTCTCGGCAGACTCCAACTAATGCAAAAGAGTTATTCAACTTGAGACATGCTTCATTACATAAAGCAATTGAAAGGGCATTCGGTGTTTTGAAGTGTAGATTTCCCATTTTATCTGAGATGTTAAGATATGATGTGAACATATTATCTGAAATTATGTTAGCTTGTTGTATTTTACATAAATTTTTGATACAATATGATCCAGATGAATAACTTGTTGCAAGAGTTGATAGAGAGCTATTGATTAGTGATCATGAGGATGATAATGTCTTTGGAGGAATTGCTAGGAATGAATATGGTAGAATAGGAGAAATAATAAGAAATACTATCACTGCGCATATATGGAATGATTACATTTGTCAACATTGATTTATTGAAAATTTTGTCATTACATTATGTAACTTTGTTTATGTTTTTTTCTCTTTTTGTTACCGCCACTTGAAAACATGATTATTCGTCCTTTGAATGTAATTGTCTTTAACAATTTTATGCTTGTTTATGTTGTTGAGAAAAGTAAGAGTAGTATAAGATGGTTTGTGTTAGATTGTGTTTGGAAAAAATAAGTGATGATGGACGTAGAGGTGAATTATGATGAAAAAAAAGGTGATAGATACTTTAGGTGGAATTATGAAATGGATAAGTACATGCTTCAAGTTCTTAGGGAGAAAAAAAATAAAGGTCAAAAGGAGGATAGAAATTTTAGTGCTGATGCATAAAGAGAGGTAATAAAGGAAATTAATGAAAAGTTTGGGGTTAAGATTAATCGGAGCAAAATTGTAAATCGATTGAGAACTTTAAGGGAAGAAATGCATTCGGAAATATTTCTTGATGGTAAAAGTGGAATTGGATGGAATGATGTTACCAAGACATTTGAAGCAGTTCCAGAGATGTTGCAAAGTCTGATACAGGTATTTTATTTAATACTTATATAGTTAAAATTTCTTATTTGCATTATTTTTTATGCATGACGTTTGTTGACATAGCTTCTTGTATTTTGATTGATAGGTTAACAAAAAGGTGAAACATATTCGAGGGAAGCCTTTACCTAATTTGGACCTTGTTCGCGAGATCTATGAGAAAGATAAAGCCACTAGATCTGAAGCTGAAAGTGCAAAGGAGAAGGTTCAAAGATGGGAAAAGGAAAGATGGGATATGAATATTGAGAACATTGATAATATGCAAGCAAATAATGAGGTTCATTTAGAGAGTTTTTATCCATTTGAGAGCGAGAGTACTCCAATAACACCAACAACTCAAGCTCCCTCATCAATAACCCCTTCAGTGTCAAAGTCATCCTACACGGGTAAGAAAAGAAAAGCACGAGTGGAAGATCAAATTTCTTCGGAATTACAAGTTATGTCCAATGCAATGAAAGAAATTGCACAAGCTATTGTAGCCACAAACCCTCGTGTTAGAAAAGAGGAGGAAATATTTGACGTAATGAAAGAATTAGGATTGGAAGGACGTTTTCTCTTGGATGCAGTTGATTGGCTCATAGAGCATCCTAACTTTATTGGTTTGTTTTTTGCATGTCCAGTTGAACTACGTTTAGATTGGTTTTCTAGGAAGATAGGTTGTTGTTAGATTTTTATAGCTTGATCTATTTAAGTCCGGAACTTTATGGATGATGTAACTTACTCTATGCAAGTATGAATGCTTAGTTTTCTGATGTAACGTTCTTATGTCTCTTTATTATAGGAAGACATGTTAAACTTGTTATGATATTATATGTAATTTGGAGTGAAATTTCAAAATTTGATAGTGCCTTGTAGTTATCAACGCAAAAGAACTACTACTCCAAATTAAAATTCATCTTATTTGGAATAATACAGATCAAGATATCACCAAAATACTGAAGCATGTTCAGTGAAAATATCTAACTTATATTCTTCCCACTGATCCCCTCACTTAGATTCAATCAATCTTTTTCAAATCAAAACTAAAAACTATAAATTTTTTATTAAGAGATATAGAAACGTGTTATGAATCCAATGCTTCAAAAATCAGGTTATTTAGAGGTTGGATGAAAAATTTATGGCTAAAATAGTGAAACATGTTCAGGCTAGGAGGAGGACCTGCAGAGATAAATGTGTCATATGAAATAATTGAATTTATTTTTATTGTATTCCAAACAGTATAATTAAATCAATTATAATATTACTGAATTTATTCTAAATAATATAAATTGAATTCAATTTAATCTCTTTAATATAATTGAATCCAATTCGTTAATAAATTCAATTCAGGTTTCAAACCCCTGTTATTAAAGTATCGTATCAGTTACATTCCAATATTCAACGAAGAATCCACTTTTCAGTCCATAAATAGCGTAAAATATACAGATACGCATATTAACAACACATGCCCAACATATTTCGGAGCCATGATAAGACGAAAGGAAGATTTTTTGAAGGAGTTCGGTGAAGATTATGGATACCCAAATGGCCCCAAGACTATTGATGAAATCAGAGCAGAGGAATTCAAGCGTTTAGACGAAAATAGTAGGACACCCTTTCCCTTTTATCTCATTTCTGGCGCATATGTCTGCTTTTTTTACTTTTGGTTTCTTTCAATCGGATATTTCACTCCTTGGTAGTTAAGTGAATAAACTGCAATTCAATTGAGTGGTTTCATTCCTTTTATTTTGATTTTCCTTACCTTTGGCTTGCTTTTCTGATTTCCTCTTTTTTCTTTGGGTGGCCGTTGGAATTGGGGAAAACTGTAGCGGTTGTATACCTGGACCATGCTGGAGCAACATTATATTCGGAGTTGCAGATGGAATCAATTTTTAAAGATCTTAACAGCAACGTCTATGGAAACCCCCGTATCCTTTTATTATTTTTCTTTATTGTTGCGTGAGGGTTGTGGGTGGGGAATTATATAATTTTTTTCCTTTCACTCGGATATCCCAAGTTCAAGCCTCATTGGCCTTGTTTAAAGTGGGATTTCTAGTTTGTTTTAATTTGTTCGCACTCTTTGGTAATATTTGGTCCGTTCTTTGGACTCACTTGTCAGCCTTGGCTTTTAGGTTGTATAATCTTTTTTCATTTCGTTTAAATGAAGTCATCTGTATACATTAATATATATATGGATGTGTATATCTATACACATATGAATGCTTGTGAGCTTTCTCATGATAACATATTATTATGTGATAATTTCTTTACTATAAAGCTTAGATAGTCAAACCGATTCTAGTTTAGCAACTCTTGCAGCTGTAAGGAAAGCACGCCAACAGGTACTCTACATTGTCTTTGTCCCCTTTTAGCACCTCTCCAGCTCCACGTTTGTGGGGGATCTTATTTTGCTTTAATATCATAACTATGTATGAAAGGCAATGGTTTTCGCTGAAATAATTGTATTGTATCTTAGAACATTGGAACCGTAATACCATATTGAGAAAAAAAGTAAAAAAAAGGAAAACTTAAGAACCAAACAAGTATCAAACATGATAGTGGAGAACATGACTAGCTTCATGCTGTATTTGATAATAAATTGGTACAAAAAATTCAAGTGGGTGTGCTATATTCTACTTAATGGTCTCTCATCTTTAAATAAACAACTATCTTTGTACCTTGACTTTGTAGAAAATTTGGTGGTTAATTTTTTAACCATTTTTGTGCTATCGAGGACAACAATTTCTTCTAGTTACTTATCATCTAGTTAAGATTATTTGTCTTAATAGTTTCCTTATGGACTGATAGCAGAGTGATCCTCTTCAAATAACTATCTTTTCTTTGTTATTAAAAGTATTTTTTACTTTCTAATATCTAGAGATAAGCTAATTTGCACTAAATGAGTGCAATACAGTCAATGGAGGTAAATGCTAAGTAGAATATGGTTTGTAGAACTGAAAATATTAAAATAAATGAGAATCCACAATTCTACTATACAAAAAATAAGTTTTGTGACTCATGCAATATGTCCAAACTTGATTGATGCCTTCCCTTGGTGCTTGAATATGTTCTCTTTAGGGTTGAAGGAGAGGAGGAAAAGAGAAAGAAACAATGTAGCACTGCGAGTTGTTTAAATCTAAAATTCACTGTTCCACACATACAAATGTAACAAACTTAATACACGTCTTATACTCAACGGTAACAAATATCCTTCTTATAGTTGTTGTAACGACCGTATCAAATAGCTAATGAAAATGATATGTTTTCTTCCTCTCACATCTTGTTGGTTCTTTGAACTTACTATTTGAACTTACTATCTCTAAACTTTTGTCAAACACTTATGAATCATTCACCTCCTTCTTCATTCTATTTTTGCTTAACATCTTGGTATTAGAGCAGACGAACCTCTACAGATTTCCATGGTAGAAGACACTAGAGACTTAGTGTTGCGGTGGAAAATATGGAGATTCTCCTTGAGGCTTAAATGAGAAATGAAAAGTGGTTGATGGAGAATCAAACTCGAAGGGATGGGCAGGAAATAGAAATAGGTGATTTAAAAATAACGTTCCATCGATTTATGTAGATATTTGGAAGGAACAACAAACCATTGTCACCTGGGAAGGAGAATACATGATAATTAAACTTCTGTTAGATAATGAAGGTTATACTGTACCAATGAGGTTGAACAAGATTTCCTTATATTTGATGAAGTTGGAGGTAGAGGGTGGTTTTATAAGGGATAGAAGTTCTTCACACTTGACCATACCCCTGATAATTTGAGAGTCGGCCTAGAGGCAATGCATTTGGAAGGGCAAGCACATAAGTGGTATCAGTTAATCCTAAAAAATAGAACTCAATAGGGACTGATGGAATGGGTAGAGTTCATACCCTCCCTTAACTAGAGATTTAGAAGATATTTTTAAAGACCTTGTGGGTGACTTGAAGGACTTGAAGCAAGAAGGCTCAATGTTGGAGTATTGTGCCTAGTTCAATGAATATTCTAATAAACTCTTGCTTCTAGAAAATTACTTGATAGGGTTCTTCTTCATTGGCCTTAAATTGGAGTTAGAGCTCATGATTAAATTGCTCGATCCTCAAAGTCTCCAACAAGCATAAGTTCTTGCAAGGAAACACGAAGCCACGATGGTGCCTATTACTTAGTTGCACCATGATAAGGAAGGGACTAGGCTGTTGCACAATTCAATATGAAGTGGAACAATGATGAACAAAGGGATCGCCTCAATAACTACAACAACTAAGCCAAACAATGGGAATGGAATCTTGCCCACCTTTAGTATCTCAAGAAGTACTAACAAAGGCAATTACCTTAAGATTAACAAAGGGCAAAGTATTGTGAGTAGTAGAGAATTTGATGAAAAAATGGCTAAGGGACTGTGCTTTTGGTGTGATGATTGAAATGCACTAGGGCATGTGAGAAGAAGCAATTTGAGTTGAATATGGTGGAAGGACAAGAAGTTACACGCATGGGAGTTGAGGGTTATGCAATAGAGGAGAATGAGGAGCAATTAATACCTAACGTATCCCTTCAAGCTACAAGCTATGATGGGACTAAGCAACAAGGAGTACAGACAAATGAGGATTATGGGAACGCATCAAAACAAACTCTGCATATCTTGATTGACAAAGGTAGCACTAATAATTTTTTTAGAGTTGTTAGAAAAGGATGCAAGGAGATTGAAGAATTACCACCGCTTCATATTATAGTCGGAGGAGGCTTGAAGTTGGGCTTCCATTAGTCTTGTAAAGGATTTGGATGGAGCATGCAAGGCTTGAGGTTTACTACTAATGCATTGGTTATCAAGCTACACTGAATGATGTGTTGTGCAACTTCAGAACTCGCACAATGAGATTCAAGTGGGAAGGGAAACCTAATTGGGAATCCAAACAAGAATGCTAATGGAATTTTTGGTAAGGACATTAACAAAATCCTTAAAAACTTCAAATGCGGGAGCATATATATGCTCCAACTTTCACATCCTATTGAATGCCACATGCAACAAATAGATTTGGGGGATTAGCCAAACATAATGGATGAATTGAATGGATTGTTAGGAGAATTTGGGAGTGTAATTAAAGAACTTGATCAGTTACTACCTAGAACTCATGATCATCGAATCAAGTTGAAAGAAATAGTGGAACTATTAGCATTCAACTCTAAGATTTTTGGAGAATAAAAAGATGTCATATAGAAAGTTTTGCAAGAACTAATGAGGCAATGATTATTAGCATTCAGCCCAATAGGTATTTCTGGAGAATAAAAAGATGTCATTGAGAGAGTTGTGCAAGAACTTATGAGGCAAGGATTTGTCAACTCCTATGCTTCACCTGAGGTGTTGGTCAAAAAGAGCAAGAACTGATAAGGTAAGGATTTCTCAGCCCTTATGCTTCACTTAAGGTGTTGGTCAAAAAGATAATTCTTGGAGAATGTGCATTTATTATAGAGAGCTCAATAATAGATTGTAAAAAGTTTCCCATACCCCTAATTAAGGAATTACTTGATGAACTTCATGGCTTAAGCTGGTATTCTAAGCTGGACTTAAGGTCTAGTTACAATCAAATTCAAATCCATGAAGAAGACATTCCAAAGACAACTTTCAGGACACATGAAGGCTATTATGAATTATTAATGATGCCCTTTGGGTTAACCAATGCACCTTCTATATTCCAAAGTCTTATGAATGAGATCTTTAGACCTTATCTTCGAAAGTTCGTCTTGGTCTTCTTTGATGATATTTTGGTGTACAACAATTCTTTTCAATAACACTTGGAGAGGTGCTCCAGGAGATCATGCAATGATGCAAACACTCTATAATCACCAACTATTCATAAAACAAAGCAAGTGTATCTTTGGGGCAAGTCAAATAGATTACATGGGCCATTCAATTTCAACTCCTGGTCTATTTGTTGACTTGAAGAACATAACAACTATGCAACATTGGCCTATACCTTTGTCATTTAAATAATTAAGAAAAATCTTGGGATTGACAGGTTACTATAGGAGATTCATCAAACATTATGTTCTTTTAACTAAGCCCTTGATAGAGATGCTAAAGAAACAATCTGCTAGAATATAGGAACGGTGAAAACCAGCAAAGGGCTTTTGAGCAACTCAAGAAAGCTCTCATCTTAGCACCAATGTTAGCACTATCAGATTTTTCACAACCCTCCACTACAGAGGCAGATGCAAGTAGGATGCAGATATTGGCAATACTTCAATAAATAAACATTCAATTGCATTCCTAAGTAGGATATTAGCTAAAAAGCATATGGGACTCTCTACATTTGAAAAAGAGTTTTTGGCAATCATTAAGGCCATCAAACAATGGCACCATTAACTTAAGGGGAGAACATATCAGATACAAGCATACCTTTGGAGCCTCAAATACCTACTAAAGCAAGGAATTGCGACATTTTTCTAGCAATCATGGTTGCCTAAATTGATGGGATACGATCTTGAACTGGTGTATAGGAGAGGAGAGGAGAATAAGGTAGGCTAATGCCTAATCTCGAATGACCAACACAAGTTAAAACTAGTGGTGGCTCAAGCTCACACTAACTTGATTAAAGAAACTAAACAAGGATGGGAGAGGGATGCAATAGTCCAGGACCTTGTTAAGAAACTTGATGCCAGAAAAATCTATTTAAATATTGGCCTTTTCCCTTTCCTTGAATTGTCTATTGCTTAAATCATTGAACATTTGGAAGTTCCAAAATACTTCATGGACAATATTGATGTAAAACATGTTTCAATAAGTAGGTAGGCTGTAAAAATGCACTCTGAAAAGAGAGGTCGCTGTGCCTCTGGCTCTGCAAAGCTTTATACTTTCATCGACTTGTAAAAGATGTGCAATATTTATACCTTTACTTCAGTGATGTGCCTAAAATCCAAACATATTTGTTGATTTCTCCTATGTAAATAAGTTCTGTTTATTCGTCTTTAGCATGTGAATGTGAAAGTTGATGTTTAGTTTATAAGCAATCTACACCTAGGTCTCATCTAATAGTATAATCTTTTGGTTTTGTTGTTCCTTGACTTGGTATGTGAACCTTAAGTTCGAGAGTGCTTAAGTTGAGGCTGTGGTCTCCTAACTTAAGTTTCATTCACAGTACAAGTTATAGTGTGCTTGGGCTATTTCCACATTCAATCTACTGATCTTCTGTTTGAGGTGGTGATGCAGGGTTTGGCATATATAGTATTGGATCTACCTTATTGCATAAATTTATGTGCCTTTTAGTTTCTTGACATCTGATAGTAAAAATAAATGCCATGGTTGATGCTTTTCTCCGACCAACTGATAGCTATATTTGTAATACAGGTTCTTGACTACTGCAATGCATCTGCCAAAGATTACAAATGCATATTCACTTCTGGGGCAACTGCGGCGCTAAAGCTGGTTGGGGAGTCCTTTCCTTGGAGCCATGATAGCTGCTTTATGTACACAATGGAAAACCACAATAGTGTGCTTGGAATCAGAGAGTATCTTTTTTTAAAAAAAATTGAATAAGGGTTGATTTTAAAAAATTGAATAAGGGTTGAGTTAACTATAGCAAAGCTATCTCAACATTACAATTTGTTCACATTGAAATAAATTACAAAGCCAATAACAAAAGCAAACTACAAAGACATGAAAATTAACGGTATTTGTTACAAATTCCATTTGGTCTTCTTTCATGTGGATAGATTATGCTGATTAAATTTAGCTATCATAATGACTTTGATCTAGCTGATGATGTCTGCAGCTTAAGTTGTTAACTTCTTCATTCATGTAGATCCTCTTGTTTCTTTCCTTCCATATAGAATAAATCAGAGAGTATCTTGAAGATTTTTTTAATCCTCTATCTTATCTTGAACTGACTAATAATCAATCCTGCTTTCATAGTTTGATCGCCTTATTGCATTTTCTGGTATTCCTACACTTACCCTGTTCATTATAATTGATGTGGTGCCTTAGTTCAATGGAGTAGTGATATCCATGAACTTAGGATTTACCGGCTTGTTATAATAAGTCATTCTTGATTAAGCAGGATTCATATGACATGAAAAACTTGTGCGATTTTCCATTTTATGTTAAGATTCTAGTAGTGGTTGCCTACCCCTGACAATATCTAGGTATGCTCTAAGTCAAGGTGCAGCAACATGTGCTGTGGATGTTGAAAATCCTTTGCGTTGTTGTCAACCATCCACAAACCATTCAAATTCAGTAAAAATATTGCAACACCCTGTACAAAGGAGAAATAATGCTAAAATTATGGGGGGAAAACCTACAGGTAACTTTTTGATTCACTATTTACAGTATTAGCATAAAGACTTTTGAATTTTTTGAACACTTAACCTTCTACTTTCTGGTACAATTAGCCTCTTTAGAGTTGGGAAAAAGATTCTCAATCTCACTGTGCTCCAAATATGCCAATAATGGACAAGATCATCTTTTCATAGAAGCTTGGGACCTATTTTGAAAATATTGAGTCACGTGTTGATGAGTCATGCAATGATACTGCAGAAATGAAATCTTAATGACAGGTGTTTGTTTTAAGGAATCCTACATTCACCCTTATGGGCATTTGCAGGTGATAGTTACAACTTGTTTGCATTCCCATCAGAGTGCAATTTCTCAGGTTTGAGATTTGGCCTTGACTTGGTGAACTCTGTAAAAGAAGAATCAGAAAAAATTTTGGAAGGTTCTCCATATTCCAAGTAAGTCATCGTTTTCATCAGTCGCTATTTGGTCTAAATTTTCCATTGGTGTTCACTATCCACTATGGGTTTTATCCTTCCAGAATGTAGGCTACACACTCATTTTATATTGGAGATGTGGTCAATTTTGATAGTATGTGTTCTAGACTTGCCTATTATAGTTTAGTAATTCAAGAACATCTAGTTTCACCCAGTAAGTTGAATATAGAAGTAAAAAGAATCTAATATTCTTATAACCATACATCTAAATAATACTATGCTTCTAGTTGATATGATATACTTAAAAATACTAATAAAATTTGAGGAATACATGTTTAATGGTAATGATTTTCTTAATAAGTAAAACAAAATTTTATCATAAAAGTTATATTTTGTGTAAGATACATATGATAATACTAACTACAAAATCCCTTAACATCTTTAATAAGTGTGACATGCTTTTGAGAGGGATATTTTGGACAAATGATTGGTGATGCTTTATGATTTACTTGTATAGTTCTTTGCATTAGATACATTAAATGGAAAAGATACTATATTTGGACAAAGTATGGAGGAATTGTATCTTTCATATTCATTCATTGGTCTACTGTCTTCTCATTGTTTTATTCATACATCTTTGAATCAAGTAGCTTTGTTTCTGATAAATATCATACACGTATTTATATAGTTCACGATAACTTTGTCACGATATATAATACCTGAAATCTATAGTGAGATAACCATTTACATCAAGCTCAAACTCCCTTATTGTATAAGGTGGGGTTTCCTAATCGAACAATTACAAGATTCCTGTCAATGTGACGTTCAATTCTCGTAGGAATTCTCACAAAAAGGATGTTGTGATATCTTAACATGTCATCAAAGATGATTTTTTATTTTCTTAGTCCCAATAGATCAATGACTCCAGTCTTAGCCAACATGGTCTTGTCCAATATTACACATCAAATATTGAAAACAGGCCTTCAATAATTCGAGTTTCATAAAGTTTTTAAAATTACAACTGAAAGATTATTCAATAAATACCCCAAAAAGTGCAACTGTTGGACTTTTAACTGTGAATATTTTTAGTGATCATAGAAATCTCTAGTTCATTAGTATGCCAGGAGCAAGTTAAACTTTTACTGATTCTAAATTTATTATTATTATTCATATTCACAAATTATTCATCCAAACTCTAGGGGACAGTGGATGGTCTTGATTGATGCTGCAAAAGGACTTGCAACCCAGCCTCCAGATTTGTCAAAATATCATGCTGATTTTGTTGTGATCTCATTCTATAAGGTACTCATAAACCCATGAGTTGGATTTAATTTTTTTAAGAATAATTTCATCTGATGTTGATATTTTGAATTCTTTTTTTCTTTTTAATCCAGCTGTTTGGCTATCCTACTGGACTTGGTGCTCTTATTGTTCAACATGGTAAGCCATTTGTCCTCTACCACTACGATGGAGACATGGATTATAATGCCTCAGAATTTACGTTACTCAAAACATGATAGCTGTGTTTTGTCAAGCTAGAACATACTTCTCTCATCGTGCAATCTATCTCTTGATGCTTTAATGCAGCTCCTCACTTGAAAACCTTGGGTAATATTGCTACAGATTTATATATGGTTGACACCAGAGAATATGGGATGGCACCTAAATATAATTTTGGTGTATGCCAAGCCTTTCTGCCTCTATGCAGTAGCAGTTATAAAGTGTTATGCTTGTTCTGCAATTCTAGTACTTTACCCTAACTCTTTTATATGCCTGCTTTCGATAGTTTCAGAGTATTACATTTAGTTCCCATAAAATTTGAACTGTTATAGTTGCATAGATGGAGAGAGTAGCAGTAAGTTCTAACTTGAGGAAACGAAACTGTTTATAAGATGAAAGTTATAACTTGAGGAGACGAAACTGTTTATAAGATGAATCCTGAAAATCCTTGCGTAGTTTGCTAAATTTATAAAATCATCAAGGTGGAGAAGAATAGAAAATAAGTTGAACTAATTATTAAAGCAAGGATATGACATTGTATCAAGAATTCAAGCCCTATATCTATTTATGATACTAGAAGCTGTTTTGAACAAATTGTTAAGGTTGAATTGGTTTTTTTTTTTTGTCGTATTTGCTACCAATTTAGGCGTAGTTGAATTCTGTTAGTCTTCACATTTCTTAATAAGCTTCTATTGTGGAAGAACACTCGTTTGCATAAAAAACGAGCTTTTAGCTGCACCATATAAAACATAGACTTCTGTTGTAGAATAATCTTAAATATGCTTTAAATTTCCCATTTCACACTTAATTTTCATATTCATTTGAGTTCCAACATTTTGTGATTCTTTAGAAAAATAAGCATTTGTACTTGCACTAGTTCTTTTTTCCCCTCCTTCTACTCATGTGCTCTCTCTATCTTTTTCAATTTCTTGAAATATGGTTATTTGTAATGTAAGCAACATATAATTGAAGCTTTAATTATTTGTAGTTTTGTTTTTCTCCTTAATTATCTCTTTCGTTATCACTATCTTATAGATGCTGCCAAGCTTCTGAAGAAAACTTATTTTAGTGGAGGTTAGTAAAGAATATCATTGCATTATGTACATGAATTTTGCGTGGTTCTCTATTATTTGTTAATTTCAAAAGCATTTTAGGCACTGTTGCTGCTTCATCTGCTGACATGGATTTTGTTAAAAGAAGAGAAGGTATTGAGGAGCTTTTTGAGGATGGTACAATATCATTTTTGAGCATAGCATCTATACACCATGGATTCAAAGTTCTCAATTCCCTAACCGTATCTGCAATTAGACGGTGCGTAGAGTTGGCCGCGGATTGTTTTTGGTCTGTGATGAAAATTCAAAAACAACTTAACTTTCTTCATTGATTATTTTTTTCTTTGTTAGCTGAAGCGAAAAAGTTATCATTAAAGGAAGTAAGATGTGCATTTTGTGGCACAAATTAATACTACATATTTTAATATATTTTAAGAAAGATGTGATGAAATAATATATTTTAATTATTAAGAAAATAAATTAATATTACATTTTAAATATTTAGTTATATTAATATGTAATTATGATGAATTAATAAAATAATAATAGTTCTTCAGGATTTCATTTATTAATAATGAAAATAAATTGAATTATTGTTAATATTATAAAATTATGAATTATAAATTAAATATAAAAATTGATCATCTTATTCATTAGTATTAGTAAATAATAAATAAAAAGTTAATTTATTATTATACACAACCAGTAATATATTATTAGTTTTTAATAAGTTTGATAGACTAATATTTATTAGTTACTAGTAAAAAGAATTACAATTCATATTAAATATTAGCGTACTTTTTAATATAAATTATTCATTTTTAAATCCAATAAATTAATATATTGGTAAAATATTAACCAATTCATTAGAATCATACCTGCACTACGGTTTGGATAATTTTGAAATATCTCCACTTGTTGACCTTTGCTTATCCATGTGGACCAAATTTGTTAAATGTGTCTTCCTTCAACACGTTTAATCGAAAAAGTTAACGGAAAAGGGTTTGTGGGAATTTGGCAAGTATGAAGGCTTCTCAAGGAGTTTTTAAAGCCATTCAACATGTAGCTCATATCATGTCATAGCAAATTAAAGGTGTCATTGGACATACTTGGTCTCTTAATTAGCTGATGAACTATTATCCCATGATAATCTGTTGATAGTGAAATTGGAGGATGGATTTTTGTCCATTTGCATTAATTTATGTCTATCTGTTTAGTGGATATTTCGTATATATGAAGATACATTCTGTGATTTTGATCTTGTTTTGATAGATGGGAATTGGAATATAAAAGAACCATCACCCCTTTTAGTTACCGGGATTAAACCTTAGTAGATGATTCCTACCTCCCTGCCATCAGGCCAAACCCCCGATAGTTATTCTGTGCTTTTCTGTTAGCTTGGTTGTCAACGTAAGTCAATCTTTGTTGCATGTTGTATGAGTGTTCAAAACGAGTATAACAGTGAATTGCTCGCTGGCAACCTTTTTTTTTGTTTTTTGTATAGGGCTTATTTCTCTGTGAGTTTGTCATTCATAAGGTGCAATATGTTGGACTTCAGCCCTCAACAACCCACACAACAACAGAATATAGCAGCAGAACACGACAACAGAGCAATAAAGAGCACACTAGAACAGTAAAAGAGAAACAGCAACGATATATTGAATAGCAGTAACAAAAAGGGAAAGATGACAATAGACTCAAGCGTTCTCCCCCCATTGACGGCTAACAGCTCTCAAAAGCAAAATACACGATAAAAATCCTCCTTTTCCCCACCTCCACTGACCTAATATCTTTAATTATCTTTATTTGCTAATTAGCCCCCTATTCATTGCTATTTGGTCTCTCTTCTCTCATTAACCCTTTTTAGCCTTTCTAGTATATACTAATAGAGGCTTAGGTATAGGGTCCCTAACACAATATGATTAAGATGACTGCCAAATTTCATATTTTTGTCACTCTGGTACATGAAACCTTTGGAAAGGAGAATTGTTGACAATTACTATCTAGGATTGGGTTCTGTCGTAATGATGGAATCTTCTATTCAAGAGCTTGCCAAGGATTAAGGCAGCATCTGTGGTTCCTTATTTTGGGGAAGTAAATGAGAATTTATTCTCTGAAATGAATTAACTTACAATGATTTAATGCGAGTGAGAACTGCAAAATTTTATTTGCTACTCATTGCTTGACCATGAAAATGTTGCTTCTCAGCACAAATCAACTTCACTGTGCTTGTTTGTTTGAAAAGAGCGCTATAATATCTAGAGACAATCTTGTTGAGCCTAAGGCCGTATTTAAAGAAAGACTCGAAGGGTTTCAGCTGTCTCTGAACCCTACACTCTGGTTTTAAATTATGATTTGGAATCTGATTGTTAGTGACTTCCATAATAGAACAATTTGACTCTTATGATCTTAAGAGTTATTTTACACTGTTGGATGTGCTTTGTATCAAAATGGAAAAGAATTAGTAATAATTTTTTTTATACATTAATTATTTTCTTGATCTGATGCTTTTTCAGTACATTGTTCTTGAGGTTAACAGCAAATATACTAATATCTATTCTTTAATGGCCATTTAGGCATACGGCCTCACTTACCAAATATGTCAAGAAGATGCTTTTGGCTTTAAGACATGATAATGGAGCTATTGTCTGCAAACTTTATGAAGGCCATCTTTCAAAGGTTAGTATAACTGGATGTGACGTGAGGTCTGCCTTTGTTATCTTTTTTTGGAAAAATATTGGGACTTTAATTACACTATTTGGAAGGAATGACCAACAGAATGAATCCTGAGTCCGTTACTCTGTAATTACTGTTTCCAACACAAGTGTGGATTTCAAATGTGTGATTGTGTAGTACTTTTTTGGATTTAGCCATTTAAATGTCATATATTTTTTTTTTCATGTGCGTATCATAATGCTCCTGAGCTTGTTGCAAATATTTTGTCCACCTTATCTTGGGCATGTTAAATTTCATAAAGAAATCTCCTCAATTTTACAGATAATCTGTAATGGGTCGGGTCCCATAGTGGCATTCAACTTGAAAAGGCCAGATGGCTCTTGGTTTGGATACCGTGAGGTGGAAAAGCTGGCTTCCTTGTCCGGAATTCACTTACGGGTAAAATGCAGTAGACACTTATCTGCATATGTAACTTTTTTTTTTCCTTGATTCTTCCGTTTTCCACTTTTTCTTGAATTCAAAATTTTGTTTTCATTTCTAATACACAATATTTTGGGAAGACACAGCCAGTTCACACTATCGAGCTATGGATTAGCATGATATCAAATTCTTTTTGTTGAGTGCTCTTGTGTGATTGGGTGAAAATGCTGATTTTGGTTGATATTAATACCTGAGGAGATTGAATTAATAAAGAATTACATGGCTTTACCTCTTGTTATTCTTAATGTTGTCCATTGTTTTCTGGGACCCTCCAGTGCATTTCTTGCTATGGATAGTGTGGTGGTCATAATGGTGTAATTCCACTGTTTTTCTTTATATTTTTTATATTTTAGTTGCAATGTAGTTCAATTTCATGTTTCGTTAGGATAATGTTTCTTGCGACATTCTTTCTTGTATGTCTCTGATGAACTTTTGTTTTTCATCTGTTGTCACTCTACATCTTATTTTTTCTTTGCTCCTGTGTGTCTTGTGATGGTGATGTTTGATGAGTTTCATTAATTCTAAAAAACCAGACCACCTAAGGATTCCCATGGTTTTTACTCTGCTGGTCTTCTGTTTTTATGTAGACAGGTTGCTTTTGCAATCCTGGTGCATGCGCAAAAAATCTTGGCTTGTCTAATGAGGATCTTCTTTTGAATTTAGAGGTACATTTTAATTGACTGAGTTCTACTTGACATAGAGGGAGGAGAGCAGAGAGGCATAATCAAGCCATTACTCTCTTATATTGTATTATTTCAATTATAGCAAGGTGAGGCACTTCAGTATTCATTTAAGTTCTATTGTTTTAATTCAGGCTGGACATGCTTGCTGGGATGACAATGACATAATACATGAAAAGCCAACTGGAGCTGTTAGAGTATCATTTGGTTACATGTCAACCTATGAAGATGCCGAGGTAAAAATATGTATTCTTGAGTTTGAGCATCCAAGTGGAACTTTTACAAGAAATATGCTACTCATTATGTATGATCAAAGCTATTTATAACTGTACTAACCTTGAATTTCTTCTGGTTTCTAAAATCTTTTGTTTTGGGTACATTGGAAAGTATACTTTTAAATTCTTTAGCAGTCATTTAAAGTGCAATTACACAGCACTTTATCCATTTAAAACAATAACATTGTGTTGTATTATTGAATCTTCATCGATATGAATATGACATTGTTTTCTTGCCTTCAATCTGTACCAAGCAGAAATTTGTTGATTTCATCAGAAGTTCATTTCTCACTCAAACTGAAACTGGGTTTACAGCAAGCTGCAGTTATGTTTCTGAAGGTTTATCTTTTGTCCTTTCCTTTGCATGCTTACCAAGTAACTTGTTGAATTTGTATCTTTCTTCATGCGTGCTTAATTTATGGTTGGTTAGTTTCTTAGACAAGTGGATTAAAACCTCAGGTCATACTTCATTTTCTTCAGGGCCTTTCTAGAGTGTTATTCGTCTCATAAGGTGTATTTGATATTGGAATTAGACTTGATTTTCATTTTTGTTACAATAGTGGGGGAGAGACACATAGACGAAAGTGTATATCAGCGCAAAAGTGAAGTGAAAAGTCATCGCCTCATTAGCTTTTATATAGCTATAGTAATATCTGTATGTAAGGGATAATTGGTTATTGGAGTTGGACTACATAGCAATCTAGAATGGAATGAATGATAAAGGAAATTGCAGGGCTAAGAGGAAAGAGAGCAGAAAGTGGCATATATTTGGGCAAGAGAGAAAGAAGTAAAGAAAGACAATACAGTTTGAAGAGGGAAAAGAAAGAAAGAAAATGTGAAGAGGAGTTCCATATTCTATTTCAACAATTCAAATAAAGCTGCAGACGTATTACTAAGTAGAAAATATAGTAGTTAATGTTGCAAGGAAAATCTAAAACAAAATATGTTCATTTTATTAGCATTATCTGGCAATTTCATTATGACAATTTATGGTGTCACTATTTGGTGTTTTTGTGGAAAACGATGGTAATTAGCAAGTCGTATGGATCGATTAGTAGTGCAATCATTATGATGCATGGAAATATTGCAATTTAATAATTTATGTTTTCTCATTGGACCGTAGACTTCATAAGGTTTTCTTATTTAGGCTAGATTTCCTTTTTTTTCAATAAGATATTACTTGTTTTTTAATTTTGTCAACAGGAATTCTTCTAGGACTTGTTTCTTTGTTTCTATTACGGATTGGATTTCTCGTAAAACTAGTATAAATGGGTTTTTGCTGGAGAGGTGCAGCAATTGTTGTACCATGATATTATTCAAGAAGGCTTTTGTTGTAAAACCTAATTGTTCCAGCCTCAATCTACCCCTACGTAGCCCTAGATTGATGAAAAATAGCTGCCCTAAGTTCACATTAGAAATGATTTGATGCTTGATGCTTTTTAGAATGAAGCGTAGAATTATCTAATAAAACTGTTATTTGTTTTATTTAACATACTAACCGTAATAAGGATAGCATTTCAAAAGATGCAACAATGAATTGATGCATGCTTCAAAACCATGAACTTTTGTTTAGTGGAAGTCAGGTTTTAGAATTTTCACAAATAAATAGTATTAGAAAAGTACTTTGCTTTCATAGCAAATATGCCTACTTTATAAGCAACTATTAGCAAGCACAATTGGCGTAGAGTGAAATTGTTTGGTGAAGCTGTAAAATTTTTCTGGGCTATCACTGATGGGGAGAAAGCGCTTGTAGTTGTGGGTGTTAAAGAGTGTAATAACCATTTGTTAGTCTGCAATTTCTTTGCTTTGAATCAAGATATATTATGGGATTGAAATGGCTTATTTTCTTGAGGCCTTTCTGAATGAGAGTAGTGTTGGCTATTATTATTGTGCAATAACAGGTTCTTCTCTATCATAAGATCTACATAGTAAATGAGCAACATTCCTTGTTGTAGAGCTTTTCTTGTAACTTAAGGTTTCATATGTTATGCTGATTTAAAACAAAACTTGCAGACCTGGACAAGAAACTTTCATCTGGATGTTGTTACCTCAAGTCTATAACTATTTACCCAATAAAGTCATGTGGAGGTTTCTGTGTTGGAAGTTGGCCTTTGAGCAGTACTGGTAACATGTTTCATATCATAAGTTTCTTTTTGCCTAATATTTTTGTAGATTTCTTTTTAATTGATAATCAGTAGACCCCACATTTCTGCAAGATTTTTATTGGAATGTTATAGCTCTTATAATGCTTTATTTGATGTTATATTTAACATCAGATATTAAATACTGAAACTGTCAATTTGAGCTGTAAGTTGGAGTCTTAACTTGTTAGCATTGATAGTGTTCAGCCCATAGTGAAGCAACCTAAGCCTCTTCAAACATGTGTGCGTAGGGGTAAGATGGGGAAGGGTACAATTGCCACTTAGGCAGATTGTTAGTAGTTAGTTATGGAGCGAGATTGTGAGGACAACATATTGACTATAGGAGAGAGAGGGAATTATTATTGAAAATATACTGAATTGTATTGGCTTGGGAACTCTTCCCAGGAGAGGCTCTACTACTGTAAACCTATTCTATACGTAAATAATACAATCTCTACATTCTCCCCTATCAATTGGTGCTTTCATTCAGAGACCAAGTTGGGTAGAGATTGTATGCAAACTAGGATGGAGGCTAGAGTTTCTACAATGGAGGCGTCTCTTAGGAGACAAGAATCATCCCTCTCAGCCCAAGAGGGGATGGTTAAGTCGCATGATACTACCTTGAAGGACCTGCGCACACAGCTCAGCTTCTTGATGACCATCATCGAAACTCTGACCAAATCCCAAAATTTGTTACAATCGGAAGTAAGGGATGGATTTCAGAACTTGATGGCAAAAAACTCGTAGAAACAGAACGTGGGTGGTGACAGTGATGGACCACTGACGTTTACTCAGCATGCGTCCTCCTCTGCTGGGGGCGAGAGACCGACGCACCACGCGTCGACTTCTGCTGGCGGAGATAGACCGGCGAGTGTCCTACAGGGTGCGGGATTTCGATGTCAAGAAGATCCCGTGTCTTTAGTTGCTACCGAACGTGCATGGGAGGGGTATAAGAACACAGCTCGTCGAGTCGATCTCCCTGCATTCCACGGTGAAGACAGTTGAATCGTACTTTATGATTCATGAGATCCCACCTGAACTTCGATTGCCAATGGTTTAGATTTGCATGGAAGGGATGACACTATATTAGTTCGTGACTCTACGTGAGTTTGATCCTTGCATGATATGGGAGAGGTTTAAGCGTTCGTTGTTTGACTGTTATGGTGGGAAGGACGAGGGAAATCTGATAGAATAGCTGAAGTCGGTAAATCAGAGGCGATCAGTGGACGCGTACATTGATGAGTTTGAGAGGGTGGCGTCGTAGACAAGACATTTTCCAAAAGAATGGTACATGATTTGTTTCTTGGGTGGTTTGCGTGAAGAAATAAGGAGTAGGGTTAGAACCCATGATCCCCCGACTCGTGCTCGGCTTGTTTCTGTTGCACAGAAGGTTGAGAGGGAGTTGGTAGGAGAAGGGGTGATACGGCCGAGAGAGTGGAAACACAAGCCTAGAAATTTTCCTACGAGCTTCGGGTCTTGACTGGGAACCTCTACCATGCAGTGTCCTCAGCCAGCCCCCACTACAGGTAGCACCAAGGGTGAGGCAAGAGAGCTCCCTAATAAAATTCGAAGTTCCACGATAGATGGTAATCAGCCAGGGGGTCCAAAATGGAAGGGCACAAGAAATTTGTCTTATGATCAACTTATGGAGAGAAGGGCCAAGGGTTTATGCTTCAAATGTGAGCAGACTTACGGTCCCCTGCATCGATGCCCGGATAAGGAGTACAGATTAATTGATTGGGAAGGAGATGAAGCAGATATGGAATGAGTAATTCGGAACCAACAGAGGCTGAAGGTCAGCAAGAAGATTGGGAGCTAGTGTGTAAATCAGTGGAGTTCAAGGAAATAGGGAAGGACCCAACTTCACCCACGAAGTCCATGGTCTTGATAGGTAAGCTTAATGACAGGCCTATTGTTATTTTGGTTGATAGTGGAGCTAGCCATAACTTTGTGTCCAACAGGTGGTTCACATTATGAATATTTCCATTACTCCCACTAAGACGTTTGGAGTAAGGTTGGGTGATGGACATTGATCCTTCTCACAAGGAATTTGCAAGGAGATTAAGTTGGAGCTGAATGGAGAAAGGTTTGGTGTAAATGCTTATGTTTTTGACATTGGGGGACCCGACTTAATCCTAGGGGTGGCTTGGCTACAAACATTAGGGGAGGCAAGGGTTGATTGGAAGAAGATGTGCATACTTGGAGGGGTGCAGAAATCACTTTGCAAGGAATTAACGTGCAAGCTTCTTCCCCTCATGCATTACAACAGATTTTAAAGAATCGGGATGTGAAAGTCGAGGGGTTGTTGTGGTCTATGGGATTCAGTGCGTCTTATCCTGATGAGTTGGGAACCTTGGATGCAGTAAGACTTAAGGAGTTGAGAGTTGTTCTATTCAGATTTGATTTAGTTTTTCAAGAGTTTAGAGGATTGCCACCTAGAAGCAATCAACTTGAAGGACGGGGTAGCAACTGTGAATATCCGACCCTATAGACATGCTTATCACCGCAAGGATGAAATTGAGAGACATATTAGAGAATTTCTGGATACTGGGGTCATTAGGCCTAGTATTAGTCCCTTTTCAAGTCCACTCATCCTTGTCAAGAAGGATGATTCTTGGCGAATGTATGTCGACTACTGAGCCTTAAATAAGCTCACGGTGTTTGACAAATTTCCTATTCCGGTATTAGATGAGTTGATGGAAGAGCTACATAGGGCTAAGTATTTTTCCAAGGTAGACTTACAGTCGGGTTTCCATCAAATCAGAGTGAGGGATGGGGATGTCTACAAGACAGGGTTCCGTATTCATGAGTGGCATTATGAATACCATGAGGGGCATTATGAATACCTTGTGATGCCTTTTGGACTCATGAATGCACCTGCAACATTTCAATCTACTATGAACTCCATTTTTAAACCCCTCTTACGGAAGTTTGTTTTGATTTTCTTCGATGACATACTGATTTATAGTCCAGATTGGGGACAACATTGGAGCATTTGGCTTGTGTATTACAATTGTTACTGGACAACCAGTTGTTTGCAAATAGGAAGCATTTTTGGCCAGAATTCTGTAGAATACCTAGGCCATGTTATATCTAGTGAAGGGGTAGCCATGGACCCATCGAAGATCAAGAATATTGTGGAGTGGCCTATTCCTAAGAATGTAAAAGGAGTGAGAGGGTTCCTGGGACTCATCTGGTACTACCAGAAATTCGTCAAAGATTACGGTAAACTTGCCAAACCCCTTACCGAACTTACAAAGAAAGATGGTTTCAGTTGGGGAAGGGAAGCCCAAGAAGCATTTGAAGAATTGAAGAAGAGGATGACTACATCACCTGTTCTAGCCCTACCCGATGTTTCCAAAGAGTTTTCCCTTGAGTGTGATGCTTCTGGAAGGGGCCTAGGTGCTGTCTTTCTTCAAGAGGGTCGCCCATTAGCTTATTTCAGAAGGCTTTAGCTGAATCAACTTACTCTAAGTTAGTTTATGAGAAGGAAGTTATGGCAGTGGTGATGGCCATTCAGCATTGAAGGCACTTCCTAATGGGGAGACATTTCAAGGTTTATACCGACCATAAGAGCTTGAAGCACTTATTAGACCAGAGGATTCCCACTATAGACCAACAGTTGGATTTTGAAGTGATCTATAAACCTGGAAAGTTAAATGGAGCTGCAGATGCCTTATCAAGGGTAGAAGATGATAAGTTAATATTTTCAACTATTTCAGCTCCCTTTTGGCTTGAATTGGATGTAGTCTAGCAGGAGGTTAAGGAGGATACTAAGCTTCAATCACTCATGATAGCTCTTCAACAAAACCCTACTTTTAAGCCTAATTATCAGCTAAGAGACGGTCTATTGTTCTACAAAAATAGACTAGTCCTTTCAGCCACTTCAGTATTAATAACTCAATTTTTGCATGTGTATCATGTTTCACCTTCTGGTGGACATTTTGGTTTCCTTAAGATCTACAAGAGGTTATTGGGTGGATTGTTTTGGCTAGGAATGAGGAAAACAATACAGAAATTTGTGCAGGAATGTGCCATATGTCAGAAGAGTAAGTCTCTAGCTGGACTTTTGCAACCACTGCCCATTCCTAAGCTGATTTGGGATGAAGTCTCAATAGATTTATTACGGGGCTCCCTAAATCTCATGGCTATGAAGTCATCTTGGTAGTAGTAGATCGCCTATCCAAGTATGCCCATTTCCTACTCCTCAAGCATCCTTTTACTGCAAAAGTCATGGCTGAAGCATTCATCCAAGAGGTAGTAAAGTTGCATGGCATTCCTAGTTCCATATTAAACGATAGGGACCCCCTCTTCACTAAGAATTTTTGGAAGGAGATATTCAAATTGCAAGGGATTGTATTGAAGATGAGTTCTTCCTATCATTCAAAAACGGATGGACAACCGGAGGTAATCAATAGGTGCCTAGAAACCTACCTTCGTTGCTTTACTTCCGAACAACCTAAAACTTGGTCTTATTGGATACCTTGGGTTGAATATTGGTATAACACCAATTACCATATTTCAACTGGAAAAACCCCTTTTGAAGTTGTTTATGGCCGCTTTCCACCTACTTTGCTGCAGTTTTCTCAAGGTAAAACATAGGTGGAATCGGTGGCATTGGCCTTGGTTGATAGGGATGAGGCTTTATGCCAACTCAAGCATAACCTATTGAGAGCACAATCTATGATGAAGAAGGTTGCTGATGTTCACAGAAGGGAGGTTACCTTTAGGGAAGGAGACTTGGTTTTTGTTAAGCTCAAGCCACATAGACAACTTACTGTAGCAAGGCAAATCTGTCCCAAACTTTCAGCAAGATATTATGGCCCCTTAAGGTCATTGGAAGGGTTGGTCAAGTTGCCTATAAACTACAGCTCCCACTCACGTCTAAAGTACACCCAGTTTTTCGTGTTTCAAAGCTGAAGAAAGCCGTGGGTGATCATCCTATTGAGCATGATCTCCCTCACAGATTAGAGATGGATTCTACAGATTTGTCTACACCAGAAGCAGTTTTAGCCTCCCGCATGTCTAAATCTAAGGGCAGCAACATTCTAGAGTGGCTTGTTCGTTGAAAAAACTAACCAGCTGAAGAGGCAACTTGGGAGGATGCAGATTTTATTAGAGGGCAGTTTCCTTCTTTTCACCTTGAGGACGAGGTGCTATTGATGAGGAGGGAATTGTTAGCATTGATAGTGTTCAGCCTATAGTGAAGCAGCCTAAGCCTCTTCAAACATATGTGCGTAGGGGTAAGATGGCCACTTAGGCAGGTTATTAGTAGTTAGTTATGGAGAGAGATTGTGAGGAAAGTATACAGATGACTATAGGAGAGAGAGGGAATTATTATTGAAAATATACTGAATTTTATTGGCCTAGGAACTCTTCCCAGGAGAGGCTCTACTGCTGTAAACCTATTCTATACGTAAATAATACAATCTCTACATTCTCCCCTATCATAACTCATGGATACTTGTATCATTGGTTAAAATGTTACTTTGTTTCTGGATAGGCTTGCTACATGATCGGGAATGGCTTCTTCAAGATTTATCTGGTGATATTCTTACACAGAAAAAGGTAGTTTGACCTTGTTGCACTAGCTGTGTTCTCATGCAATATTATATATAATGTCAAGTTTAGCAGTACCTTGTATCAAGTCATCGCAATCATATATATGTCCAGATACATACCTGATTGGACATAAGAACTGTTATCCATTCCGATACCCGAGCAAGCATTTAGGTATTAAGTATTCATGTAACTAGTACTAATGTTCAAAAAATCTTAACAAATAGGAGCAGGCTTCATATTTCATTTCCTGCTTTGTTTATACTTCCTTTTCAACTTGTTTGAACTTTTCCCTGTATAAACTACATAACGTGCATCCCAACAGTCCATCTCCCGCTAGAGTGCAAATGTTAAATAAAAATTATTGAAATGGAAACTCTACTCTTTAAGTTTTGATTAACTTTGGACTGAGTCCTACAGAAATCACATTGACATTAGCTATGATTTAATTTTGACAGTTTTCCTGCTTTTCTTCATTTAGTTCTATTTTAAAGTAAAATATGCTTCTTATTTGTTTCATTGGAGGCAATACTATGTTGCTTAGTAATTATAGTACAATTTTTTGTAGATTACCTTATAGGAGGAAAGGTTCGAACCACAGCAGTCACATACTATGTGAGCTCAGAAGATGTTTGTCATGTTTGAATATGAAAGTTGCTATTTAGACCTTGTTGAACTGGATTAAAAAAAATGAACTGAACAGAAGATATGTGTAAATCCCCATTGCAATTAGAAGTTCCAAGGTTAAAAGAGGGATGGAGGGGAAAGAGACAAACATCATTCCTAACTAAGTAGAATACTGTCAGAATAGAAAATGACCTGAAATATTATGCTTCATTCCAACCAACAAACGTTCCTTGAACAGTTGATGCAATTACATTGTTTACACTTTTGCTTATTGTTTTGTGGTTAACTCTAGAAATTTCCTATAGTCTTGATTGTTATTATCCCATGGAAATTCAAGTGTTGTTACGTCTGAATTTCTTTTCCAGGTTCCCGAAATGTGCTTAATCAGTACTTTTATTGACCTTGATCAAGGGATGATGTTTGTGGAGTCTCCTCGATGTAGTGGAAAATTGCAGATTAACCTACAAACAGGCTCATGCCTTGGCGTGAGGGAAGAAATTATAATGCATGGCCAGAGGTGTGTACTAGATGCATATCAGTTATTTGATTTTTTTATTCTAGAATCTACTTTATGAGGCCTTCCTATGTGTTTTACGGCTGGACATGGCTATTACAAGCAAGTTTAAGACTCTAGAAGTAAATTATAGTTGAACTTATAAAACCATTTGAAGTTGGTTCTTATTCTCTAACTGCACTGCCTCTAGAAAACTGTATGCAGCAAATTTTCATCTTATATAACCTTTCAATCATGTTCTTTAAGTTTAGGTTGCGTTCTTATCTTGAGGATTCCGACATTATGGACCTGATGGTTTTTTTTATCGAATAACAGATATAAAGTATGTCCTTATGAAGCTGATGTCAACTTATGGTTTAGTAATGCTGTTGGCTGTGCTTGCACTTTGATACGTTCTAATTCCCATACATCTTGCTTGAGCAAGGATAGTATTACGGGATTGTGCAGAGATGTGGAGAGCAGATTGAATTTTTCCAATGAAGCTCAATTCTTGTTAATATCTGATAACAGTGTATCAGACCTCAACAGCAGACTAAAATCAAGTATGTTCTGCTGCACTAGCATATGTTGACTTAGCAAGCTCATAATTCTTAATCTGACCTTGAACCATGTCCATTTCCATGATTAACTGAACTTTAATTTATAGTAATATTTGTTCAGAAAATAAGTGAACTTATTGTTCCTGTTGGTAGTAAAGGATTGATCTTGTGCAAATGCATAGAATTGCATTATTTGCAAATAGAATATTCCGGCATATGGATGTGCTAGATATCATGAGTTTGTTTGCTAAGTAATGTAACCTTGTATTGTGTAGCATAAAATCTTCTTAATATGAACTATGAACTTCAATCTATGCGTTGTATTATTTTGGATAGAGATTAATATTCTGAACCATGTGAAAAACCTTGCTCTTGCAACTTTTTTTTTTTTATGATAGTCACTTCTGTAACATTGTTCGTTTCTGGTGAAACTAATGAATAGTGAAACCTAAGAGCATCTTTGCTGTTGATGACTTGAATTTGTTTGCATTCAATTTGTCAAATTTTTGTATTTTCTATGTGCATTCTTATGTTCTTCAACTGTTTCTCTTTAGTAGAATTGACAATTCTTTAAAAAATATGTGGATCCATTCTTCATGTCACGGAAATTTAAAACTAGATAGTGATTTCTGCCTTCATTACCACACTAGGTTAGAAACAACTGAATACAATTCTGATCAATCGTGTTGCATTCTGTATCGGTTTGACATTATACTCTGAATCAAGTTAAGTGAATTCTAATTTAAATATTCACTAGTAATGCAAATGCATTTTGTTCTGTTCTGTTTAGTAACTGACACCAAATACCTTGTAAAAATATTAAATTGTTGACAGTGTTTTGTAGTAGCATTTGGGGTATGAGCACGATATGAAGGCTTAGGGTGTGCCTTGATGCTTTCCATATAGGTGATCATTTATTTTCTTGCTACCACGTCTGCAAACATTTATCTTCTTGCTACCACATGTCTGCAAAACAAGAAACTTTGCTATCTGTACTCTTTGGTTTCGATTTGGCTTTAAGTCTTATATTCGGGCAATAACCATTATTGATTATGTCAGATGCTCAAAAGGGAACTCTGGCAACATCCGCTGAAGTCAACCCAATGAGATTTCGACCTAACCTTGTCATATCTGGGGCTGAACCTTATGTGGAAGATAAATGGAGAAGTCTCAAAATTGGGAATAATTATTTTATGGTAGGTTTTATGCGCTTTGAATTTGATTGGACTAGATTTCAGATTAAATACAAATGCAAAGGCTAAGCTGATTTCTTGCATGGACAGCTCATCCTGTTGCAATGATATAACTTTATGTTCACAATGTGTTTCTCTATATCAAAATTGTTCATTGACAATTTCCATATGGATAATATTACATAGATGACATATGTGTGTTAGCTACATTGATCTGTGTAATAAATTCTGATGTTGGTTGCATCAAACAAGTAATTATCAGATTTTGTAAGTAAATTAATTCTCTAATAAAACGAGTAATTGTTCAGAGGTAACTTCTGGAGTTTGGACAAGTAATCTCACTGCTTCTTTATACCAGTCCTTAGGTGGATGCAACCGCTGCCAGATGATCAATCTTGTTCATCAAGATGGACAAGTACAGAGGTTAAAGGAACCTTTGAAAACTTTATCATCGTATAGGAGACTGAAGGTGAGCTATGAAAATATACATTGAAACTCATTATAATTTGTTCTAGTGCTCGTGTAAACAGTTTTATCTGGAAACAGGGGAAGATTTTGTTTGGTATACTTTTGCGACTTGAGATTCGAGAAAACAGCAAGCTACAGAATGATGCATGGCTGCGTGTGGGTCAAGAAGTACATGCATATAGATGATAAAATCTAGTTATAGAGTCAGTACAGTAGTAGAAAAGTAGAGTTGTGATATAATCTAGTTGTAAAGACAATACAGCAGAAAAGTTGTTCTATCAAAAGAAAAATAGCATCACACAAGAGTTACGTCAGCCAGAAGAACTGATGTACAATAGGGCCGCTTTCCCTTTTCCATAGTTGGGGTGGTGGAACTTTTTTCTGAAAGCATTGATAAGAACTGAAGCAATTCAACTCTAAAGTGATTGAATGACTTGTCTTGATGATCAATGGTCTATCTGCATTGTGATGGATTCTACCGATATTCCTCTTTCCGAACAACACACACAAGTACAAATAATGAACAACACACACAAGTACAAATAATGGACTGAAAATGTATGTATATACTTCTTTGGTCACAATTGAACTGAAAATAACAAAGATAAAGACACTAGAATTTGAGGTTCTAGCTCCTCAAGCTTTTTGGCTCAACACACACACATACACACACACCTACATTGTTTTATTTAGTTAGATAACTAACTCTTCTCACTTTAAACAACTTTACCCCTTTCCTAAAACTTGACAGAACTGGCCCTCAACTCTTTCTTATCAGTGACAGCTCTCGTACCTTTGGACCTTCTCTTTTGATAAGTAAATTTAATTAGGTCATATGACTTTCAAGTTGCTTCTTCATTTGGCAACCATTCCCAACAAATCAAAACCTCCTTAATTTTAGATTGCAACTTAGTTCTCACTCCTAAAACATCTGCTAGTTGGATGAATAACTCCAAATTAGGACTGAGATCCCTTGGCCAATTTGTCGTCTGTTGATGACCACGAGCTGCCTTCAATTGTGAAACATGACATACTGGGTGTATCTTAGATTCTAGTGATAAGGCAAGTTCATACGCCACTGGATCTCACCCTTTGTACCACTAAAAATGGCCTATAGAACTTAGAAGACAACTTTTCATTCACTCTTTTAGCCAAATATTGCTGTTTATAAGGGGCTAACTTCAAATAAACACTATCTCCCACTGCAAACTCAATGGCCCTCTTATGCGCATCAGCCTTTGCCTTCATATATTGCTGAACTATCACCAAATGGTACTCAATGGCCCTCTTATGCACATCAGCCTTTGCCTTCATATATTGCTGAACTATCACCAAATGGTTCTTCAACTCTTCTATTATGGCATCCCTATCTTGCAGCATCTGTTCCACACTAGCCACCACAGTTTTCTACGTCCCATATCTTAAAATTGGTGGTGGTTCTCTCCCATAAACTACCTTGAATGGTGAAGTCCTCAGGGAGGAGTGGAAAGAGGTATTATAGCAGTATTCTATCCAATGTAACCATTTATACCATTGAAGACGCTTATCTCTAGTAAAATAGCAAAGATAGGCCTTTATCGTCCTGTTAATGACCTCGGTTTGACTATCCGACTGAGGGTGGTAGGCTGAACTTCAGTTTAGTTGAGTCCCTGCTAGCCTAAACAACTCCTCCCAGAATTTACTCAAGAAGACCTTGTCCTTATTTGACACCAGAGATCTCGAAAGACCATGGAGTCGGAAAATCTCTTTGGTGAAAAACGCTGCCACATATCCTGCCGTATAAGGATGTTTTAAAGGAACAAGGTGAGCAAATTTGCTCAACCTATCCACTATCACTAGGATGGTGTCATAACCTCCAGATTTTGGTAACCCTTCTATAAAATCTTGGGATAAATCTTCCCAAATTTGATTAGGAACTGGTAATGGTAACAGCAGTCCCACAGGGGTTAAAGCTGCATATTTCTGCTGTTGACAAGTGGCATAATTGGCTTCATATTTTTCATCCCTTCCCAATAAATTTCTTTTGCCAAATTCTTGTAAGTTTTCAAGATTCCTCCATGACCTGTTAAATGAGAGTTATGTGCTTCCCTTAAAAGAAGTGAAATATATTTAGAATTTCTACTAAGCACTAATCTTCCATCATACATTAATCTACCATGCACCAAGGCAAAGGATAGCTTACTGGTAGCATATTTGGAGATTTCAGTCTTCAGATCCTTTAATTGACAATCCTCTTCTACCTCCTGTAAGATGTCAGTTATGTTAACCCCTTGAGAAATTCCCATGAGCTGATAGTCTACTAAATCCCTCCTCTTGATAAGGCATCAGTAACCTTGTTGCTCTTTCCAGGTTTGTATTCAACCCTGAAATCATATCCCAGCAGCTTGGTAACCCACTTCTGTTGGTCTACCACAATCAATCTCTGCTCTAGTAAATATTTGAGGCTCTGCTGGTCAGTTCTGATGATGAACTATTGCCCCAGCAAGTAGGGTCTCCACTTCTTAACCGAGAGGACTATTGCCATGAGTTCCCTCTCATAGATTGATTTTCCATGGGCTCTAAGTGACAGGGACTGGCTGTAATATGCGATAGGCCTACAGTTTTGCATCAACACTGCTCCTAAACCGATACCAGAGGCGTCAGTCTCCAAAATGAATGGTTGCTGAAAATTAGGTAGAGCCAAAACTGGTAATGAACACGTAGCAGTCTTCAGTTGCTTGAATGTAATTTCAGCCTCCTCCGACCATTTGAACATGGCCTTCTTCAATAATTGTGTCAACGGAGCAACAATCTTCCCATAGTCTCTCATGAACCTCCTGTAATACCCTGTCAGCCCTAAATATCCTCTCAACTCCTTAATGCTTTTAGGTTTATGCCAATCCCACATAGCTTAAATTTTGTTTGGATCTGTTGAGACCCCCTTCCCTGAGATAACATGTCCCAAGTATTCAAGCTCCAACTTAGCAAACACACACTTCATATTTGCATATAATTGATTCTCTCTCAATATCTCCAACACTTCTCTCAAATGATCTACATGGTCTTCTAAGGTCTTATTGTAAATCAATATATCATCAAAAATACTAGCACAAACTTTCTGAAAATCTTACTAATCACCCTATTCATCAAAGCTTGGAAGGTGGTAGGAGCATTAGTGAGCCCAAATGGCATCACTAAGAATTTATAGTGTCCATGGTGTGTCCTAAAAGCTATTTTTTCCACATCTCTTTGGTCCATTATGATCTAATGGTATTCAGACTTTAAATCCAACTTAGAAAACAACTTAGATCCATATAATTCATCTAATAATTCATCCATCATAGGT
>JANIIA010000004.1:37469421-37488079 GCA_027478495.1 Erythroxylum alaternifolium
CCAAACGTATGTTTGCTTGTTTTGATGAATCTGAGTTGGATTCAGATTCAGACGAATCCAGATATTCCCATGTTGCCATCATGCCTTTTTTGTTTCCTTGATTCTTCTTTTGTTTTCTTTTGAGCAAGAGGCATTCAGACTTGTAATGTCTCGGTTTATTGCACTCATAGTAGACGATAGAGCTTTTCTCATTCTTCAAATCGTCTTTGCTGATCCTTTTTGAAGAGGAATTTTTATTTCCTTTATTTTTCTTTTCCCATATTCTTCTAATCTTTCTTGAAATGAAAGATAGTTTTTCTTCATCTTCACTTGAATTTTGATCAGATCCACTAGCATCGTCATTCTTGATTTCTTTAATCTTTAATGTTTTTGATGACAAGCTTCTATTTTTCTGTATTTTCTAATTCTTCTGACCAGCCTTCAATGCAATAGATTTGTCCCTTCTGGGTTTATCTTCCGTATCAAGCTCTACTTCATGAATTTTTAGTGAACCAAACAATTCATCTAGATTAAGCTTGTTTAAATCCTTAGCATCTTGTATTGCTGTTACTTTGGGTCTCCATCTTTTTGGAAGACTTCTAAGGATCTTTCTGACATGATCTTGACTATTGTAGATTCTCCCCAGAGCTTTAAGTTCATTAATGATTATTTGAAATTGCCCAAACATTTGATTAATAGACTCATCATCTTTCATCTTGAACAGCTCATACTAATGAACAAGAATACTAATCTTGGATTCTTTCGCCTAGTTTGTGCCTTCATGTGCAATGGTTAATGTGTCCGACATTACCTTTATAGATTTGCATCCATGAACCTTATCATATTCACTTTTTCTTAACTCACAACTTAAAAAGAACTTGACTTTTTAATTTAATTGAACACGAGCTTTCTGATCAACTGACCATTCATCACGAGAAATGCTTTTTCCTTTATAGTCTGTTGGAATATATGGACCACTTTCAATGATATCCCAAAGATCAATGAGTGTGAATTCTATGAAGAGCCGCATTTTGTCCTTCCAATAATGATAATCTTCACTATTAAATGCAGGAGGTCTTGTGACTGAGGCACCTTTAGCTATAAAAACATGTGATTCAGCTACGGATCTTTGTCCTCACTTTGTAACAGTGTTTCTTGGAAACTTTGCTCTGATACTAATTGAAGTAAATCACTTCTTATTATAGAAATCACGTAATATGTAAGAATACACAAGAAGGGGGGTGAATTGTGATAAATAATCTAAGATTGAAATCTTTAAAAATATCTTAATTTTCTTGAAAGATTCAGACAATTTACAAAACAACGCACTTAATTCATTTGAGTAATGCAACAACGAAAATAGTATATATTCCTTTAACAACATGAAATTAAAGAGATAAGGGTTAGAGAATATGACACCATGATTTATACTGGTTCACCCTTAACCTTAGGGTTACGTCCAGTCCTCAGAGCATATCTGAGATTTCACACTCTCTTTCAACTTTTACAAGTATTATTTCACACTTCCAGAGCCTCTTCAGGTCTTTTTCATAAAATATTCTTTATCTGCTATCTTAGCCTCTTCAGGCTGTAGCCTTCCTTTTCACTGAAAAGATTTTGAGTTTTCTAAACTCACGTTACAGGTCAACTTGACCTCTCTTCTTTCTTCCTTTCACTCAAGCTATTTTTTTACAATATTGTAAGTAAAGAATTGAGAGTTGAAGGTTCAGAGTTGTAAGGTTGTGTCTTGTGTATTTTGTATATTGTGTATTGTATCTATTTTTTTTATGACTATAAGTGATATTTATAGTCTAAATCTTCAACGGTCTTCTTAAAAATTGCTTGTAGAATCTTCAGAGATAAGTTGTTAGTTGAGTCCTGTAACCAACTCCAACTAGCTAACTAACTGACATTGTAAGTTGTTCTTCAATAACATCTTGATTTGTTTTGTATAATTCATCTAATGACTTCGCTTTGTTTGATGACTTCGCTTCGTCTAATGACTTCATTTGAATATCAACTTGACTTGATGATTTGTGCCTCTTACATTTATCTACACACTTAACAAACTCATCAAACCAGTTCACACACTATTATATTATTATTATTATTATTTGACTTTCATCAAAATCAATAAAAGGAGTAAAGTCTCTTGGACTTAACATTCATCACATTTAAAACACAATCCCCTATCCCTTTTGTCTTGCCATTCAGAAGCTGATAACCTCTTAAACCTAGTATCCCTACCGCTCTTCTCACTTCTGTCTCCCTCTCTGAGAGTCTCTTTTCCCACAAAACTCCCTTTTGTCTCACTTATCCTGCCTGTGCTACCCTGTCTACTATACTTAAAATTCCTTGACTCCTTATTCTTCTCCTCTATCCCCACAGCAGTTTCAATTATTTCAATCAACCCTCTGGGCTTAAGCAAATTTAATTCATACCAAATTTGGGGCTGTAACTCCTTAATAAAAGTATATTTCACTACCTTCGGTGTCAGATCTCTGCAGGAAGCAGCCAGGGTCCAAAATCGTTTCCTATATTCAAGAACTGTAACCTCTTGTTTGATAGATAGGAACCTTTGACATACATTGCCTTCGTGGAGTGGACGAAAATGCCTGAGTATCATACTCTTCATCTCTCTCCAATCTAACACTGGGCCAGTATCTTCAATGGTTCTGTATCATGACAATGCTTCTTCGTCAAAGCTCAGCACAGCTAACTCCAGTTTCTCCTCTTCTGTGTACCTCCCGATGGAAGAAAATCGCTCCTTAAGGTTAATCCAAGTATCTGGGTCTTGTCCCTTGAAAATCGACATCTCAATCCTGTATGGCTTGCAATCGCGCCTCCAATCTGGTGGTCGCGTTTCGTCATCTAGGTATCCCCTTATCCAACGTTCATCTCAGCGATTCATTTCTTCTCCCCAATATCATCCTCTATCTTCTGACTTGATTCGTACCTCTTCGTCACATCGCTCATTCCTTCGCCCATGTGCTTCCTCTTGCTTTCCTCCCCTTTTGATTCGCTCCCCTTCTAGATCCCCAATTTCTTGAGATTGTTCCCCAATTTCAATTTTAGAAATCGGGTCATTCCCGTCCCTTAAATGGCGCCCTTCAAATCTCAATTGAACATTTGGATCAAACACGACCCATTTATCTTCTCCTTTATCATGGCCCATTCCTTTCCATGCGAATGCATCCTCTTTGGTCACATCTCTTCGACCTCTCATCATTCCAGTGCCCGATGACTCACCTTCGAGTGTCTTCGCTAGATTTTGGGGTGTTGGATCTGATCGAACTTGAAGAGTTGTAATAGCTTGGATTAACTGATCAAACTGCCTACTGAACTCTTCCTTTAGCTCACCCTTCACCCCTTCAAGCTTTTGATTCATCTCCACTCTCAGAGAATCACGCCCTGTTTGCAACCTCACTTTGATTTCTTCTAATTCTTTTTCCATTACGTCGAGCCTGGTATTTTGTTTCTTACTCACCATGCCCAAATCTTTGCTCTGATACCAAATGATGGATTCTATTGATATTCCTCTTTTCGAACAATAGAAAAAACTACAAACAATGGACTGAAAATGTATGTATATACTTCTTGGTCACAATTGACCTGAAAATAACAAAGATAAGACACTAGAATTTGAGGTTCTAGCTCCTCCAGCCTTTTGGCTCAAATCACGTATTACAACAATGCATGACGTTCCCCTTACACATTTACACACCCACACTTTTTTATTCCCTTAGTCAGATAACTAACTCTTTTCTCACTTCAAACAAGTTTGCCCCTTTCCTAAAACTTGACAGAACTACCCCTTACTCTTTCTTATCAGTAACAGCCTTCGTACCCTTGGACCTTCTCCTTTGATAAGTAAATTTAATTTCTGGACTATAGGTCGTAACACATTGTTAGAGTAGTTTATGAGCTGCTTGATATATGTTTTTGTGCATTTTCATGTATCCTAAGTATTCATTTTAATCATAAGAGAAACTAGTAATTTGTGATGGAGAAAAAAAGTATAAAATTAATAAAAGAGCACACGAGAACTCAGTTCTGAATTCAATATGTTATTTCAGGATAATTGTAACATTAATTTCTGCATGGGTCATAAAAAGTAAACAACAATTTTATAAAAAACAAACTGTTACTAATGATTTTTATATTTTGAGTGTCTTCTCTCTTTAGTGAATTTGGAAAGGTTCTCCAAATCTAAAGTGTCCTCGAGGACACCATTTGTATGCAACAAAATTTCAATTTCTTATTATTTCTAGCTGCTCTTATGCTAACTTAAGTCCTATTGTAAACTTCTTATTCTTTCTCATATATGGGTTAATAATTATATAGTGTCTTTGTATTTAGAACATATTTTCTTCCTTTTCCTTTGTCATGATTTTTAGAATCCCAATCCACACACACAAAAATTGAGATTGTCCTCACTAGCACATTCATGAGAGGCCTTAAGAGGTAGATGTTACTCTTATGAGTCATAAAGTGTACGTTTGCTACTCCTTAATCAGTGACCTTTAGAGGTTTTCTTTTTTTTGGTCCTAGAAAGACATGTTTTCACTCTTTTTCATTCTACCTAAGTGTTAGGTATTTTAACTTGAGGAGGGCTGGAATTTACACTTGATTTTTTCTACAAATTTTTTGTTGAATCATTTAGTATCTTGGTTTCTTATACTCATGGTAAATTGCGTTAGTGATCTTTTGAAAATTGTCTTTACCTTCTCCTTTGAAGTGTTTTCTTGTTAAGGGACTTCCTTCTTTTACAATTACTTCTTGGATTTTCTTACGAGAAGTATAATATTGTTCCGTCACTGTTATTTATGGTGGTCTCCTCTTTATGTTAATTTTCATCCTTGGTGGCTTAAAAGTCTATAGTTTAATTCTTACTTATTCCTTATGTTGTATGTGAGGAGAAAACCCACCAATTCTTCAAGTGGCAATATTTTCTAATCCTTCTTGTTGAATTTTGATTATTAAAATAGCAACTTCAAGCATTAATATCTTTCGAATCGAGTGTACACATTTCATGTAGAAATAGTTTATATTGATGAATGCTATACTCTTGCCATATTTTCAGGCACCTTAGGTGTAAGTATCGTGAATAAACAAGGTGGCAATAAATAATAATGATGAGTTGAGTGATTCCTGCAAGAAGGATATTAAAATATCGATCTTTTAATAAACTCATGTATTATTTACATAATTCACTTTGTTTAAGCAATAAAAAACAAAAACTAAATTCGTTAAACAGTTTCAATTCTTGAAGTTGATATAAGATATTAGTCCCTAATGACACTCAAGAGCGGTGGAAAATTAGGCGTCATAAAATTCAACAAAATTTTAATTAATATATTTAGTTGCTAACAATCAATATAATATGCTTAACATTAACAATAGAAAAAAGAGTGTAAATTAGTTTATACTGGTTTGACAAACAACTCTTTCCTATATCTACTAGGTCACACTGTCTACCTTTTTCCTACGCACAACTTGTTGCAGCTCACACAACCTCCGTCACACTGTTGCAACGTTCACATCCTGTTGAACTGTCATCCACTACCTTTGTCAGTTTGTCCTCTACTATCGTCCTCTGCGATCCCAGTCAACCATATGTTGTACTCACATGTGTTGAGTCATGTGTGTTGTCCTGTTGTCTGTGTTGAATGAAATATCAATGTTGATATTGATTGAAATTTTATGTTCTTTGTTTCTAGGATTTGTGAGGTGAAAATTGTGTTGTGTTGTGTGTGCTTTGGATATTAATTGTTGAAGTTTCGAATGAAGTTGGGCTCGAAAACATTGTTACTAACAATGATTGTATTTATAAAGTAGTTGGAAAAAGATTGCCATGTATGTATAATTCTTTTTATTGGACTTTTGTGCTACATATTGCATTAATCTGAAGTTAGAAAATATAAGCAATGCTAGATTCTTTCTAATTATTAATGAAACTATACATAAAGAAAAAAAATGATGAAGTTCATCTATAATCATGCATGGGCCTTAAATTTGACGAGGAAGGATTTCACTTATAGTAGGATTTTAATTTGTCCTGCTATTACACTTTGTTACTAATTTTTTATCACTAGTGTTTACTATAATGAAGGAGGAGTGAGGCAAATGTTTATAAGTGATAAATGAGTTACGTCTTAATATGCTAGTCTAATGCTGGATTAGAGGTTTCTAGAATTATACTTGAAGATCATAAATATTAGTTCAATGTAAAATTTTCGTTTAGGTTTATGAGCCTTTGGTGAGGGTACTTTGTTTGGCTAATAGTAATTAAAATGAAAGAATGAGTTGTTTTTATGATTTCATAAAGAGGATTAAGGAAGTAATCAAGGAAAATGTGAAAATAGGTAATTTTCATATACAAATTATTTCGCAATCATCAATGAGAGATTAGAAAGGTAATTTTACTATCTTTTGTTTGTAGTTGGGGCATTTTCAAATTGTAGTATCTATTTTAGACCAAGTTTTATAAAGAAATCTATAGTTAATAGGAGAATGCAATTAACTGTTACATTAATTATTGCCTGTGAGATGATATAAGATCTCTTAAGCTCACAAATGAAGGTCTATAAGGATGCTTTTGGTAATTTTGGGAGTCAAAGAGACAAACTTAATCCAATAATACTTTTGTTCACTTTTGTTACTTGTTAGAAATTAGTCATCACTTTGTTTTGTTTATATGGTCATTTTTATTGTCTTATAATTTCTTAGGGGTACCAATTCAAAAGTCGTGTTCCATAATTAAAATGACTTGCAATTCAATTTTTGAGTCAATGTATGAGTGTAACAGGGTCTGAACATATCGATCTTTTGGTGAAATGGGTTTGTGAGGAAATAAGTTTGATAGATGAGATTGACTTCGAAGATAATCTTAGATGAGAAAGTATTATCATTTGATGCAATTGAATGATGGGGATGATGAGGCTCCTTTTAATTATTAGGATTTTATACTAAGAATTGAGGTCAATGTAATTTAACAAAATATTCGATTGAATAAAGTTCTAGGTTTTTCTTTTTCTTTTCTTTTCTTTTAATTTCATTTGTATTTAATGCATATGTTAAATTTTGTATATGCAATATAAATTAAAAAATTGTAGTCGTAAATGTTTTTATTTCAAATTTCACTTCTACTTGGTTTTGTTCATCTGCACAAACTCTTATTGTAATACTTATAAAGTCATTGAAGTTTATTATTCTTTCTATTTGATATTTTAATGTAATTATTCTTTATTATATGATGAAATTATAACATTTTAGTTATTATTCTTTCTATTTGATGTTTTAATGTAATTATTATTTATTATATGATGAAATTATAACATTTTAATTACTTTGCATTATCTTTGATTTTAATTTTGCATGATGATTAAATGATCTTATTCTTATATACCTTTGTACATTCTTCTTGAAAAATAGGAGCCCTTTTACAATCTTGTTCCAATGTGAAGATAAATCTCAATCCACTTATATAAATCCTATATATAATAATATATTTCCCCAGATAAATCTTACAAGTCAAAATAAGTCACTTTATCAGTTAGTAATTCCAAAGAGGCTCACTCACATAAATAAGAGACAATGATGCCTAAATGATTGAAAAACACATAGAAATATGTGTAAAATACATTACCAATGAGAAAACACTATTTGTGGACCCATACTCACCATTGGAACCAAGAACTAGTTACAACATCTATATGCTTTAAATTGCTCTACATTAGTGGGAGAAATAATATGATTTTCATGTAAATAATGGGAAGCATAATTACAAGACTAAGAAGAGTTGATATCAAAATACTCACCCTCATAGGTTGAGGGATTGGGGATCTCTCTTGAGTCCTCCAAATCCTAGATGGTGTGTGAGTAGCTCTACCTCGAGCGAGTGTCTTTTCCATAGGATTAAGATTCCCTCTAGTTTTTACCATAAGAGTAAGGGAAAGGTACAAGATAAAGAGTTAGGAAGGTAAGAGAGAAGAGTAAAAAAATAAAATAAGGGCTAAGGATGTACAGTCATTTGTAAACGAAACACTTTCATAAATTCCATTCAACCAACTTCAGTTTTCAACCATTGCAATAAGGATTGAGTAATCTCAAAGGAAAAAAAGTTGTAGAAAAAATTTATGGTAGCTTAATGCAAAAGAACCATAAATATTCAAAGATTGGTTAGAAATCAAAATTTTTAAAAATGCAAAATGTGATTAAAAAATTGAATTTATTTATGGAAAGTTATAGCACATAATCAAGGTTAAGAAGAGTTTTGAATAAATATAACTTAGTATTATGTCCCAACGCAAAATATAATTCTTAGACTCCTAATTGAAATAACTCAACTGAATTGTGAATGAAAAAGTTTCAATATAATTAAATGTAAGAATAACTAAAAATCCTTAATTGAATTGGGAACTCATCAATTTCATAAAAGGATTTGACTACGTACAAAAATTCCTAAATTTCAATTAAGTAAAATGACAAAAGCTTTAATTCAGAAAAAAATAGGTACAATCAGTTCATAGTTGAAAAATCTTTAGATAGTTTTAAATTTACTAACAAGAACCCAATTTCAAAAAAATACTCGAGAATATGAAAAATCCATAATTTTAAAAACCTAATTCACCTAAAAATTCAATTCAGTTTAAATTATAAACAATCTCGTAAAATTAAAAGCACAAATAATTATTAATTAACAATTTAAAGAAAAAAGAAAGGATTCGAAAAGTCCCCAAATCAAGGAATTAAGAAATCTCTTAAGAATTATTGATTAAATTGGAGTTATAGGACGATGGAGCTTAGGAATGGAGATGTATTTGAGCTCGTTGGTGCTGAGGAAAGTGTTGGAATCTCAATGGAGAAGGAAGAGTTTTAGCTGAGCTTTGTGGGAGAGAGTTCAATCTTGTAGACAACAATGGTTAAAAAGAAGTGATGAGTAGGAAAAAGGGAGATACAAGAAGGGTTTTGAGTGCTAGGTAATGTAGTTAAAAAGTGTTGAGCATGTTTTAATCTTATAAAACCCTCAATATATTGCAAGTGCACGAGTTATGAATGTAGTATATGAGGTGTTGATCTCTCGAGAAGTTGGTGAACTAATTTAATTCTAAGTTATCTAAGGCCTAAAAGGATTATTAAAATGAATATAAAAACTACACAAAAAAGTAAACATTTGGATATGTATTGCTTGAAGATGAATTCATAAAATTAACACAAGAAACCAAAATTAAACACCACCATATGAAAATTGGAATTCAATTAAGGAAGATTAAAAAATTATGGGAGAGGTGATTTATCCTATCATTAATGAACTTAGTCACTTTTGTGTTAATGTGGTGTCGGTTCTAAACTATCAAAGGGTGGATTACTCTCTCTCAAGTTATAATCACTAGGCCCTAATTAATAAACCCTAATTAATTCGCGTTATTGAACATGTAATCTCTCGATTAACAATCAGCTTATAACCTAATCAGATCTTAAGCATTCTAGTAAACAACTGGGTCCTCACACGAGATCTCTCTTTGTATAATTATCAATTTGATTATTAGCTTGGTCTATTAGGTTATTTAACTCTCATTAACCAACCCAATTATTTTTCATTTTGTTCACTCTCTTGATCTATTACTGAAGCATGCAATTACAACAAATAATCACAACACCCAAATGTATTAACACAAAAAATAGATTAAAATTAAATCAAGAACAAATCCCTAAAGAAAAGTTTAAACATCCTTAACCCAAGATTCATCATCTTCAATCCCATCTCATACTTCAAATACATAAAATAAAAGATGGACAGAAAGAACGTAACTTGGAGGATTGGAGGTTTAAGCAGCTAAAGCTCCACCTTCTTCTTTCTCTTCTTCTCTCTCTCCTTCTTCCCCTTCCTTGGATCTTTCGCAATGTAGCAAAATAAAGGCACAAAAATTAGGGTTCTTTTCCCCTTCTTTTTTACATTTTTATAATTAGGGTAAAAACTAGGTTTTTCCTAGGCCTAAAAAGTCCAAAGTAACCCCACAAAGTTGAGTTTTAGAAGCTAGTCTGCATCTACTGTAGTATAGGCCATGATCGTGGCACTTAAACTTGTTCTTTGTCACGATCGTGGCCTATCATCCTTGATTGAGCCATGATCGTAGCCCTAGATTATCCTCGAGCTTCCTCTGGATCTCCTCCGTTCTTCAATATCTACTCTCAAATACATCAAAATACCTCAAATACATAAAATTAAAGCTCGATAGCCTGCTCTAACCCACATAACATTCAATACACAAATATCTAACCAACTAACACAATTCTAACCCTAAATATGCATGAATCAATTAATTAACAGCTAAAACATACTAAAATTCATATTAAAATATCATGCAACCTTCAACTATCACATCCCTACACCTAAACTTTTGCTTGCCCTCAAGCCAAAACAAAAACATCAAAATACAAACACAACAAACCACAACACACATATATGCAATAATGGTACAATGGATTTGGACTTCACAAAACAAATTTAACTACAAACACAATCCTTCGAGTTTTTCTAACTTATTAATTTATGAAATCTGTGTCTCAGTACTTCGGAATAAATACACATACTAATTAAGACCTTAATATCAAATTCATTCACCCCCATCACTTACACACACACATTGATAATTATTTGATCAATCAAAATTGTAATTATCCTTAGGTAACTCTTCATGAAAATTTAAGCCATTCACAAAAATCGGTAGGATTTATTAAACAATGCACTATTTTTGTTAATTTTCATTAATAGACCTAGCCATTTGATACAAAGGCAAACATTTGTGATTAATGTCCCCCGGTTACTCAACTAGGTCATTTTTTTATTAAACAAGTTGGTTGGAATATCATTATAGACTTTTGACATGAAGGCAAACATTTGTGATGAATTTAACCTATTACTCAGCTACATTAGATTCTCAATTAGCTACTAGCTCTATTTATAACCCTATTTGTTTCAAAAAGGGCCAGTGGAATAGTTATTTATTAAACCAAAATACACATATTTTTTATTTTTTGCCTACCTCATTTCTTTAGCTAATTGTTCTATTGAAAAGATACTAACGAAGCTACTTATTCTATTGACCTAAAATTATAAACGAATATGCCAAATTCCAAGGGTGAACGAACTAACATAATAACCTAATTAACATGCATATTTAACCAAAGCAACCTATAACACTAATTTCACAAGCTAATAAATCTTAGCATCCTAAAAGACTATGTTAAAAGCTAAATCAATTCCGTTAAGTCCTAGCCATTGACACATTCGTATGAGTTACATCATGCAAACCTAAACAAAAGGAACATATAATATGTAAAATTCACACTCAAAATAAAACATATAATGCACACAACGTAACCCTCCCCACACTTAGACAACACATTGTCCTCAATGTGAGAAGGACAAATAACATACAAGGTGGGAATAAAAAAAATGATATGAAAAGATAAGAACAAAATAAAGACAGAAGTCAAAAGATAAGGGTTAGAGCATAAAGACCTTTTATGGCGATTAAGGTGGTGATGGTGATGGTGTTGAAACCAAATCCGCTTTATACTGAGATCGCTTTCCTATCTTACAATTGATTCAAAGAAAGTAAAAAGAATTAATCATCCAATCCATTACAAATCATTAAGACTTATTTATAGAATTTAAAACAAATCTAACTACATAACAATTTAAATCTAACTACTAAATGTGCTAGGTTGTGGTTATTAATTTGACCTTGCATCTCTCAAAACTTAGCTGGGATCAATTATGAGTGACATACTTCCTCCTGTGTTGCCCAATTTCAGTTTTATAGCTTGTAAATAAGCTACATGTTGGAAGATAATCAAAAGGACAATGTTGATAAGATTAAGATAACCAATTAAGTCCAACAATGTCCTTTTTACTAACAAACTGTCAACAATATAAGAAATAATGAAACTCCTTGAATCTTCTAATAAATCTAGCAAATTGTCCTATAAGAGAGTGATCTGTTCTTATTCTTTTGTAGTCACCCTGATCTCTTCTTTTTTTTTCACTTTATGAATAGAGATCTTCATATCTGCTTCAACCTCCATGTCTGATGTCATCTGTTTTTCTTCTTCTTACTCCTTTAAAGATTCGTCGATATCAATTTTCCTGAATGAGTCAGCCTCCTTCTTCTTCTCATATTCTTCTACAAGGTAGGATTTAGCTTATTTTTTTGCTAGTTCTTTTAGCTCTTTCTCATTCCTAAGTGTGATAACCTTACACTACCCTCTTGGATGTACTTTAATGTTGCTCAAAATTTTTTCCATATTTCTCTTATAGAATTCAAAGGAAAGCTATCTCTTTTGAATCTCTAAGTTGTAAATAGAAGAGGCATGATCTTCCGTTACTTGCTCAAAGTTCTCTTCTAGTCTCTTTTGGGGCCCTTACATGTTCACGAGCTTATCAATGATCTTATCAAATATAGAATCCCATGAACTGGACGCATCTTACTGAAATCTTAATAAGGCTTGATGTCCTATGTGAGTCCTTACATTAGTAGATCAATAAAAATCTGGGTGGTCGACCACCCTAGACAGTAAGTTTTCAAATAAGAATGATTAATTCCTCGACGAAATTGGGCTTCATTGTAGTCCGCAATGGTCTTTTGCTCTCCTTGATGTATTTCCTCCACCATATTTCTCTCTATCTCTTACTGGCATTTAATTTTTAAAGATTCCTTATTATTGCCTTGTGATGTCCAAATTGATGCCTCTTCTACTTTGTGCCCATACTTCCTTCTCTTATTTCTTTCTTTCTTCCTTTTTAATTTCTTGTAATTGGGTACTACAATCATAAGAGATTGTAAAAATTCATTAGACTAAAAAAATTAAACTATTCCTATTAACTCCTCAGTAACGGTGCCAAAAACTTATTGTGCAAGTTTTAATCTTGTAAAACCGTCAATATACCGCAAGTGCACGAGTGGTGAATGTAGTATATGAGTTGTCGATCCTTTGATGAGTTGGTGAACTAATCTAATTTTAAGTTATCTAAGGCTAAAAAGATTATTAAAATGAAAAAAATAAAGAAAAAAGTAAGCAATCAAATATCTATTGTTTGAAGATGAATTCATAAAACTAATACAAGCAATGATAATTGAGCACCACCAAATGACAATTAGAATTCAACCAAGAAAGATTAACAAATTATAGGAGAGGGGATTTATCTTATCATTAATACTAAGTCACTTTTGTGTTAATATGGTGTCAGTTCTAGACTATCAAAAGGTGGATTACTCTCTCTCAATTTATAATCACTAAGCCCTAATTAATAAACCTTAATTAAGTCGCATTATCGAGCAGGTAATCTCTCGATTAATAATCAGCCTATAACCTAATTAGATCTTAAGCATTCTATTAAACAACTGAGTCCTCATATGAGATCTCTCTCTGTATAATTACCAGTTTGATTATTTGCATGGTCTATTAGGTTGTATAATTCTCGTTAACCAACCTAATCATTTTACATTCGGTTCACTCTCTCGATCTATTATTGAAGTATGCAATTATAATAAATAATCACAACACCCTATTGTATTAACACAAAAATAACTAGATTAACATTAAATCAAGAACAAATCTTTAAAGAAAAGTAAGAACATCCTTAACCCAAGATTCATCATCATCAATCCCATCTCATACATCAAATACATGAAATAAAAGATGGATAGAAAGAAAGTAACTTGGAGGATTGGAGGGTGAAGTAGCTGAAGCTCCACCTTATTCTTTTTCTTTTTCTTTCTCTCCTTCTTCCTCTACTTTGGATCTTTCCCAATGTAGCAAAATGGAGGCACAAAAATTAGGGTTATTTTCCCCTTCTTTTTTAGTCTTTTCTAAATAGGATAAAAACTAGGTTACCCAGACCTAAAATGTCTGAAATAAACTCGTAAAGTTGAGATTTAGAAGTTAGTTTACATCTATTGTCATGCAGGCAATGATTGTGGCCCTATACAATGCCCATAATTATGACAGAGAGCTATTGAGCCACGATCGTAACCATGGATTCTCCATCGAGCTTCCTCCGAATCTCCTATGTTCTTCAATATCTGTTCTCAAACATTAACAAATACATCAAGATACCTCAAATACACAAAATTAAAGTTCAATAGCATGCTCTAACCCACATAACATTCAAAACACAAATATCTAACCAACTAATATAATTCTAACACTAAATATGCAGGGATCAATTAATTAACAACTAAAACATACTAAAATGCCTATTAAAATATCATGTAACCTGCAACTATCAAAGAATAAGGTGAAGGTTAAGCGTTTGGATGAAAAATAGGTGAGAACAGTGGTGAGGTTGAGAAAGTAAGAAGAACTATGCCATTTAAAATTCGATGTACTAGTTGACCTATCGAGCACATTAGACAACTAGTGTTTAGTGGTTGACCCTTATTATTTTTAACTTAATATAGTATTTACTTTATAATTGACCTAAATTAGTTATTGGTCAACCAATGTTTGTTGTTGGTTGACCAAAGTGTGTAACCATTATTTTCACAAGCTTATTAGAGGAAAAGCATTTGAAGGGAGAGGTTATATCAATTGATCGCTAAAGGACATTGTTCAACCACTGGAAATAGTAGGTTGAATAGTTTATGTGATTAAACTAACATCAAACTCACTACAAAGAAGAGAATGTTAGATGTAAGGACACTGGTCAACCACAGGAGGACATTGGTTGACCAATGTGATTATATGAGTGACTAGAAAAATGACTAGATGTTGAACAAACTCTCTAAACGACCAATATGTCGATATCTTAGACCATTCCTTTTAAACTCAAATTAAATCAACATTATAGAGTAAATCATGGGTAAAATCAACAAAGATATTGAAAGAGTCATTCAACATATATGATTATCATTAATAATCCCCAATTCTCTTCCAATAGTAAAAAATCTATTATCACTCGTAAGTTTAGTAAAAATGTCAACTAAGTGATGTGTATCCAAAAATTTTAAATATCTCCATTTTTCATATGATCTTTAACGAAAGGGTATTTAATTTTTATGTGCATCGTTCTAGAATCTTGAATGGATTTTTTTGTGAGATAAATAACAGTAGTATTATCACACTTGATAGATATCTTAACAAGGTATGTTCCATAGTCCCTAAGTTATTATCTAAGATATAAGATTAAAGCACAACAGCTACCGCCTACCATATATTTGGCTTCTGTTATTAATGAGGTAATATAATTTTATTTCTTACTAAACCACGATAGTAATGCATTTACTAGGAATTGACAAGTACTTTATGTGCTCTTTCTATCCAAAAAGCTACTAGCTAAATCTGCATCTGAATAAACAATTAAAGCAAAGAATGTATTATTAGGTTATAAAATTCCTAATGAAATGGTTCCATATGAATATTCAAGGATGAAATTAATGGATAAAAAATGTGATTCCTTATGGCTTGATTGAATTCTGGCACACAAGCAAACACTAAATAATATTTATCCTACATATGGTACGATAAGTAAACTACCAATTTTACCTCAGTAGAGATTGACATCGACTAACTTACCCTCTTCATGTTTGTTCAATTTTGTTATGATGCTCATAAGTGTGCCTAGTGATTTGAAATGATCTATTCCTCAAAGTTTAAGTAGTTTTTTGGTGTACTTTGCTTGAAATAATGATACCTTTTTATATTTTTTTGAATTGTAGTTTATGAAAGAAGTTAACTTATCTTATTATGCTTATCTCCAATTCCCTACTCAAAAACGTCAAAAATTCTCTACACATACTCTCATTGGTGGCACCAAAAATAATCTTATCACTATACATTTGACCAATTAAAATGTCATGCTTGTGCATTTTAATAAAGAGTGTAGTGTTAACCTTGCATTTAAAAAATCCACCTTCTAATAGAAATACTCTTAACCTATCATACCAAGCTTTAGTAACTTGTTTCAATTTACATAAATCTTTAGAAAGTTTGTGGACGTGGTTAAGTGTATGATATTTTTCAAAACTGGGAGGTTGATCATCATAAAATTCTTCTTGAATGAAACCATTTGAAAAAATACTTTTAAAATTCATTTGAAACAATTTGAAATTCATGTAGGATGCAAATGCAGGTGAGAGATAAATAGCTTCTAACTTTATCACTGGAGCAAAAGTTTCCTCGAAATTTTGCCCTCCTTTTGATTGTACAATTTTCCACTAATATAAATTTATTTCTCATAATAATACTCGATTAATCTAATTTGTTTTTGAAAATCCACTAGGTATCTATGATTCACTAGATCTAGATATTAAATTCAACACCTTAGTCCTTGTTGGATCCAAAACAAAAATAGGCTTGGTTTCACTAAACGGTAGATTTTAAAAATTTCTGAAATCAAAACATAGCTAAAGTGTAAATACAAAATCAACATGCTTTTAATTTATACATGATATGGCATAAGGAAAGTAAATAAAATAAGAACAAGATTGAAATATTATCAACTCCTCGCTACAGCATTGGCTCCTCACTGTTGTGTCCTCATCCAATCCAATCTACAACTTGTTCTCCTTGAACAACTTAGTTATCAAAATCCTTTGGTGGAAAAGGAGAAGAAAAATGTAGAGGATTTTATTTGTATGTTTGGCTAGTTGAAAAGATAAAAAATGAGACATTCTCATTTTGCTATAGCCGACGGTTTGAAAGCTTGTTAAGATCCAAATTCACACACACTTTCATTTAAAATCCAAACTAAACAAATTACGTCTTTGCTTGTCCAACACTTTGATGATATCTCTCATCATAATATTTTCATGTAAGGTGCTTTAAAAACTAGCCAGTAAAACCATTTAATAATGAGCATTACCGAATTCTTTTGGGAGAGAGTGGAGAGCAAAAGCAACACATGTTTATTTTAGCAAGTAATGCTAAAATACATGCATTCCATTTGCTACAAAACCTGGACGTTCTTTTTAGAATTCCAAAAGAGCGGTGTACTTTTTCTCTCTTTTAAAACCCACCATTAAACTCATTTTAATGATGAGCATTACTGAATTCTACATCATTGTGGAATTCAGTTTTACTTATTTTTTTAAATTTCAATTTAATTAATCTAATTTATCAAATCAAAATTCAGCCCAATGTTAAATGTTCCTTTGGGCTTATATTAACAATTAATTAGTGTAAACCTAAAATTTAATTATAGGCTTAAGACCCAATTTAATTAACTCTTAATTAAATTGTTCTGATCTTATTGGCCCGACTCGAAGTCGTCCATTTCTTTCCAAACTATCTCATTTTCTTTTCGATAACTTCTATTTATTTTTCTTACTTTCCTTGATCACCTTCCTAGAAGCCATGTGGGGAATCTAATTGGATTTAAATAATTCAAGCTCTAGTAAGTCCGGAATTAACTTAATCTCAATAAAATTAACCGAAATATCATTCCACTAATGCCAATTGGCTGAACTCTTGAATTACTTAAAAATATGAGAAAACGTGTTTCAATTTATTAATACGATGTCCAATCACAAATTCTATTATAAACCATATTATAGCCATCAGCACAATAATGGGTAAAATTACCATTTTGCCTTTATGTTGGTTTTTCCTTCTAAATCTCCCATTTCACTCTACATGGTTATTAACACATAAGTTCTAATCTTGGTGATAAGATTTGATGGGTAGCTAGTCCATCAAACTACTGGCACCAGTTTAATCACCAATCTCCGTAAAACATCTAGAAGTGATGATATCACTATAAACTCTTTATTTGATGAATGTTCCCTGATGCATGCTTCAATTAATAATTCCAACATGTAGACATTGGATTGATACCTTGTAAAAATCCATTATGATCATATCAAGAATTATAATGAAACACACAAGAGTTCACCACTCATCAAGATTGTGGTTTGTAATAAACGAACACTAAGGTGTGTGTTTTAAGATTAAATTAATGGCCTACTTTATTATTTAAAACATACATGATTCCAGATTCATTTAATAGTGCCATTACTGATAGTCAACTACTATCATGATTTGAAACTTATCATTGCCTTGAAGTAAACCTAAACTTACATGGAGGTAAATTGCAACACTATAGTCTAAACCACAATCAAGTTACCAAATTGATTATTCGACCGAGAATTAATTAATTTGGATTCTAATAATATACACGTTTCCTATACATCTCCGTGTATATGTATATTACTAATAAAACCAAACTCTTTTGTTTTATTAATAATAAATATTTTCATTATAATATTATAACTGGGAGAAAATTAAGGTACATTTAAATACACTTGTTTTCCAGGGCACTATATTTTGTATAACCCTAACAATCTCCCACTTACCCTAAAGCAAGTTTGATGTATTCTTGATTCCCATTCCTTCTAAGTGACCCTAGAAGCTCTTATGTGATAGCATCTTCACGAACGGATCAGTAAGGTTTTGATCTGTAGGAATCTTTACAACATCCACCTCACCACATTGTATTATCTCCCTTATGAGATGATACTTTCTCTCAATGTGTTTGGCGACTTTGTGGTTCTGAGGTTCTTTAGAGTTTACCACTGCCCCACTATTATCACAATAAAGTGTAATGGCCTTTTTTGCCTCAGGAACTACCTCTAAATCCTTTAGGAACTTGCGGAGTCAGACTGCTTCCTTTGCT
>JANIIA010000004.1:37488179-37508075 GCA_027478495.1 Erythroxylum alaternifolium
GAATCTTCTAACAATTCTAAATATGCATCTTGAAGTTCATTAAAGTTAGAAGTTACCTCCTCGTCACCTTCTTCTTTGGCTACCAAGCATATATTTGCTTGTTCTGATGCTTCTGAATCAGAATTAGATTCGAATGAATCTAAATCTTCCTAAGTTGCCATCATACTCTTTTTATTTCCTTTATTTTTCTTTGCTTCTCTTTTCAGCAACGGACATTCAGACTTGTAGTGTCTTGGTTTGTTGCACTTTTAGCAAATGATAGAGGTCTTCATGTTCTTGATGTCTTCTTTACTATTTTTCTTAAAAGAAAAATTTTTGCTTCCTTTTGCTTTCTTTTTCCGCATCCTTCTGATCTTCCTCAAAATAAAAGATAATTCGTCATCATCTTCACTGGAATCACAATAAGACTCACTGGTATCATCTCTCTTGACTTCTTCGATCTTTAATGCTTTTGACAAAGAACTTCTATTTCTCTAAGTCTTATGATTTTTCTGACCAGCCTTTAATGCTATGGATTTGTCTCTGTTAGGTTTGTCTTCAGCATCCAGCTCTACTTCATGTATCTTCAAAGAACCAAGCAATTCGTCTAGCTTTAGCTTGCTCAAGTCCTTGGCTTCTTGTATAGCAGTGACTTTGGGTCTCTGTCTTCTCGGAAGACTTCTAAGAATCTCCCTCACATGGTCTAGATTATCGTAGATTCTCCCAAGAGTTTTAAGTCCGTTAACGATAGTTTGAAATTGTCCAAATATCTGATCAATAGACTCATCTTCTTGCATTTTAAATAGGTCATACTGGTGTACAAGAATACTAATCTTGGTCTCTTTCACCTAGTTTGTGCCTTCATGTCCGATGGATAGAGTGTCCCACATCTCCTTCACAGTCTTGCATCCATGAACTTTATCATATTCACTTCTGCTCAACGCATAAGTCATAAAGAACTTGGCTTTTGAATTTAGCTGAAATATGGCTTTGTGATCAGCTGGCTATCTGTTGTGAGGAATGGCATTTCCTTCATCATCTACTGGTTTGTATGGTCCATTCTTGATGATATCCAAAAGATCAATGTGTGTGGATTCTATGAAGAGCCGCATCCTGTCCTTCCAATAATGATAATCTTCACCATTAAACGCAGGAGGTCTTGTGACGGAGGCACCTTCAGCTATAAAAACATGTGATTCTGCCATGGATCTTTGTCCTCACTTTGTAAAGGTGGTTCTAGGAAACCAAGCTCTGATACCAATTGAAGTAAATCACACGTTAGTAAAGACTTTAAATTCAAGAAACTAGATACACAAGAAGGGGGGGTTGAATGGTGTATCCTTCTTTTTTGCTATAAAGTCTCTAAAAGAAAACTTTTCTTTCTTATTAGAAGAATATCAAAACTTATTACGGAGATAAATAGCAAATTATTTCTCTAATAGTCTTAACAACAAAGTAAACTAAAGTTAAAGAGTAGAGAGATGCGATTTTTATACTGGTTCACCCCAAACAGTGGGCTACGTCCAGTCCTCAGAGTTCGTCTGAGTGTTCCACTATTCTTCAAACGTTTACAAGTATTCTTTCCTTACAGAGCCTCTTCAGGTCTCTTAAAAAGTATTCTTTCACAATCCTAGCCTCTCCAGGCTATCAGCCTTTTCTTTCTCTCACTAAAAAAAGATTGTGAGCTTTTGTTACAGAGATTAGCTCTCTTCGTGTCGCATACAGAATTATTCTTTTGTCTAACTTTCTATAAGATTCATAAGAGTTTCTCATATTGCTAAGCTTGCTAAGATCTTTCTCACTTTTTCTAACCTTGTAACATCTTCGACTACGACTAGTATTTATAGCCTTCGTCTCTAACTGCTTCTTTGATCTTTGATAATCGCTTCTTTAATCTTGATAATCGCTTCTTTAATCTTGATAACCGCTTCTTTAGTTGAGTTATGTAACTAACTCTAACTAAATAATTATCTGATGTGCCAATGTCTCTTTATGGTATCATCTATGTTTTTGCATCTACGTCTGTGTCTGTGTTGCTTTTGCGTCTTTGTTGCTTTTGCGTCTGCGTCTGCGTCTGTGTTGCTTTTATGTCTGTGTTGCTTTTGCGTTTACGTCTATGTTGCTTTTGTGTCTGCATTTGTGTTTATGTTTGCCTCTGCACCTGCGTCTATGTTTTGTGTCTGCGTCTGTGTTTATGTTTGACTCTGCGCCTGCGTCTATGTTTTGCGTCTATGTTTGTATCTTGACTCAGCATCTGCGTCTGAGTTGTATTTACGTCTGTGTTTGACTTTTTACGTCTGTACTGACTTTGCGTCTATATATGTGTTTGCGTCTGCATAGTCTTTGTGTTTGCGTCTGCGTCTGCATCTGCACACTTAACACACTTGCTAACATTTTGATTGTCATCAAAATTAGTCATCGTAGAGTCTTCTTGACCTAACAAGTAGTACCACATAGTCGCGAAAGCAACTATGGCAAAATTCATAACTATCATTGGACAAAATGTTTCCTATGGGGTGGGTTGATGTTCAAATCAAATCTAGGAACTAAAGAAATAAAACATAAAAAATCTAATATTTACAAATGAACAAGCATATTTCAAATTTTAGTTTAGTCATACAAATTTGACATATCTTGACAATTCGAGATATTTAACAAGTTGAATGTAGAAAACCAACTAATCAGTTCCTACTTATCCCTTTTAATATAGAGATTGAACTAACTCAATTCTAACATCAAGACATATTAAAATATAAAGAGACACAACCAATAACCAAAATTTGTTTAAAAACCATCTAAACTAACCAATAAAAGTCTAAATGAACCACTAATTCTACTTATCACCTTTAAATAATCAAAGATGTCTCTAATCAAATAAGAACGTGAATAAAAAAAATCAGAAATTTAGCAATTGCATAACTCATCTTGATAATAAATTTAATTAATATATAAAAATGGTATCCTAATTAGTCAGGATTGCATATCTAAACTAAAATTGACAATTAAGCATAACTCAAGCATAGTAAATCAGAAACAAAGGGAATAAGGTTTCAAGAAAACTCATTTGATGTGCTATAAATTTATAGACCTTGAACCAACCTTTTAAGGTTTAAAAATTCCTCCACTAGACTTGACATGAAGGATGCTTAAGGAAGACATTATTTGTGCCATACCAGCAAAGTCCAGGATGTGTAATTAGATTGTCTTGAAAAACACTTCCTACAAAACTTGTTTGTGAAAATCCCATTGTTGGTGTGTTTCTAAATGATTATGTCCTCTTCTTCATTCAAATAAGTTCCAATAATTTCAATGATGATAAAGCTTGGAATAGAGGAGAGGCTGAAAAGTTGTTCGTCAACTAAAGCCTTTTTAATAGTTGAATTCGACCTGATGATTGGCTTGAGAATTTTCCATCTTATGTAAGCACTGTAAAGGACCATATGATAAGCAATTGTAATACCAGAATTTAGATGAATTGCCATATTTAATTAGGTGAATAAATTCCTTCCTTAGTGAGCTTCTAGTTTTTAGTATTGCTTTTATAGAAGAAGCTATAGATGTGTTGATTTCAAAACCCTGGATGTCACTATATTTTTATGTGAACTTCATGCACCCATTATTTGTCACGAGTCTCTTTAATCTCTTTGCTAACATAATATTGTTCATTAGTCGTAGAGATATTATTCTAAGTCTTCCATTGTTCTTAGGCATACACACCTCTTACCATTACATCTTGGCCTTTCTGAACACCAAATTATTTTCAATCTAGAGAAATTTGCTACAAGCCATATCAAATCATCTTAATGATCTTCATAGGAAAGGAGACATGGGCAGCTTATAACAAATTAATGGAATTGATGACAAAGTTGATTAATTGAGCCCTTCCAACCACAGAAAGAATTTTGACACTCCAAGATGAAAGTCTGTTATTGATTTTATCCATAAGAATGCTGAAATCACTTGTGGATAAGTTAGAAGTGGAAATAGGAATACCTAAGTACAAAATGGGAAGTGATTGCATTCTAAAATTAGTAATTGAGTTGACTATATGTTCTTATGCCCTAACAGACTTAGATAAGAAGAAACTACTCTTGGAACAATTAATCTTTAGACCTGAGAGCCTTTTAAAAATCTATAAGGCTTCTACGAGTGCAAGAACAAAAACCTTATTAGCTTTGGATAAAAGAATTAGATCATATATAAAGCGAAGATTAACAATCCTTAACTTCTTGCATCTAGAATGAAATTTGCATGGCTAGTTCTCTCCACAATTCTATTAAGAATCTTGTTGAACACCTCTATTACCAGAGCAAAGAGATAAGGTGAGATTGGATTGCCTTGGTGAATCCCTTTGTAGCATATAAAGTGTTTAAAGGAAAAGGTAGAAATACACTGTGAGACCCATTACATAAATATATCAAGAAATTCCAAAGTATGTGAAGTGTTTAAAATGAAATTCAAATACACACTATCATAGGCTTTTTTAAGTCCACTTTCAATAGATAATTCTTGCTACTCCTTTTTCAGTCATAAGTTTTAACCAATTCTTAAAGTAGGAATATGTTACCCCCTATAATCCTACTTGGAATGTAAGCCCTTGTGACACCTCAACGTGTTTGTGGAGAAACAATTCAGTTTTTAAGCTAGTATCTTTGCAATAATCTGGTACACAATATTACAACAAATGTTTGTTGATAACCAGAAAATGAAGACAACCGTTAATCTCTGACAGAAGCCTCCCTTTGTTAAAGAATTTAAGAACAACATTGCTGACTCAGTGCTTAGTGAGATTCTAGGACATATGGAAGAAGTAGGGATTAAAGCCATCAAGTCCAGGAGCTTTGTGGAGAATGAGAGATCTTAAAGAACACTCAATATCTTGTATGGTGATAGGTCTGCAAAGAGAATAAGCTTCTTGTGGAGTAATGCACTCTCTCATGATTTCTTTCAATAGTGTGCAAGAGGAATTAGCCTTCGTAGGAGTGTTCATTAACTTAGAGAAGTAGTCATGAGCACCTTGAAACAATAAGGATTGAGTATCTACACTATGATTATTGAGTTGCAAGGAGACAATGTTGTTGTTACTCCTCCTAGAAACCATAACTCTATGAAAATAGGCAGTGCTTTGTTACCAAATTTCATCCATTGCAATCTTGATCTTTGTCTCATAGCTGAGTGATCAAATAAGAGAGCCTTAACAAAATGCTGCATAGTTATCCTTTCTTTAATTAAAAGAGATTCCAAAGAGGGATTCATCTGAAGCTCAATCTGGAAATTTTCTAAAGCAACTCTAGCAGTCTAGTGAAGATAAGTATTTCCTACATTAGACTAAAAGGGGCTCTTTAATTCATACTTGAAAAGTCCAATTTTCCTGCAATATATATATAACTCCTGATGTAAGTGTTCAAGGCATTCAAAATACATCCATCAAATTATGGTAAATTAGTGAGAAAGTTATTAAATCTAAATGGGTGCAAAAAGTTCCTAGCTGACAAATGAATCTCAATGGTAGAGTGACATGAAACGCTATAATTTGTGAAGTAGGAGAAGATAGAGAACTAAGCATGATCTCCCGACTCCCGTCAAGCTTCTTCCTAATTAAATTAATAATTTGTGAAGTAGGAGAAGATAGAGAACTAAGCATCATCTTCCGACTCCTGTCAAGCTTCTTCCTAATTAAATCTGTAAAGCTTTTGTTTCTCTTAGAGGGTTGCTTACGTATGGGATTTGTGGACATAGTCAACAAGCTTTTTATGCAGACGCTTGCCACCAGTGATATTTTGTGTTCCTTAAAGGGCTTATTCACTTACTATATAATAACAGTTCAAGTCCAGCCGTAGCAATATTTGCCTTCGGTAGTGCAATTTCTAGAACTCTCACTTCCAAACACATTGTTCGCAATGAACATCGATGATATTATATTAGCAAAGGCATTTAAGACCGATTTTGCTATTATACAGTCAATCAAGGCTGGGTCAAGCACCATGCAGGCTTGACTTGGAATTCTCATGCGAAGGTTGTGATAGGTCCCTTAAAGTGTGTAAGAAAAACAGAGAAGAAAAGAACGAGTATTAGAAGCTAGAGAGAAGTTAGAGAGAGAAAATATGTTATATATTCCTTCCTTGCTTGACTACCAGAGAATTTATACATCAACAATCCTAACTACTCATCCTATTGAAAAGCAACAACTTCCTATAGATAAGCAATCCTGTTACCCACAACCTACCACACGAAAATAGCAAAGAAACATAACAACCCCATGAACCCATGAACAGTACATTACTAACCCTCCCCCTACGTGCACCACCATACAGGTTCCGTGTACTGCCATGCAACCCCTATCAGTCCTTCCCCCTCAAATCATTCGTGTCCCCAAGAATGAAGGTCAGATAGGAACGTTCAAAGTGCCGACGGTTCTCCCAAGTAGCATCAGACTCCGGAATAGCAACCCATTTGACCAATATTTCTTCACGCGGTTTAAATTTCCCTTTTTGAATAACTCTAGTGTCTAATATACGCTTAGACCAGGGAGACTCAGGTCCATCCATCAAAAAAGGTTTTGGCAGTGGCAAAATTGACGACAATGTCCCTTCATGTTTCTTGAGGAGACTGACGTGGAAAACGTTATGAACTAATGAACCCTTAGGCAACTCAAGACGATAAGCCACCGGACCCACTCGTTCAATGATGCGATAGGGCCCAAAAAACTTAGGAGAAAGCTTATTCGAGGAACGACGAACCACCGACTGCTGCTGGTAGGGCTATAACTTCAAACAAACAAAATCCCCAATACTGAACTCAATTTCCTTTCGATGCTAATCTGCCTTGGATTTCATACGGTCCTGAGCAAGAATCAAATTGTGACGTAGACGTCGCAATATATTTTCCCGTTCACATAAAACATCATCCACGGCTTGGACTTTAGTTGTACCCGGAACGTATAAAAGCATGGAAGGGGGTTGAAATCCATACACGGCTTGGAACGGTGACATCTTTGTAACTGAATGTCGTGAGGTATTATAACTGTACTCCGCCCATGCTAACCAATCAGCCCAACTTCGAGGCTGTTCCTCTACAAAACAACGCAAATATTGTTCCAAAGTACGATTAACTACCTCCGTTTGCCCATCGGTTTGCGGATGATAGCTTGAACTCATCTTAAGAGTTGTTCCCTGCAGCTGAAACAAAGACTTCCAAAAAGCACTTGTAAAAATTTTATCTTGATCGCTAATAATTGAGGTAGGAATACCATGATGTCTAACTACTGAATCCACAAAAGCTTTGGCCACAATGGGTGCCGTATAAGGATGCTTAAGAGGAACAAAATGGGCATACTTAGATAAACGATCAACTACCACCATTATCACCGAATATCCTCGAGAAGGAGGCAATCCTTCGATGAAATCCATGGAAATTTCACTCCAGACTCGATCAGGAACTGACAATGGCTGAAGCAACCCAGAAGGTTTTGTACAATCCGCCTTATTCCGCTGACACACGATGCACTCCCTAACAAATTTCCGAATGGTTGCTTTCATAGAGGGCCAATGGAAGTCTTGTTTGATACGGCTCATTGTTCTGTTATAACCGAAGTGGCCCCCAATTGGAGTGGAATGCAATTCGTTCAAGAGGAGAGGAATTAGAGTCGAGTTAGGACTCAACATAATGCGTTCTCCTTTAAACCAAACACCATCCCTACACAAAAAAACCTTTGGCAGGAGTTTGAGTAACAGTAGATATATTTTCATAGTAGGAATTCGTTCTAACCTCATCTTTAAGTGTACTCCACCAATCAGGAATGGGCAAAGAGATTGCAAGACAAGAGATCTCCGCTCTCCGTGACAAAGCATCAGCCCCCACGTTCTCTCGCCCTTTTTTATACTCGATTGTATAGTCGTACCCCAACAACTTTGGAAGACAACGATCTTGGGCAAGAGTGGTGATCCGTTGCTCCATTAAAAATTTTAAACTCCGATGATCATTTCGCACCAAAAAGGGTTTCCCAAGCAAATAAGGTCTCCATTTTCGCACCGCTTTAACGATAGCTAACATTTCTTTTTCATATGTTGACCAAGAAAGAGGAGCACCCTTAAGAGCTTCACTATAATACGCTATTGGCTTATCCTGTTGAAGAAGAATAGCTCCAATCCCTTCACTGCAAGCATCACTTTCTACCACAAAGGGTTGGGTAAAATCCGGAAGGCTTAGAACAGGAAGCATGGTAAGTGCTCTTTTCAGATTTTCAAAAGTTGTCTCAGCCTCAGAAGTCCAAGTGAACCCAGCTTTGGATAGTAACTTAGTAAGTGGAGTTGCAATGCCGCCAAACCCACTGATGAATTTCTGGTAATACCCGGCAAGCCCCAAAAATCCACGGACATCTTTTACAGACGTCGGTTTGGGCCAATTAATGACTGCTTCTACCTTAGATGGATCAACACTTATGCCATCCTTGTTGATAACATGACCCAACTAATCAACCTACGAAATTCCAAATCGACACTTGGATTTCTTTGCAAACAAACTGTTAGCAGCCAATATTTGCAACACAATTTGCAAATGGGTCAAATGATCATTCCAAGATTTACTGTAATCTAAAATGTCATCGAAAAATACCAGGGCAAACTTCCGCAGGTAAGGCCGAAACAAATCATTCATCAAACTTTGGAAAGTAGCTAGAGCATTTGTGAGTCCAAAAGGCATGACCACAAACTCGTAGTGGCCTTCATGTGTCCGAAATGCTGTTTTGTGGATAGCTTCCTCCTTCATTCTAATTTGATGGTACCCCGAACGTAAATCTAATTTAGTAAAAAATTTAGACCCATGAAGTTCATCCAAAAGCTCATCAATTATAGGAATAGGATATTTATCCTTAATGGTGATTTTATTTAGCGCTCTGAAATCAACACAAAAGCGCCAACTCCCATTTGATTTTTTGACAAACAAAACCGGAGAAGAGAAGGGACTATTGCTAGGCAGAATTACCCCTGCTTCCAAAAATTCCCTAACCATAGTCTCAATTTCTGATTTTTGGTAATATGGGTATCGGTAAGGACGGACACTAATAGGGTAATGATTAGGCATGAGTGGTATAGCATGGTCATGTGCCCAATGAGGTGGAAGCTGGGTAGGAGTGTCAAAAACATTCTGAAATTCATCCAACAACTGCCCAAAGTCATCTGACAGAAATTCAAGTTGAACAATGGTAGCCTCTGCAAACATGTGTAAGAAATATTCTACATTCTCAATTCCACAAAGGTCGCTGACTTCTAAAACTGAGAGAGATGCTCATTGAATTCCTTGAAGTTGATAAGAGTTTCCATCCATACTAAATTTCACGATAAGGGTGCGGTAGTCGATCTCGAATGGACCGAGAGTCTCTAACCATTGCACCACAAGAACTACCGGACAAGCTGCAGCAAGAAGCACATAGAAGTCAGATTGCACAGGGACATTTTGAATGATTAAAGTAAGCCCCATACATTTACCAGCACACTCAATTCGATCCCCATTAGCAACCATCACAGGAAGCTTGCTGTTGTGGTCTATAGAAAGGCCAAGACACTAACTAAAAACTGATCAATGAAGTTATGTATGCTGCCACCATCAATCACTGTTATTACTTCAAAATTTTGAATTTTGCCCTTAACCCGAAAGGTTTGAGGATGAGTAATCCCCGTGATAGCATGAATCGAGACCTCTGGAATAGAATCATCAAGGATCAGCTCCTTCGAAACTGCTGGTCCCTCCTCAACTTCCAATGGTTCAGGTTCTTCAATCATGAAAAGTTGGGGGCGATTACAACGATGCCCCAGTACGAATTTCTCATCACAATAAAAACAAAGACCTTTTAAGCGTCTTTCTCGGGCTTCCTGAGTAGAGATCTTCCTAACAGAGGTATTAGGACTGGGCGAACTGAATCTTGCCACCGGAGAGGGCCCCAAGAGTGCAGCCGTAGTCAGGTTGACGACGCGTGATGGCGTGCTTACAGTTATTCTCCTTTGAGTGCCCATATTCCTTCGTTGGAGTTGATTCCATTCCTCAATCAACCTCGCAATGCCAATGGCTTCTGACAGAGAACGAGGCTGCTTCATCTTAAGCTCCACTCGAATCTCATCCTTTAAGCCCACAAGGAAACATCCCACTAAATGGGATTCTGGAAGATGATCTATTTGTTGAGAAAGTTTCTCAAATTCAGCTTGGAAAAGGGTAACTGAAGAAACCTGTTTTAATCGAGCCAAGGCTTCAGATAGGTTGTCGTAATCCATGGGACCGAAACGAAGCAAGACAAATTTTGTGAACTCATTTCATGTGAGGGCCCTTTGAACTTAGTAAGCCAACGATACCATTGTAGTGCCAATCCATCAAAGTGGAAAGAAGCTAGTTGAACTTGTTGTGACTCTTCGATATTCTTAAACTCGAAATACTGTTCATAGCGGTATAACCAACCATTGGGGTCGTCCCCACTGAACCTGGGAAAATCCAACTTAAGCCTTGCTTGACTTGCTTCAGACAGGCTGGATGGTGTCCCCACTCCGGAATAGGGACTTGGTTTTGTGAACGAAGGTGCTCCTGGACTGTAACTACTATTCACCCGCTCCCCTCTGCAATTTTGAGAGTTTGGACGTGCAAAGTTTGGAGGTCAGACAATATAGTTTTTAGAGTTGCATTGATTTGCTCCATGTTAGCATTCAGTTGTCCAATGCTTGTCTCATGTTGTTGCAATGTTTCTTCTACAGTTGTTTAGAATTCCACTTGTGCCATTGCTCGAGTCCTAGTTTCCATAGATGTGGGAATAGAGTCCTAGCTCTGATACCAATGTTAGATCCTGTAAAGTGTACAAGAAAACAGAGATAAGAAAAGAATGAGTATTAGAAGCTAGAGAGAAGTTAGAGAGAGAAAAATATGTTATTTCTTCCCTCCTTGCTTGACTACCAGAGAATTTATACATCAACAATCCTAACTACTCTTCCTATTGAAAAGCAACAACTTCCTATAGATAAGCAATCTCGTTACCCACAACCTACCACACGAAAATAGCAAAGAAAATATAACAACCCCACAAACCCATGAACAGTACATTACCAACCCTCCCCCTACGTGCACCACCATACAGGTTACGTGTACTACCATGCAACCCCTATCACTAAGTGTGGGGAAAATTGACATGTGCTTAATTGATTTTTTTATTATTCTATAGCACTTAGCAATTAATGACATAAAATTTCTTACGATACTCACTTTAGTTTATATGTGGTTTTAGGCACAATTCGAAAGTGATGGAGCTAAAGTGAGTCAAAAGCACGATATTTGAGTCATTTTTCAAAGATTAATTTGCACTTATTTTCTTAGAGCAAGAAGGAAAATTAAAAGATAAGAAGGAGACATGGAAACGCCAAGAACGGAGATATATGTTGAAAATACAAAGAAGATAAATGCCAGAGATGGGACATCCCTATGCACATGAATTTAATAATGACCAATACGACAGTCCATAAGCTAGCAGCTGGAAGAGAAACGACAATGAAGCATGAAGAAGAAGTATAGCAGGACGCAAACAGAAATGACAAGATGTGCAGCGCAAAACGCACAGTTCCAAGATGTCCAACATTTGCGTTAAAATGCAAATCATGTATGCGTTAAAAATACAGATGATGTATGCGTTTCACAAAGACGTCTGCATGGAGCGTAAAGAAAGACAACATCTACGTGTTAGCTTAAAATGGACAGTAGAATAGGAAGTACGTAGGTTATAAACACAAGTGTTCAGGAGCAGTGGACTACCAAGTTTATTTGTCAAATCATTGAATAAGGAAGCTAATGTGAGAGAGAGCTTGCGGTAGAAACAAAGGGAGGCACAGTAAAAAGAGCAGCTACGGGTCTTCGGTAAGGATATTAATAGGGGCTGAAGTATTTTTTGGGAGAGACCTATAGAGAGTTAGACATCCTGACACCGGTTAAGAGATGACATTGATGCCGATGACCTGGTTTAAGTGAATTTCATATTTTTGTTATTTCTTTCTCTCCAATCAAATTAATTGTGTTATCCTAGGCATATGGATTTGGGTTATGTATAGATGATCAGATTTTTGTCATTGTTCAATTATTAGTGTATGAACCCATTGCGTATTGTGAAAAGATGATTTTAATGCATTCATTGAATCGTTTAATTGCAAACCCATTGCTAGAATTTTGAAATAATTCGTAATTGTTATATTGAAATTTATATGTAGTGACTAATGATTCGTAATTATTAGGGATAACATGACCTAGGTTAAATGACATATAGTATGTGGTTGTTGCCTTGATTAATTAATTTTCCTAATTCGTAATGCTACTGCATAATTAAATCTAGAGATCATCTCTTAGGTTATTTCGTAGTTAGATTTAATTAATGATTGTATCTTTATTAAACAAAACCTACGGGAAAACTCGAGTTAGTTATTATCCTAAGATTAATAATTACTAGGAGAGATTAATTAGAACAACAAATCCATGTAATATGTTTGATTATGGTATAGACCGAGATTCAATCAGAGAATCGGATCCCTACCAAATTCCCCACTTTTATAAATTTTTGCATGCTTTCTTTAATTTGTGTTTATTAGTTTAGTTTTATTTTATTTTCTTATTTGAAAAATCCAAAACCCCATAAACCTAAACAACGATTAATTTCCTTCAACAACTTTATACATACTCTTTGTGGAATCGACTAGACTCACCATTGCTATAGTAGTAGTCTAGTTATTTTATTTTGACTAGTATTACGACACGCTGTCAACATGCATCAAAACAAGGTAGCTCAGCCCTTTGGTCATCTTGTACTATAAGGGAACAAAATCCAAACTAAGACCTAATTTTGTTTGATATCATCTAGCCATAGTCTACATTTCTAGTTTTGAATAAGTAACTATTGTGAACATGCCAAGTACTTGCTTAGGACAAACTACCAAATTTAAGGCAGAACGAGCCCTCCTTAATGACCAAAACCTCCTCTAGACCACTCTTTTTCGAGTGGGAGAGAGCATGCTCTCATTATCAAAAAAGAGGGCCCCTTATCTAAGAAGAACACAATAAGAGTAATCTGACCTGGTAGCACCTTCCTTAAGTATCTCTAAAGGAGGAGCCATTATAAGAGACTCTTGTAGTTTCTTTTGGAGATAGTAAAGAAGGTTAGAGTTTGGCATACCATCCATTACAACCTTATGCAAGGTTCTTTTGGTTGGGAGGGGAGAGAAGTCACCCAAGTTAGCAACAAGCTCTGAAACAATGCTAAAAGCTACTGAAGGAGGGATTTAGGTAACTAGAGGCTAAGGAGAAGAAACTGTGGAATAGGTAGAAAAGTTTTTAAAGTAGTTGACATTTTACAAAAAATGGAAATAAAGAAAGATTGATAGAAGCAAGGGGGTGTTGACAAAGGTAGGAAAGTTTTAATAATAGATGACATTTTACCAAAAATAGAAATAGATGCTGACAAGAAAGGTGGTGAGATAAGAAATGTGGTGCACCAAAGGAAAAAATGAAAGCAAAAACTTAGAAGAAAGAGCACACAAGGGAAAATGGAAAGAAGGGGAGAGATAAAGCAAAACACCAAGCAAAGGAATACGAGAGACGCCTATAAAGATTTAAATAGGGAACCAAAATAAAGCTGGAAATAGAGATGACAATGGATTGAGTTGGACTGCTACCTCAAGCCCGGGCCCAACGTACCAGAAGTTGCTCGAGCCCGAAATGAGCTTAAACCCAAGCTCGATTGGGCTCTATTCATCCTAGTCTAAAACAGTCCAATCTTTTATTTTTATTAAAAAATTCAAAAAGTCTTTGTTTTGTGCTATTCCCAGCTTGGGTAGCCTAGGCATAGCCCAACCCAAGGTCTGGTCAATTCGAGTCTAACTAAGCTTGAGCTTGAGTCTGGACTCGATTGAACTTCAGCTAGCTTGGCCCAGCCTAACTTGACTTTTTATTTTTATTAAAAATTTTAAATATCTTTTTATTTTTATTTAAAAAATTCAAAATATCCTCGTTTTGCTCATGCCCTGTTGATGTCAAGTCAGGCCAGGCCTAGGCATGAAATGAATCCAAAGCCCATAACAAGTTAACCTGTTCAAACCTCCGAACGTCACAACCAGATAACCTAATGAAAGAAATGAGAAGCATGGATACCTCCATCCTGATCAAAACGAATTAGAAAATTCTAGAACCATGGAATCAAATAATGTGCGACGATGGTGGAAAATCAGTGGACCAAATTACAAATGAACCGTCCTAAATTCTATACAAACATAATGTATAAAGGAAAAATTAACTATGTATTGCACCCTTCAAATAGAAATCAAAAGTTCAATATGGTAACAAATTGAGAACACGGACAACGAACTTCAACCCATTAATTGAATTTTGCTTCGGGTTCACGGACAGTTGATGCCCAGAAAGGGAAAAGAATAGAGTATAACCCAACCATTCCCGTATCCTTAGCCAAAAATCAATGCCAATCGTTTATACACAAAAACGATAACATGAAATAAGCACCCATTCAGATATACTAACACTGTGATCTACAAAAACGTTTTTTTTTTCCATTAAACTCTATATTCTTAACTCAACAAAGAAAAGAAAACACAGATACCAAATAACCACAAGCGCTAGATAGAATTCAACTTTTTAAAAAATTATAAAAAATCATAAATTCCTTGGAAGTACTTTGAAGAACCAAAAACTACGAACTATATTTGTTCCCAAACTAGAAGGCTATCCCAAAATATTCAATATTTTGAAATGCAGACCAAAAACGACGGGGCTAAGTTTGAAAAAGAGGAATTGGAAGGTACATGAGAGGGGCGATGATAAATAGGAATCAATTGAAGTCCGAGTCATCGAAATCGTCATCGAAGTTGTTGAAGAAATCGGTGTCAGCGAGCTTGTTGTCGAGGTTGACGACGCCCTCGCCGAAGATCTCGAGAGTGTCAATGTCGTCGACGTCCATAGCGACGGCGGAAACATGCTCTTCCATGTCAGCCAAGAAGCCTGCTTGCACTGACTTCATCTGTCAATCTCAGCGATTCACCAACCAAATGGGTTTAGTGTCTTATCAAATTCATCCCAATTGTACTTGCCCTAAAATTGAGAAAAGTTCCCAGGCTACGTTATTGTGGGGTTGTATAATCATCCTTTAAAATAAATATTACAATAAATACAACAACGACGGCAAAAGGTTAACTTTATTTTTAATGAATAAAGATACTGTTTTCAAATAATTTACATAAAAATAATATAAAAATAAAAATAAAATAATTATATTCATAATAAAATAAATAAATACTTAATAAATAAAATTGCACAAGTTAAAAAAAGAGTCATTACAATAATAATAATAAAGCTAAGTAGATTTCATTAAAATAAATATTTTCAATAAAAATAACTTTTCAAAAGATATTTTATCATGTCCTGTACATGATATTTTAAATTTAATCAACATATAATCAATTTCAAGCATAATTTATCAATAGAATTTATTGAATAACTATTTTTAACATTAAGTTGGGATGTTTACATACATAAATTGACAGGGAGGAGTATAAACATTAAAGTTATGTTTGATACGGAAGTTACTAATATAATGGAATGGAATATAATATAATATTATTTTATCATTTAAGAGGGAGATTTATAATAGAGTAGAATAAAATATGATAAAAGGAAAATGTTTCATACATTACATCTTATTTTATCCTAAACAATAAAAACGAGTTACCTTCGATTTGAAGAATTTACGATGGAATGTAAAATGATAAATATATACTACCTATACCTTCAATAATTTTCTATGATGTCAATTATACCCTTAATCTTAATAACAAGCAACAAGACAATACATCTCATTCTTCTATCAAGGGTAGAATAGTTATTCATTATTATTATACATACATTAATTACATTACATTCCGTCCATTTTTCAAACAATATTTCACTATATTATATTATTAACTTTTTCATCTCTCCCAAATAACAATTTTCTAACATTACATTTATTTGCGTTTCATTCTATTATAAATCATTTAATTCTATTAAAAACCTTACGTTCAACTAAACATAGCATAACTAGCTATAATCAAGAAATTTTTGTAAAATTTAGAAACAATTAATTTATTAATTATATATAAATTATCTAAATCAACAATATGATGACTTTTTGCAGTTTAAAATTTCATTATGACATGGTTATTAAATTAAAGTGTATTGTGAATAAGAATTAATAAAATAAATTCTAGGAATTTTATTCAAATCAATTTTAAAAATCAATATTTGATAATAAAGAAATTAAATGTGAGATCAATAAATTAAATTAAATTGAGATTGATTATAATAAGAACATTTTAGAATAGGGTCGTTAAATGACACTTCTATTTTTTCTACAGTTTTTGGTTTTTATTTCTTGTCTTTCAGTTTCTATTTTTTGTTTAAAATAACCTATTTGATTGAGAATTGTAATAAAAATGAAAACAAGAATTTATTTAGTTGAAAATTTTAATAAAAATTTAAAAATATATTTAGATTCATCATCTTACTTTTTATTTTTAATTATAATAGTAGATATTAATATCAATTTTTATTTAATTTTTTATATATCAAATTGTATTCTTAAATTAATTACTTCTCATTATCATTTCAAATAAAAAATATGAACATTTAATATAAATAATGATATTAACATATTAATTTTATATAACAAGAGTCTATAAAATATGCAATTACATTTAACTCATTCTAATAATGAAAAATGTATATCTTACTAAAATGTTTTAAACACAATAGTAATATCACTTAAAAAATAAATCAATTATAACCTTCATTAATATAATCATTTTAAATTTGCCTAGTAATTTCATCTTGCTTTTGCGATATATTCCAAAATTGTATTTGAATGAAATTATACTTCTCTTAAAAACTTACATCTTCATTTACACTTTTCACAATTTGCTCTTCTTTTCAATCACGACTATCAAATAATTTATTACTTTGTCCATACATTGCAATATAATTATGTATAACTTAACAAGCAATAACAATGCAATTTTGTATCTTCATATTAAAACTCATCAAGTTCGAAAGTGTAAGGAGTTTACTTTTAGAATGTCAAAACATGTTTCAATCACAATTATTAATGAAAAATGACTATAGTTAAATAATTTTTACGGACGTTAAGGTCTTCCTCTTCCTCTCTAACCTAATAAATGATATATCTCTCACCTATATATGGTAAAAGAAATCCAAGCAAGTTAGTGTAGCATGAATGAACCAAATAGGATTTACCTAACATATAAAGAACATAATATGAACAAAATGTTATTAAAAATGTTTTAAATAAGTTTTTATAATTTTATGTGTATTTGTTGCATTATTTTTATGATTTTGAAAGGTTATTCTAGAAAAAAACTCCCCATAAAATTATGCCATTAAAATAGACTTCAACAAAGCTTTTTGATATTATAATTTGGGATTTCATTCTCAACGTGCTTACGATATTTAGCTCTTCCCCTACTTTTAAGAATTGGGTGGTAGCTTGCATTTCCTCTCTATCTTATAATGTATTTGTAAATGGTGTTCCTTTTAACCTTTTCAAAGGTACAAGAGGAATAAGACAAGAAGATCCCTTTTCTCTTTATTTATTCTTTTTCCTTATGGAAAGCATTGACTCAGCTATTGAAACATAACATAATAAGGAGTGGCCAATTAGAGTACCATAGCATGTGTAGGAAGATTAAATGAAAAGCTTTATGTTTTATAGATGACTTATTATTATTCTCTAAAGATGAAACAAAATCTATCCAATTTTTGATGAAGTCTTTAAGGAAGTTAAAAGAGTTATCTAGGCTACACAAAAAGTATAACAAAAGCCACATTATTGCTACCTCTAGTGCTATACATCGAATGGAGAGACTTAAAGCTTTGACTAGCATGGTCATTAAACCCCTTACTCTTATGTATTTAGGACTTCCATATTGATGACTTGAAGGTTACAAGTTAATGAAAAATTGCCTTCGGAAAAAAATGCAAAACAATGCCTGGTAACTAGACTAACAAGAAGCTCTCCTTTTGTGCTATACTTCAACTCATTAAATCCATATTGAAATCTATATATATTTATTGGAGCGCCCATGTGTTCTTATCTAAATGCGTAATCCATAATATTGAGGAGTTAATAAGAAAATTTTTGTAGGGTAAAACCAATGTGAATTGTTTTAATAAAAAGTTAAATGAATGGAAGTAAGCAAACCTTTCAATGAAGAATTCCTTGGAATTACTCCAATATGTGTTATCAATAAGGTTTTGATGCAAAAGAGGCTCTAGAGAGTGTTAATGGACAAGGAGTCTCTATGGATAAGATAGATGCATAGCTATATATTAAGAGGCGAAAGTATTTGGGATCTTAAAACCATAACTCCTCACTTATAGTTTATCAACCAATTACTAAAACTAAGAAGCTCAATTGAACCTAACAAAAAGGATCTCAAATTGAGGATGGCAACACTACTTCTTTATGGTATGATGATTGGACAAGTAATGGGGATTTAATACACAATGAATAAGTTGTCCTAGCTTTGTAACATCTTCTAATATATGTTAAGGTTTACTTGTGGATTCAAGAAGGAAATTGGCAAAATTACTGAGTGAATTGTCTCACTTGATCTTAAATTAACTACTTAACAAAGAGCAAAAAGATTGTTACTTATAGAACAACCACTTAAATGGCAAGTTTACTAACAAATCTTGTGGAGAGTGGTTAAGATCTAAAGGGCAGTTGGTTATAGGATAAGAACCTTTTGCTTAGGGACTTCTTTCTATTATGGATAATAGCTAAGAATAAGATCAATACAGTGGATAAATCCAATACCTACAACTAGAGGATACCTGCATTCTCTATGGGATAGTTGTTGAAGCCTTGCCCCATTTATTTTTTGAATGTAGCTACTCTGTCATTATATGGAGTCTTAGTGCTCTAATGTTGTTTGTTTCCTAGATATCATACTATGGTTGCAAACCAACTTCAATAACATTGCAAAAAGGAGACTTGGCTACCTATCTTATTGTCATTGATACTTGCCTACGTTTGATTTGGCATTATTTAAACATCAAGAGATGGGAGCTAAATCTACCTTAAACCTAGCGTTGGCCAATGTAAGGGACCTATTAATTCTATTCAATGAGTCCAAATAACTTAATGATTTTTTCTTACACGCATGGAGAGTAGAGTAAAATGGTCCCAAATTCATATACAATTTAGTAAGAAGCATATTACTTCATAAAAGGCATGAAAGGTATAAATTACTCTCCTCCTACTTTGCATGTTCTAAATTACTTCATATGCATGTTCTAACTTCAGACTAAAAAAGGAGTAAAGACTTGTTATTCTCACTTGGCAGTGAAAAGATGTAAGTTGGCATGCTCTAAGTTGCCATGCATTAAGCCTGCTTTCGATTTGGTTCTCACCAAGCAAGATTGTATTCTCTAGAGAAGTTCACTAGAACAGCTAGGGAGACATTTCTAAAAGTGTTCGAGTACTTACATGCATGTCACACGTGTTCTTCTTGTATTATTTAATTATTCAATTAACACAAAAGGTCTGGTGGTTCTTATCAGGGGTATGGATCTCGTACCGTTCCGGCCGGTACCGGCCGGAACGTACCGGTACGGTACACATGGCCATCGGTACCGGTGGCAAATTCCGGTCGGTACCGGTGGTTTTCGGATGGTACCGGCCGGTATCGATAGTACCGGAGGGTACCGGCCGGTACCGTAAACTATCAAAAACTGAGGGACCATTATGAATCGAATTTTTTTTTACCCTAAACGGCTAAACCCACCCAACCCCCCGACTACTCTTCGTCTCTCAATCTCAACTCTCAACTCTCACACTATCAC
>JANIIA010000004.1:37524974-37550508 GCA_027478495.1 Erythroxylum alaternifolium
GGATGACCTAGTTAGGAGTTTACATTGTTTTTGGCATAGTACCTGTATTAGGATTTCCATATGTACAGACTGTACACTGATGTATATACTGTTGTTTTGGAGTAATGAAAAGGGAAAATTTGGTTTTTAAAAATCTTGAGATTTACATTACTGGTTCTTGTTCTTTTAATGTATGTGATGCCATGTGGAGTTCCATAGTAATTGCACGTAACGCTCCGTTATCTTAGGATATGTGTCGGAATGACCTACGAGGGTCCCGATACGTACCCGAGGGTAATGGGGTGTTACAACTTTCATCAGCTGGAAGAGTTCAGCTCATAATTTCATTGTTGAATGCTCTGTAAACACATTAGAGCTCACAACTTAAGGATTATTCTATCCTTGTTTTATCTTGCCTTCACCTTGTGAATTTAACTATACATAATCCTAGATATCTAAAGGTTTTGATTACCTTCTCTCAAGATCTAATCAAGTAATCCCAATTGAAATAGATAAAACTTACTTTGCAGTCCCTAAATTTCTAAAACTAATCCTAACTACTTAATTGGATTTGAAACAATTCTAAAGATAATTAAGTCACTAGTAAGATCTCTCTTTAATTGCTTATTAACCTGATATTTATAAGTCTATTAAGGTAACAACTCTCATTTTGCAACTTAGCATAAATATCTTGACTCAATCTCTCGATTTAAATCAAGTATGAGCATAACAAATATCACAAGCAATAACATACTGAATTTAATAAGGAAAAATTTATAAAAAAATTCAAGAATAAAATCCAAATATAGATTTATCAATCTACAATCATGTTCAAAGCTCAACTATTCAGACTTGGCATTTAATGTAATAAATTAGAAGAAAAGAAGAGAATGAAATCAACTTCCAGCCTTCTACTTCTTGTTGCACTATCGTACATAAGACTATACTATCATGCTAGACTTAATTCTCTAGCTTTTTCTTCATCTTTTTTTTCTTTTTCCTTTATCCACTCATCACCAAACACATTGATTAGGTGTTTGATGTGTGTAAATTTTAACAAATAACCCTCGATAATCTGCAAGCGTACGGTTAGTTTAGCGTAGTACCTAAGGTGTCGATCCCATGAGGAGGAATAATTTAATCCTAAAATCTAAGGTCATAAAGCAATATAAAAATTCAAATTACACAAAACTAAAAACGAGAAATTAATTCAATCGATCAAATCAAATTAAAAATCAATTATGGAAATACTAATTAATAAGCAATTGCAACACATTCAAGAATTAACCTAAAGAAATTACCAATTAAGAGAAAGGGAAGTTTACCTATCCTTAATGATAACCTAACTGATTATGAATTACTAGATTATTGGTTTTAGACGATCCTAGGGTTGATTACTCTCTCTCGAGTTCTAACTATTAGCCATAAATAATAAACCCTAATCAGATTATGGAGGTCGCTATATCTCAATTTACAACCTATCCACAACCCTAATTAGCTCTGAAGTTCTTTAATAAACGACCAAAAACCTATTTAAGATCTCTCTTCGCACAATTTACTGATTTGATTTAATTCTAATTATAATAAATCACCTAACTCTCATTAGTCCAATTTAATCATTTATCATCCGATTCACCCTCTCAGTTTATTATCAAATTATGAAATCGCAGAATTAAATCACAATAAATCCAATTAACACATAAACAATTAGATTGCATTAATTCAAAAATAAAACTCTAAAGGTGAGTTTAGAATATTCTCAACATTTAGATCCTATCATCAACTATTCAATCCAATTCGATACAATGACAAAACTAAAAATAAACAGGAAATAGAATCAAAATGGAGGATAGGAGGCAACAACGTCGAGAAACCTCCTAATCTGGGAAGTACGTGGAGTTAGCTTCTTCTCCTATTCTCTCTTCCTTCTTCTCTTCCTCAATCTCTCGATGAATTCTCTTTAGGGTTTCTTCAAGGTGGTTAATACAAAAGCTCCCTTTTGCCTCTTTGTCTTGTTCCTTAAATATCCTTTGTGTTCTGAGCAACCCTAGGGTTTTTTTGGGGTCTGAAAGGTCTAAAAATTTCTCGAAACCTGAAGTTTTTTAATATTTGCACAGCTGGTCGATGCAGATCACAATCTTGGGCCACATCCGAGCCTTCTGTCACGATCGTGGCATCATGATCATGGGTCATGTCCTGGGCTTTTGTCACGATCGTGGTATGTGGGCCACGATCGTGGGCCAACTCTAGTGCTTTTGTCACGATCGTGGCCTATGGGCCGTTGTTTTGGCTTGAATGTCTCCAAAACTTCTCTGTTCTTCAATGTTAACCCTGAAACTTTGAAAAACACATCAAGGTACCTCAAAAAACATAATATTTAAGGTCAAAGACTTGAACGAACCCATAAAAATACTTAAACACAAATAATTAACAAACTAACACAATTCTAACCTAAATACATACTAAATGATTGAATTAATAACTAAACACATATCAAACTAAGCCTTAAAATATGATGAAATTTACACTTATTAACATCCCCACACTTAAACGTTTGCTTGTCCTCAAGTAAACAAAACAACAAACACACAAAATCATAAAGCACACAATGCAAAAATGAGACAATGGCTTCAATTTCGTGAAATAAATTTAACTTTAAACATCATCATTCAAGTTATTCCAAATCATTAACATGCAAAATCCACTTCTAGAAGCTCTGTACTAAACATACATATTAATCAAAAAATCAAATGTCAAGTTATTCATCCTTTTCAATTGTACACACACATTAATAATTTTTTGGTCATTCAAACTCTGTAACTACTCTTAAGTAAGTTTTTATGAAAAGTCAAACTATTTACAAGTTTGGTAGGTTTTATTAGAAAACATTTTTATTTACTTTTTATTTAATTTTTTGTGGACATAGACCTAGTCTTTTACTTGGAGGCAAACATTGGTGATGAATGTCAATCTGGTTACTTGATTAAGTCATGTTTTTATTACGTTGCTTCATTGAAACGTCATTATAGCCTTTTGTTGTGCAGGCACACATTTATGATGCGTGTCAATCCAGTTACTCAACTACATCATGTTTTCAACTGGCTACTAGCTTTATTCATAACCCGAAGGCTAGCAAAATAGTTATTTATTTAAAATTAACAAACAGATTTTTTTATTACCTACATTGTTGCATTAGCTACTTTATTTTCATGAAAAAAATACTAGCAAAGCTACTTTAGTCAGAAAACCTAAAATTATGAATGAATGTGACAATTTAAAAGGTGACAAACCAATATTAAATCATAGTTAACTTACACATTTAGCTAAAGAATAGATTACTAATTTCGTAAGCTAATGACTATTCACATCCTAATAGATTATCTTCAAAATTAAATCGATTTTAATCTATTTAAGCCGTTGACACATTCACACAATTCACAGTATGCAACCTAACAAACTATCATACAATATGCAACATTCTCACTCAAAACAAAACACATAACTCTCCCCACACTTGACCAACACATTGTCCTTAATATGCAAAGGAGACAAACAAACACATAAAAGGGGGAATTCAAACACAATGTATGAAAATCAAAAACAATAGTAGGAACTAAATGGGTTAGAACATGAATTCACGGTGATGGAGGTGAGGATGGTGTCAGAGATGGAGACCCAATAAGTTTGACATCGAACTGGGTTCCCTTTCTTATAATTGATTCAAAGAGAATAAGAGAGTTAGCAATCCAACCATTCCACATCATTACAAGGTTATTTTAGAATTTAAAACAAACCTAACTACATAACAATTTAAATCTAACTATTAAACATGCTAATTTAGGGTCATTAGCTTAACCTTACATCCTTGGAAGCTTAGTTAGGATCAATTATGAGTGGCTTGCTTCCACCCTTCTCATTCAACATCAGTTTTGTAGCCTATAAGTAAGCTACAAATTGCAAAATGATCAGAAGGACAATATTGATAAAAATATCAAAACCAATTAAGCTCAATAATGTCCTTTTTTATGCGAATTGTCAACAAAACAGGGACTAGAAAAACTCCCTTAATCTTCCATAGATTCCAGCAGTTTGCCCAGTAAGAGGGTGAGTTATTCTCTTCTTAGGTCTTCCTCATTCGCCTTCATCTCCTCTTCTTCTTTAGCTTCGTGAACAGAGAATTCCATAGCTTCTTCAAACTTAATGTCCATTGTCATCTGTTCTTTTTCCTCTCACTCCTTCAAAGATTCGAACACATCATTCTTTCTGAATGTGCCACCCTCCTCTGGATTCTTTAATACATCATCCATGTTGAATGTCACTTGGTCATCACTAATCAGAAGGATAAGGTTCCTTTCATGGACATCTAACCAAGATTTTTTGATGTTCAAGCATCGTATACCAAGATCTGGTTGATAATATGAGGTATTTTCATCCTTTTCTTCATCTTCTTTCTTCATCTCTTGGTCTTCAATAAGGTAGGGTTCAGTTTGATTTTCCACTGATCCTTCTGGCTCTCCCCCATTCTTAGGTGCAATAACCTCATATTGCTCTCTTTGATGTATTTCCATATTACTTAGAAAGTCTTCCACACTTCTCTTACAAAATTCACGAGAAAGCTGTCTCACTCGAATCTCTAGGTTGTGAATAGACAACGTATAATTTTCCTTTCTTACTCAATTTGCTCTTCTGGTCTCCTCTGACCTTCTTCCATGTCCATAAGCTTATCTAGGATCTTGCCCAATTTATAATCCTATAAACGGGACTCATCTTATTGAAATCCTAATAGGTATTGATGTCCTAAGTGAGTCCTTACATTGTTAGATGTTGATGGTAAAACTTATCTACTTGTTTTACGCTCAAAAATTGCAAGTGAGCAGGTCGTGACTTGTAGTAAAAAGAGTGGATATCGATCTTACAGGGATTGATGCCTAGACACTGCTTAATTTAGACACAATTTTGTTTAAGAAACTAAATTATGAAATGCAAATAATCTGGAAAATTAAATTAAAATTAAAAAACTAATGTAAACAATGGACAATATCGAAATTGCAGAAAATCTAAATTCAAGAATTTAAATACTAGAGATTACTTTTTTTCCTATTTTATCTCCCTCTTATTTTATGGATTGAATAATGTCGCACCCTAGATTTCCAAATGTACTAATTACCCTCTCTCAAGCTGTAACTATTTATCTCTAATCGAATTATTAGGAATCAAATGGACGATCTCTTAACCTACCCAATGACTCTACCGATTCAATTAGTTATCAAACTATCATATGAGTGATCAATTGACTAGTCGAGATCTCTCTTCTAACTATTCAATTAACGTGATGATTGCTAGTTTATAGATCGCCAACTCTTGTTGTATAATCCTATATAAATTTTATCTCATTCACTCTCTCGATTTGTTCCAAGATGACAATTAAAAACAACAATCAACAAAGACAATTGCATTCAATTAAATAAAATAAGAGTTCGACATAATAGTTCTAAAAGCAATCCCTAAAATAAAATTAGCCTACATGGTCTTCATAACATCATCAACATTCAAATAATCCATTTTTACAAGGAATAGAAGAGATTAAAATGACAGAAAATTGAATAGAAGGACTCCTTTTCTTCCTTGCCAAAATCTAAAATTTTGGTGTTGATGTGTCATTTTGCCTAATCTTGATGATGATCCTTATCTTCAATCCTTCCTCAATGCTCCAAACGTGTGTTCTTCACTCAAGGATGGTGTTTCTATAGGTGGGTGTCATCCTCCCTTAAGATGGAGGCTTAATTCTCTTTTTATAGTCCAAAAATTCTAAGATTAATGAAGCGTCGCAGATTACCTCGGATTGTAATTCTCATGTTCGTAGGAATTGGCATGATTCCACGAGCATGGGAATTTGTCATAGATGCATATCTCATTTTCTTTTATAATTCCCACGTGATGTGGGAATTTGCATGATTCCTGCAAGCGTGAGAATTTGTCACAGATGCACTCCTCATTTCTTCTCCTCTTTGATCTTTAGTTCACCCTCCAAGTTTCTCCTTCCTTCTTTCTACATAAAAATAGTCAATTCTTTCACTCAATTAACATCAAACACACAAGAACAATAATAAAAATTAAACTTAACGAAAACATACAAAATGAATCTTAAACTAAAACAATAATCAACAATTATGCTAGAGAACACATGTCAATTATCGATAAAAACATATCCTAATGCACACCTATCAGTTCCTTCTGTTTTCGACTTGCTGATGATTCCTTTCATTTTAACAGACGCCTTCTTCTTATTGTTTTAACAGGACTCATACTTTAAAAGAGTCTTGTCGTTTAATAGGGTTCAAAGGTCTGACAGCTCCTATTGTTTTTGATTTTAACCGGCCCCTATCTTTATACGAATTAAAAGTAACTTGTAATTTTTTAAAGTCATATACAATTCACCACACCTGCCGCCCGCTTGAATGTGTTTGCTTTATCAAGGAAGACATTGAAAAACAATAGTCACATATGTGGGAATTTGCATGATTCCTGCGAGCGTGAGAATTTGTCACAAATGCACTCCTCATTTCTTCTCCTCTTTGATCTTTAGTTCACCCTCCAAGTTGCTCCTTCCTTTTTCCTACATAAAAATAGTCAATTCTTTCACTCAATTAACATCATACACACAAGAATAATAATAAAAATTAAACTTAATGAAAATATACAAAATGAATCTTAAACTAAAACAATAATCAACAATTATGCTAGAGAATACATGCTAATTACCTATAAAAACGTATCCTAATGCACACATATCAGTTCCTTCTGTTTTCAACTTGCTATGATTCCTTTCATTTTAACAGACGCCTTCTTCTTATTGTTTCAACAGAACTCTTATCGTTTAATAGGGTTCAAAGGTCTAAAAGCTCCTATTGTTTTTAATTTTAACAGGTCCCTATCTTTATACGAATTAAAAGTAACTTGTAATTTTTTAAGTCACATACAATTCACCACACCCGCCCCCCGTTTGAATGTATTTGCTTTATCAAGGAAGAAATTGAGAAAAAAAGTGTTCAAAATATGACATTTATGGTTGGGATGGCATTTATGTTACCTTAAGATAACTTCTTATAACACAAAAACAACATGATTGCTAGGTGTCACCTGGATTCACTGATAGACTGGAGATTAAAATATATTAAACCATTCATAGTTAAAAGTAGGATTCAAAGAAAGGAGGCGTAATGCTTGCTAGCTCCTATAGCTGGAAAAAATGATTGCAAAAAAAGAAGAATAAAACTAATGAATGTTTTAAAACGTAGAGAACAATACCAATTTAAACGCGCAATATTGCGCTTGCGCTTGAGTTATTATCATTCTTCCATATCCCTTGAAATTGTACTAATTCTTGAGAAATCAATACGAGATCAAGTCTCACATGCAGTAGAATAATTATAAAATTTTATATTTAATTTTTTAGAAGTCAAGATCACTTAAATTCTATAAAATAATTAACAATAAATTATAAATCGTAATTCATACCATATTTTAAAGTTTGATTATTTTCTTATCGTATCCCTTCAATTGTTTTTGAAATTGAATCATCTCAATCTTCTTAGCCGCACAAATTGTACCATGCTTTAGCCCGGTCCTTCAATGTGAATGAAAATAATCTCAGCTTCACCGCATCGTCAGACATTCCATTTAATCTGAATATGTCACAAATCTCTAAGAAATTTGCAATATGGTCGTTTGGATCCTCATTGGATAGCTTGTAGAACTGCACACTATTTTGTAGGATATTAAGTAGCATCGACTTTATCTCAAAATTATTTGCTTAGACTGTCGGTCTCGCCACTCCTTGAGGACTAAATTTTGGCCTTATGAAATCAATCAATGTTCGCTCTGGTCCTCCTTGCTCTCTTTCTTCAGCCATATTTTGATTTAAAAAATTTAGATGCTTTGCCCTCCTTATTTCTCTTTCTTGTTTTTTTTAATGTCGGGGAATTTGTCTTTAATAACTTTTTTCGTCCTTCGTGTGCTTCTTGTGTTCATGCACCTGCAAATACATATGAAAGAGTGCCAAAACTCTTAAATCAAAGTAATCTAAATTAGATACGATGCTCAACAATTAATCCCAGCAACAACACCAAAAACTCGTTGATGGTAAAAACCTATCTACTTGTTTTATGCTCAAAAATCTCAAGTGAACGGATCTTGACTTGTAGTAAAAAGAGCGGATATCGATCCCATAGGGATTGGTGCCTAGACACTGCTTAATTTAGACACAACTTTGTTTAAAAAACTAAATTATGAAATGCAAATAATCTGAAAAATTAAATTAAAATTAAAAGACTAATGTAAATAATGGACAATACCGAAATTGCAGAAAATCTGAATTCAAGAATCTAAATACAAGAGATTAGTTTTTTCCGTATTTTGTCTCCCTCCTATTTTATCGATTGAATTATGTTTCACCCTAGATTTCCAAATGTACTAATTACCCTCTCTCAAGGTGTAACTATTTTTCCCTAATCAAATTAACGGGAATCAATTAGGCGTTCTCTCGACCTACCCAATGACTCTACCGATATAATTAGCTATCAAGCTATACTATGGGTGATCAATTAACTAGTTGAGATCTCTCTTTTAACTATTCAATTAATGCGATGATTGTTAGTCTATAGGTCGCTAACTCTCGTTGTACAATCTTACATGAATTTTCTTCTCACTCACTCTCTCGATTTGTTGCAAGATGACAATTAAAAACAATAATAAACAAAGAAAATTGCATTCAATTCAATAAAATAAGAGTTTAACATAATAGTTTCAAAAGCAATCCCTAAAATAAAATCAGCCTTACATGGTCTCCATAACATCATCAACATTCAAATAATCCATGTTTACAAAGAATAGAAGAGATTAAAATGACAGAAAATTGAATAGAACGACTTCTTCTCTTCTTTGTCAAAATCTGGAATTTTGGTGTGATGTGTTATTTTGCCTAATCATGATGATGATCCTTGTCTTTAATCATTCCTCAATGCTCCAAACATGTGTTCTTCACTCAAAGATAGTGTTTCTATAGGTAGGTGTCGTCCTTCCTTAAGATGGAGGCTTAATTTTCTTTTTATAGTAAAAAAAACCTAAGTTTAATGAAGCCTCGCATATTGTCTCGAATTGTACAGCGTGGGAATTTATCATAGACGCATCTCTCATTTTCTTATGTAATTCCCACTTGACCTGGGAATTTGTATGATTTCCACGAGCGTGAGAATTTGTCACAGATGCACTCCTCATTTCTTCTCCTCTTTGATCTTTAGTTCACCCTCCAAGTTGCTCCTTCCTTCTTCCTACCTAAAAATAATTAATTCTTGCCCTCAATTAACATCAAACACACAAGAATAACAATGAAAACCAAACTTAACGAAAACATAGAATCCTAAACTAGAACAATAATCAACAATTATACTAGAAAATATATGCTAATTACCTATAAAAACATATCCTAATGAACACCTATTAGGTAACAGTTTGTAATCCTGCACTGCAAAATGAAACTGAAGTTCATATGACTAATGATCAACAAGACTTTCTTATTACTGTTAGGAAAGCATCTAGATATTGTACAAAATAACCATTATACCCTCTTACACATTTCTTATTGTTTAAAACTTTTTCGCGCTTTCACAAAAAAGCATCTAGATAGTGTACAAAATGACCATTATACCCTCTTACACATTTCTTATCGTTTAAAAATTTTTGGCTATCTCACAGAGCCTTCATTATGAGCCTGAATTTCGTTATTATCTTTACCAACTTATCTGAGGATTTTTTCAATTAAAAATAGAAATAAGCGATGAATGTGGAGATGGAGGCATTGGAAAAGAACAAAACCTGGGAATTAGTGAAGTTACTTGTAGGAAAGAGAGGAGTGGGTGTTGGTGAAATATAGAGCCAATAGGTCAGTTGAGAGATACAAAATGCGACTAGTAGCAAAAGGCTATAGTTAGACTTATGAGATTGATTATTTAGAGAATTTTGCTCTTGTTGCGAAGATGAATATGGTTAAGAGTATTGTCACCATTAGCAGCTAATTATGGTTGGGAACTACAACAATTTGATTTCAAGAATGCATTTTTACATGGAGATCTTGAAGAAGAAATTTACATGAAAGTTCCACTAGGTTGTAGGAGAATTTTGGCTGCTCATACAGTGTGTAAGTCGAAGAAGGCACCGTATGGCCTTAAGCAATTGCCTTGAACACGATTTAGAAGATTGGCAAGAGTTATGTTGGCTATAGGATACGAACGAAGTCAAGGAGATCATAAATTGTTTACCAAACACTCTCATTCAAGGGAAGTTATAGCTCTTCTAAATGTTGATGAAATAATAGTGATGGGAAATATGATAAAGAGAAACAGTTGTTGAGTCAAGGGTTAGCCAGGGAATTTGAGATTAAGGTATTGAAAAGGTTAAAATACTTCCTTGGAATTGAAGTTACACATTCTAGACAAGGAATTTTTATCTTTCAACGAAAACATGTTACAGATCTTCTCAAGGAAATAAAGACAACATGCTAACCTGCAAGCACTCCTAATGATTCGAATCTTAAGCTTAGAAAAGTAGAGGAGAATCATGTAGTAGATAGAGAGATGTATTAGCATCTAGTAGGAAGACTAATTTATTTGTTAGCATCTAGGGAAGGGTATTTTGTTTAAAAGAAATGGAGGTTTGGTTCTTGAGGTATATAGTGATGTTGATTATGCTAGATCTAGCGTGGAGAGAAGATTAACTTCAGGATATTGCATTTTTCTTGGTTAGCACCTTGTAACTTGGAGAAGCAAAAAACAAGTTGTAGTGGCTCAATCAAGTGCAGAGGCTAAGTTTAGGGCGATGGCCCCAAGGTGTGTGTGAATTACTCCGGTTGAAGATTATTCTTGAAGAATTGAAGATTAAGTGGGACGGTCCTATAAGAATATATTGTGACTAACAAATTTGCAATCAGCATAGCTCCCAACCCAGTTCAATATGATCAAAGGAGGTACATTGAAATCGATAAACACTTTATCCAGGAAAGGATAGAAAGTGGATTAACTTGTACACCTTATGTGTCTAATCATGGTCAGTTGGCTGACATTCTCGGTTTGAGCAGCTCAATTTTTCAGCTATTGTGTCCAAGCTGAGAATGGAGAATACCTATTCACCAAATGGAGGCAGAGTGTGGCAGAATCATGTGTATTAATTGATTTTCTGATTACATTAGAATATCTCATAAATCATGAGATTAAAGGGTATCCCATAAATTATGAGATTAGATATTGTATTAGAATCATTTGTTCCCATTTATATGTATTAGAATTTTGTATATAAGCTATGTTTGTTGCAAACATTAAAAGTATGCAAAAAATACAGTTCCTGTTCAAATTTTGACACTAAGTATGCGATATGTACTTTTGTTTCTTCTTTCAATTGAGTTTATTTATTTTTTGTTCACTTAAAACTCTTGAACATGCCTTTAACAGATCCGAATTCAATCAAGATGTAGGAAACGCAGCTTTACTTGAGAAAAGTTGCCTTTACTTTCAGATGTACTATGTTATTAACCTTTTAAATGGTGCTCTTTCTGTAAAGAAGAAAATTTAAGCGTTAATTCTTATATGCTTGTTAAGGCATCAGAATCACAGGTAATATGATATAGGAAAGTTGGGATTAGAAAGGCAGAGGGAAAAAATGCATTAAAATGGGTATGATCTCTGTCAGCATATCCAAAGTTATGAGCGGAAAACAGGTTGTTTAATTGTTGAATTACAATGTTAAAGAGGAATGAAGATGTGACGTGACTCTACATCTTGGTATGTGGATAATGAAATTTTGATTAGGGCTTCCTGAATTTGGGGTTGGAAATGGATTAGGACAAAGAATGCCATTTTGTATTGCGGTGTTTTTTAAGCACATTTCAATGTGTAGACCCCAGAGTTTGATCTTGTGCTGAAATTGATTCTCATTGTTACGACTTCATGAAATGTGAGGAACAGTTGATCAAAGTGCAGTTGTTTAAGAAATATTTATGTGGACTGATTTCATCATTATTTTGGTGTATCATTTCTACATGTTCTTCAGTTTTCAGTCTCCTGATGCTTTGCACTGGCTACTGAATGAGCAGGTATTTCTTGGCCAAGGAAGAAGATAAATGTGTGTACGCAATTGAAGCAATCTAGCTACTCTGACATTTAGACTCAAATTGGGCTATCAAACTAGTGCGAAAGCATTGATAATAATGGATTTGCACGTGCCCTTCTATTAATGGAAAGAAAAGAAGTTAAAATAGAATCTTAGATACAATACTAGCTAGCAATTCTTAACAGACTTGAGGGGACACTTCTTTTTCCGTTGAAGAAGTTGGATATATAAAAGTTCTCTCCTTGGCTTTCAAGTCTATGGCAGAACTTCACCACCTGATATAACGAACTCGTGACCTCCTATGCACGGTTGAACTCCGTCTTCAATCCTCCATTGGTCTGTGTTACTAATAATAATATAAGTATGCAACCAATCTATGGACTCAACTGGACAAATTTACCTTAGCAAATACGTCATTCCTTAAGAACCAAGTAAATCAGTACATTCTCTAATTTAATTTTTAGTATCGACAGGTAGGTAGTTACGCACAACATTTCTCTACAAGAAATATTAAGTACCCGACTTCCTCTTGACACTTGAAATCTTAAGATTTCGGTAGAAGAAGAATCATATAAGTATTTATGGAGTTGTTGCTTCCTTAGCCAACTTGCCGCATCGTCATCTCTCCACCAATACATGAAAGTCGCAACTCCTCTTCCTCGCTACTTGTCGACTGCTAAACGGCTGCTATGTTCCTCGCCAATCTATGAGGAGTTCACAACTCATACAGAAGAATTCTGTGCTAGGCTTTTGGACCGATACCCACATATCGAAACGCTTAAAAAGCTGCATTGCAAGATTTTACTTGACCCAAGTCTGCGCCCAAGCACTTCTCTTGCCATCAAGTTAATGATATGCTATTCTGCTTGTGGAGAACCCAGCTTTACACGCCACGTGTTTGATGAAATTATCCAAAGGAATGTTGTGATCTTTAACGTAATGATTAGAAGTTACGTCAACAACCGTTTATACCCAAATGCTTTACTTGTTTACAAAACCATGTTAAGCCAAGGAGTTAACCCTGATCACTATACATACCCTTGCATCTTAAAAGCTTGTTCTGGGTCTACCAGTCTGTGGCTCGGTATGCAAATTCATGGAGCTCTTGCTAGAGTTGGGCTTTGCTCTCATCTATTCACTGGAAACGCCCTAGTTGCTACGTACGGCAAGTGTAAACGTTTGGTGGAGGCTCGGCAAGTTCTTGATGAGATGCCACGAAAAGATTTGGTTTCTTGGAACTCAATGGTTGCTGCATACGCACAAAATAAATGTTTTAATGAAGCTTTGGAGCTTTGTAGAAAAATGGAAGCTCTGAAATTACAACCTGATGCTTCTACAATGGCTAGCCTCTTGCCGGCAGTGACGAATACCTCCTCTGAGAATATTCTGTATATTAAGGGTTTGTTCGTCGAGCTCCGCAAAAAAGATTTGATTTCCTGGAATGTGATGATAACAGTATATGTGAAGAATGCCATGCCTAACGAGGCAGTCGAATTGTATAAACAAATGGAAGTCCATGGAGTTGAACCAAATGCTGTTACAATTACGAGCATTCTTCCAGCTTGTGGGGATCTTTCAGCCGTGTTGCTAGGAAGGCGAATACATGATTATGTTAAAAGGAAGAAGCTTCAACCGAATTTACTCTTGGAGAATGCACTAATCGATATGTATGCAAGGTGTGGATGCTTAGCGGATGCCAGAGCGGTGTTTGATCAGATGCTATCTAGGGATGTCATTTCATGGACTTGTATCATATCTGCCTATGGTATGAGCGGCCAAGGAGACAATGCTGTGGCACTTTTTGCTGAAATGCGAAGTTCTGGCTTGAGTCCAGATCATATTGCTTTTGTTTCTGTCTTAGCTGCTTGCAGCCATGCAGGATTATTGGATGAGGGACGATTCTACTTTAGCTTGATGTCCGCCTATGACATAGTTCCGAGCTTAGAACACTGTGCTTGCATGGTAGATCTACTAGGACGTGCCGGGCGATTAGATGAGGCAATCCGTTTTGTCGGAAAGATGCCTATGGAGCCTAATGAAAGGATCTGGGGTGCTTTGCTGAGTGGTTGTAGGGTTCATTCTAGCATGGACATTGGACTTGTGGCTGCTGATTATCTGTTCCAATTGGCTCCAGACCACTCAGGTTACTATGTCCTGTTGTCTAACATTTATGCCAAGGCTGGAAGATGGCAAGATGTTACTAACGTGAGATCAATCATGAAGGAAAAGGGGATAAAAAAAGTTCCTGGTATCAGCAATGTTGAACTCAATCATCGTGTTCACACCTTTCTTGCAGGTGATAGGTCACATCCGCAATCAAGAGAGATCTACAAAGAATTAGAGGTACTGGTTGGAAAAATGAAAGAGTTTGGATATACGCCTCAGACTGATTCTGCCCTTCATGATGTAGAAGAGGAGGAAAAGGAATGCCATTTGGCAGTCCATAGTGAGAAGCTCGCTATTGTTTTTGCTATTCTGAATACCAAACCCAATATTCCAATCAGAATAACGAAGAATCTTCGTGTTTGTGGAGATTGCCATATTTCTGCCAAGATTATCTCAAAGATTTCCCAACGTGAAATTGTTATTAGGGACGTACACCGCTTTCACCATTTTCATGATGGGATTTGTTCTTGTGGGGATTACTGGTAACAGTTGCAGATTCTAAGTAATTTCTAGATTGCATTTTCCCCCTGCTGTCAGAAGATAAATTGAACGTGTCTTGGGGCAATTGCAGGGTGAGATTCTGAATCCCTTCACAGTAACTATTATTTTGCATTAATCGAAATTTTGTTATTAATTATTTAATAAATTAGTGAATATTGATTATATTAAATATTATTCTATTCTTTCATTTTCGTAATATAACAATCACTAAAATTTAAAATAATAAAAAATTACAAAGTGAGAGATTTTTTTAAAAAAAGTTGCTTCTCTTTTATCTTCTAGTTCTCTCTCTTTCCTAGGAATTCTTAGAGTTATTTTAGTTGTGTCTCTTAGGCTTTAAGTCTTTGTTTTCATGTAGTATTTGTTATCTTGTTTTTCTTTCGTTTGTTCTTCGTGTTCTTTGAGTTTGGTCCATTTACGTGTTTTGTTTTGTTCATACATTTAGTCTATTTATGTGTTTTATCTTATTAATGTACTTAATTTTGTTCTGACCTTTTTTTTAGATTCTTCTACTCTTTTTCTCTTCTCGTTATGTTTTAATTGTTTTTTTAAATTTTGGTCTTCTAAAATCTTCCTTAGCTTGCTTTTTTTAACATTTCTTTAATGATTTTTCTTATCATTTGGCCTCTCTTTCTTTCTTTTTGTCTTCCCTTGATGTTTCTTGCTAATTCTTAGAAATTTGGTTCTTTTTTATCTTCTTTATTTTTTATCCAATCTCTTTTGGACCTCTCTTTTCTTAAGTATCAACCTTTTTTGTTTTTTTGTTTTAGCTTCGAACTCCTCCAATTACCTCATAATTTCTTCCTCCCTATTCCAAAACTCCATCCTCCTCTTATCTCGCCTATCATCATCCAAGCAATTGCTCACCCTAACCCCTTCAAAGATGCAAACATAAAATCCATATCTTTTAAACTCTTAACCCCTTATAAACATTCTTCTTTAACCCTATCCAAAACCATAACCCAATCCCAAGTTTTACCTTTTGAGTTTTTAGTGGTTTCTTCCATCTTCAAGCACCTCTCTTACACTTCTTAACCACTTTCTTCCATTTTTAGATATTTCACTATACCACTCTCCTCTTCCTTCATTGACTCAATCTCCTCTAGACTCCTCTCTAGTGTTCCCCCTTTTAGGGAGAAGCATACTGGGAACTTTGTCCTTAGTGACTTCACCTTTTCAGAGGGAACAATCCCACTAGGATTCTTCCCTCGATCCTTTAAAGAGAAATAAATAGCTGTCGTTCGTTTCTTAGAGATAGTAACACGAAGAGTCTTGAAATTTATAAATTTTCGCATAACATTTTTCTTTAACAAAAGAATAGTTTATTTGGTTGTCTATAAAATTGTAAATACTAAATGGAGCTAATACAGATTGTAAGAAGTGTTAGTCTCAAATAGTGATGTCTCTCGCTTCAAATTTATCTCCTTTGAAGGCCTCAAACAAGCCCTAAACACCCTCGGCACATTAGTGAAATGCTAATTTTAATCTAAAAGTGACAATAAGGGTTTTCACTCAACTTAGAAGAAATCAATATAGTCCCAATCTAGGTAAAGTTTCATTATCTTTTTGGAGTATTAAGTACCAAAAAACAAACTTATCCAGCAAACTCAATTAGAAAACTATTATGCTAGATACAATGATAGCCATGATGCAAAGAGTTGGTTTCACTTGAGTTTGCATTAAAGTGGAATTAGGAAAAATCCTCTTAGATTTTTGCATATTGGTCCTAGAGACCTTATGACTCCAAAATGGAAGGTGAAGCAACATGGATACCTACAGACAAGAAATTCAAAACAAGATCTTACAAGGAATTGATTTTTGCATTAAATATACCTCCATCAACAAGGATTTGCCAAGGACATCTCTAAGAAGCTTTGGATCTTCTAGCTCCAGCCCTAGCCCCTGATCAGGCACTAAACCCTCGAACTTAACAGGACACCAATCAAGCATTGGTAAGGGTAACTCCTTACCCTCTTAGAAGCTCTCCTAGTAAGGGTGACTCCTCTCTATCTCTTTTCATTTCTATACCATGCATTTCAAATAATTCAATATGTAACAACGCCTTTGATCCTTGTAATGCATCAAATTCTAACCTAGAATTTTATGGTACTTTTAGATTTTAACTCTCTAGATAAAGGCAAGAGTAAAAATTGAAAGATATATACAATAAAATCAAGTAACCATAGCAGCCCAACTCCCTAGTAATTTCAATTTTTACTTGGAATGTTTAGAAGACTTAATTAGCCCTCCAGATAGTTAAATATGAAGAATTTGCTTAAATTCTTAAAGCACTCTTTTGTTGATCTAATAAGAACCAGAGAACATAACTATTTCAACAAAATTTTCTCTAACATTTTTGGTAATTGGCCCATTATGAATAATGTCTCTCAAACTTACGATTGTCACATCTTGCTTATTCTAAACGTTAATTCCTTTAGCTATTCAGTTATCCACTCCTTATATTAGTTTAGTTACTCACTCCTTATATAAGTTCATCCATATAAAAGATGCTAAATAAGCTAAAAGCACTTAATAAGGATAGTTGAAAACATTAATAATATGGTCAATCTTCATAGATCTTAACTTTCTACCATTCAATCAAAACTTCTCTTTGACTCTTCCAATGAAACCCTCAAAGAGGAATAAAACTCAAGTTTTTCTCAAATATTTCTTAAATTAGGAGTCTTTTTACAAGCAATCTTCAAGAATTAATTGGCTTAAAATTTTTGTAATAATAATAGAAATTTGTGTGGACACTTTTATAGGAAAATATAGTCCTTGATTGGAGATTGCTTAACATTAGCAATTCAAAATGTTTTTAAAGCAAACTGTTGAAGGAAACAATTCCACCTTTATAACCTTTATACCTAAACTCTAAAATTCCTCAAACTTTACATACTTTAGACCCATTTTATATTGTAATGTAATATATAAAGTGTTTATAAAACTTCTTGCCAATTTATTGAAACCTACTCTAAACCAAATCATTAGCTAAAATCAATATAATTTTTTATAAAAGGGAGGAGAATAGAAGACATCATCTTATTAGCTTAAGAAATTTTAAGAGATTATCATAAAAATTATGGTCATAATTGATACATTCTCAAAGTCGGCCTGAAAAAAGCTTTTGTCATCATACAAATTGCATATTGCCATTAACTTCTGAAAAACAACAGAATAACCTAGCTTATGTCTAGAAGCAATATTCAAGGCATAGTTACATATCAACTTTGCATTCTCCCTAATTGATAAGTGTGTACTTCCTTCATTTATGCTTCATACATTCTATAATGCAGTTACTTCATTGTTTAATACTTACCTTTTCGCATTTGTTGACGCCTATAACCATTCTCTAATTCTTCTTTTAGTTATGTAGTCATCTACTCCTTACCCTTCTCTTCTCCTAAAAACTTCTATTGTTTTTATCATACCAAAAAATATAGATGGTCCTGCTCAAGGTAATTGCAAAGAGTCTTGTGTGAGGAAGTGAGAACTTGCATATACTGTTCCATGTCATTATGTCCTCCAAACTACTCATATGCACCTATGATTACTCTAGCCTATGGCATAACTCTACATCTCTTTAATTAACACACAAGTAAAAACTAAATGGTGCATTGTTTTTGATTTTTGTTTACAGAATATGTAGAATTGGTTTATCTCCATTCCTAACTTTGGTTTTAGTGGGTAATTTGTTTATAGGACTAGCCATAGTATGAAGCTAGCTTTAGGACCAAACATACTGGTTCCACACTATCTTATGTCAATTCACTTCTTTTATTAGAGTTTTGAATAGATTCAGACAAACCATACAGATGAATATTAGTTATATTTTTGTAAATTTTTCCCTATGATGGTTATATAATTAATCCTTAGACATGGAAATACTAAAGTATATTATGTGGGAATGAATTATTATATTTTAATACTATTTATGATTTACTTTATATAGGGTAGCTTAATAGTTAGTATTTAGATATACCGTGAATTATTGTTTAGTAAGTCAATAAAGGATTTATCACTCTACAATAATTAGGAAAATGTTATATTTTTCTTAATTAATAGTGATTTGAGGAATTCTCTAATAAAAGTGAATTTACATTTGAATTTTTTCAAATATCAATTATAAATTAATTACTTATTAACAAGAACAAATATAATTAGATTTAAAGATTAGCTATCAGTTTTATACTATATGCCTAATTAAAACATTGGATGACGAAATGATTAAACTATACAACATAATCATATATATATATATATTAGGTTAAATCGTTTTGACATTTTTAATATTTGCATGATTATAATATTTTGCTAAACATCAATCTTGATCTATGATTACAAATTTTTAAATTAAAAAATTAAAGACAAACTAAATGTATGATTATAAATTGTTTAATTAGAAAATTAAAGATAAATTAAAAAGATTTTAAATTTATCTAAATCTAATTATAATTTATAATCATTGTCAATGCATTAGGAACATAATAAGTGACACATAAAAGAGTAGTTAAAAACTAAATTTAAACTTAAATTAAGTTGAACTTAATTGTGATGTTCGAGAAATTTAAAGAATCAAATATGAGACTTTAATTTTATTAAAATTAAAATATATTTATAATTAGAGTTAGACTTTAATTATAATTAGAATATTTAATTTTAATAAGAAAGAAACTCTATTATCTCTCTATAAATAAAAGGAACACAATAGTTAATACTCTTACCAGTTACTCTCAAATGTTGAGTTCTTCTTTATGGATACTATTGGAGGGTAGACACATGCATACCTTGTGATTGACATCTTAAAAATATTTTCTTTTGCAAAAATCTGAATGAAGTACGATTCAATTACTTATGTAAATTTTATATTTTTCAAGTTATTCAATTAATGATTTTTAATAAAAATTTATGAAAATTTATTTTTCTGCTTCAACCATGACTGGATCATAGTTAGTTTTTTAACAATAGTATTAGAGCCTCTTTTAACTGTTTAACTCGATTAAAGTTGTTTAATTGTTATTAATTTGATAATATTAAGACCTAAAAACTTGTTTTTAATGAATTCCTTAATATGGCTTAGGGCATAATTAATATTGTTTAATTTTTTAGGAATTACAAGTTGAAAGACGCATGCCTCCCCTATTTATTTTTGTACAACAACAACATTTTAGTAAAAATTTCACTAAACATAGAGTTTGGGGATTCCCTATAACATTTTAGAAAAAATTTCACTAAACATGGAGTTTGGGGATTTCCTATTTATATTTTGTTTTCTTGAAAATTCAATACGTATGCCTCCCAGATGTTTTCTTTGTTTCTATAATATTTTTTAATATATTTTTGGATTCCCTTTTGTCTTTTTTTTTGAAACTTGGATTATTTTTCCTCATGTATTAATTCTTTGTAAAAAACTTCAGTGCTTGAAAACCATAATCTATACAATAACCAAGGTTGAATTTCTATATGCCCCCTAATATAGGTTTTTGGAATACCTGGATTAAGGTTTATGAGAATGGGTTGAAATATGCGTTTTGATTTTTATGAGTTTGTTATACGTGAATAGATTGATGGAAGAGGCTTCCCACAACCATTGAAAGATGATTCTTTCACCATTGACACCACTAGCAAAGGTGAAATTCACTTTGGAAGAGTAATCACATGGAGAAGACGAGCTTGGGAGAAGTACCAGTTAGAGGAGTATTGGTGGTGCTAGTGCTGATGGCAAAGGAAATAGAGGGTAGTGAGCGTTTGAAAACCCTAATAAGAGAAAATGATAGAAAAGGGGATCGCGTCTGACTTGTTAAATGTGTCTAGCATATGCCAAATCATGAAATTAACTTTATAAGAAACTTAACTATAATACTAACATCATTTGTAGGTAAATCCTAAGCTTCAACCCATTTGGACGCATAATCCACAATAACTAGGATATATTTATTTCCATTAGAAATAGGAAATGGAGACATAAAATCAAAGCCTCAAATATCAAACACTTCATAAATTAAAGTATAATTTTAAGGCATTTCATCTAACTGAGAAATATAACATATTTGTTGGCAATTATCACACGGTTGTACATACCTTTGGGCATCTTTAAATAGTGTGGGCCAATTAAAACTTGACTCAAAAAGTTTCTCAGCGGTCTTATTCGTTAGCTAGACCAATATATCAGTGCTCTAAAATCTTCCTTCCTTTTAATTATGGAACACATATTCTGACATTCTAATCTACATAAATGTTAAACAAATAGGGATCCTCCCAAAGATCATGCTTCAAATCATAATAGAATTTCTTCTTTTGTTGATAAGAAAGCTCTTTAGGAAGAATCCATCAGTTAAATAATTTGCAAGTTAGCAAACTATAAAATTTTAGGCTCATTTACCTCTTTAAGATTCTAAAGCCACTCTTCTAGTTATGCATCATTAATATCATCTTCTTCTAGCTTCTCCAAATTTGCTATCTCAAAATGTTATATTTGGTTTGCTGTTAGGTTTTTAGTTTCCTTTTTATCCTTGTTCTCCAAATCAATTTCTTGTAACAGCAAAATCTATCTAATCATTCTTGGTTTAGCATCCAATTTATTCAACAAATATCATAATATAGAATAGTCAGTGTAAATCAAAATTTTGGACAAGATTAAGTAAGATTCAAACTTATCAAATGCAAAAATTATTACTTGCAACTCTTTTTTTTTATGGTTGTGTAATTCTCTTGAGCATCCATTAAAGCCTTATTAGCGTAGTAAATGGGGATGTTTGTCCTTCATTTGTCCAAGAATTGCACCTACTGTAAAATCAAATCAAACATTAGTTCAAAATGAAGATTCCACTGTGAAGCAACCATAATTGGAGCATTAGTTAAATTTTCTTGAATCTGACTAAATGCATTTAAACACTTTTAGAGTACAAATTAAAGGCATATCTTTCTTAAGCAACTTGGTTAAAGGCCTAGTAATTTTAGAAAAGTTATCATTGAACCTTTTATAAGAACAAATGTCACTTTTCCCAGTACAAAAGAATCACCATAAAGTAGAAAAGTCATCCGTAAATATCTTCATGATGTCTTTTAATAAATGATAAATATCCATCATGCACCTCTTAATTTTAGCAAGTTGCATTGCAAAACCTAAAGGCCATCCTCTTATAAAAAATTTACTATATGGATATTTGAATGTCGTTTTATTTTGGTCCTTTAAGGCTACAGGAAATTGAAAATAGCCTGAAAAACTATCCAAAGCAATAATACATATAGTCAACTAGTTGCTTAAGCATTCGATCGATAAAAGGAAGGGAAAAATGATCTTTCTGATTGTTGTCGTTTAACTTTCTATAATCTATGCATACTCTGCACCCAGTGCCGGTCATCATTGAAATCAACTCTTTCTTCTTGTTGGGTACCACTATCATCCCTCCTTTCTTTAGAACAATCTATTTAGGGATTATATAAGACTTATAAAAAATAGGATAAATAACACATGCATCAAGAAGTTTAATTACCTTAACTTTGACAACTTCCCTTATATTTGGATTAAACCTTTTTTGGGGTTACACAACTAGGTCGAAATTATTCTCTATCAAAATCTTACATGTGCAAAAAGAATCCTATAATAACCAAAATCTTTTAAGTTATCACCCTTTTATGCTCTCTAAGTACTTTCAATAACTTTTCTTTTTGGTCTACCTTTAAATTTAATATAATTACCAATAGCTTTGAGTCCTTTTCCATGAAAGCATACTTAGATAATCCTGCAACTTTTTTAATTCCAAAATTGGTGGATCTTCAATAGATGGTCGCTTTTCTCTGTACTCATGTCAATCTCCTATAGCTCTTCTTTCCATACCATGGATTTGTCATCCTTAACATAGGCTATTTGTTTAACTCTCATGGGGTCTTTTTTTTCTCCTTCTCACCTTAAACAAGTCACAACTCCAATAAGTTGTCATGGACAATTTCTTGTGCAAAAACTGAAACTACAACATGTATCATCTTATTTGAGAGAATTTGGCATAACATTTGATATTTTAAATGTTACCTCTTCATCCCTAACCCTTTACACCAATTTACCATCACTAGCATTAATCATAGCTCTAAATGTAGGTAAAAAGGGTTAGCCTAAAATCAAAATACTTCAATATCCTCATCTAAATCTAATATCACAAAATTAACTGGAAAATAAACTTATCGATATGAACCAACGCATCTTTAATAATTCCTTTAGGTTATTTAACTGACATTTGAGCTAATTGAATGCTTATTCTAGTTGGCTTAGTCCTAACCGCAATTTCTTAAATAATTTTGACAACGCGTGCTAAGTGCACTGTAAAATTTACCTGACTATACATACTAAAAATTGTAGTTATGGTAAGTCGGGATTGAATCCACAAGGAATGTTCGATTAATTTTTGTAATAGAATTAATTGATGCAAGGACAATATAAAAGGGGAGTTTTGGATTTTTAGCAATTTAGAAAATAAAATAAAGTAAACTATCGAAAACAAATTAAAACAAGCAATCGAAGATGATTGAAGTGCCGAGTACGAGTACGGTCCAGTTTTAGGGTCAATCTTGACCTAAACACGATTAAGCTTATTCTATCATCGCAACATCTTTAAACCTCTCTTTGGACTATTAATCTGAGACTAATAGAACATTATACTAGTCCTGGTTTTTCCTTAAGCTGTGTTTAATTAAGATATGATCGTTAATTAAACCTAACTACCGAATAATTTAGGATACGATCTCTAGATTCAATTTGGCAGCATCATTACGAAATAGAAAACGACCAATATAGGTAGTAACTTCACATGTTTGGGTTATCTAACCTAAGTTATCTTGTTCCTAACAATTCACGATCATTAGATGCTACTAACAAGTATCAAATGTAACAATTACGGATTACATTCAATATTATAGTAATAGGTTCGAAACAGAACAATCAAAATAACGTATTAAGATTATTTATCCAAAATGCAACTTAATCAACACAAACAAGACAACAATCTGAAAAGAGATTACAACGTTAAAAGAATGAAATAACTTAATCGTGACTTGGATTTGATATCTCCGTTGAATCGGTGTCAGGAAGTTAGCCTTCCATTTCCATCTTTAAATACTCATTGTTAGGCATCCTCTCCATCACCACTGTCGGTGTTAAGGAATGAATAAAAACCTAAAGAGAAAATGAGAGAAAACTATTAGTTAGGTTATGTCTCCCCCAATCATTTTTTGCTATCACTCTCTTTCCCATATGTAGTCAAATTTAGGTTTAAAACTGAGTGACACCTGGCCAGGACACCTGTCTTTCTCACATTAATTCTCGGATGTGAAAATTCATGGCAGTGCAAGGTCATTGCATTGCTGTACAAGCCTCTCATGGCCATGAGTGGCCCTCTCATGGTCGTGCATGGACCTCTCATGTTCTGAGAGATGTTGCATGGGCATGAGAGATTTCTCACGCATATGCAATCCAATGTCTGGTCATGAGACTTCTCCTTTATTTGTTATTCATTTGACCTTCTCTCTTGCCTCTTCTTCTTTATGCTCTATGAGTCAATATAATATGGAAATTGAGAAGACGAATTCAATGACATGCTTTCGGGTCACTTTAGCTTTTCAATTCCAAAAAGTACCTAAGATCAAATATAAGCTAAAGTGAGTATCCTAAGAATTTCTAAGGTATCAATCACTAAGTGTAATATATCAAATGAATCAACATTTAAACACATATCAAGTTCCTCCACACTTAGCTTTTGACCGTCCTCAAGCAAATCGCCAAAATCAAAATCACAAATTGAAACTTTTACTCATTTTTCATATTTTCTAGGAGTAGATAATCATAAGTAAAGATGACTGACTTCCAAAACTTATAGCAATAACTCAACATTCAAAGCTTCTACTCTTGATCAATCAACATTCATCACCCTTAGAAGCTGAGTAATCTAGAGATAGACTTGGATAAAAGGTGTTTAAACAAGATATTTCTATGGGTACGCTCAAACACTATTCATAATCACAACGGTCTATAACTTTGGATATCATTTCATTTCTACACCACTGAAAGTCATATACATAATCATGAATCAAAGGACTTTTCTATGGTTGTAATGGGAGTAAGGATAAGGTGGGATGTATTTTGGGTAATTTAGCATAAAAGTCATCAAGCTAGGGAAGCAAAAGTAACACTCAATAAGATATCAAACGCACAAGTTGACATTCATTTAAAACTGGGTATTGTCAACCATGAAGAATGCAACAAATATGCTTCACAACTCAATTCAGCTCTCACACCATAAGCCACATGAACATAACACAAAAAGTGTTCCATCCAAATCAACAACCGTCTTCATATGCAATACATTCAAACACCAAATCAATACAACTTAAGGAGGATAAACTATTAATTAACAACTTTTCACAACAATTGTATTTCCTCTTTGTACTTTTATTCAAGCTCACTTTTTTCTGTTTCTTTCCTTTTCTTTTTTTTTCAAATATAGAGGTGACAGAAGCTACACCAACAAAGGATTCATAACATGACATTTTAACAAATAGAATCGACCCATTTGTATACATACCCCCATATTTAGGCTTTTATATAATCACAGTCATCAAGAATTAGAAAATGCTCCACTAGTTTTAAGGCTTGGTTAGGGCATTTGTGTAACATCCCGTTTCCAGAGAACGGGTCGGACCAAAGAAACGGGTCCAGATGTGGTAAATTACCACATCT
>JANIIA010000004.1:37581498-37591755 GCA_027478495.1 Erythroxylum alaternifolium
ATTAGTAATGTGTGTACAATGTGTGTGTATTGCATGAATTTAAGCGCTCAAATCGAACGTCAACATCCAAACATTGCCAGTTTGTCGAGGCAATAGCTTATCTGGAGCTTACTCTGAGTCAACCTAGATGTTTTCTCACTAAGATTGATTTGTTTCTCCGTGAGGAGTTTGACAATTGAGATTGTATTAGGAGTGTTCCTAATTGAATGTGAACTGGGAAAAATATGTGTACTTAACAAAAATGTTGAATGTCGGACTTAGATCTGATGAATATGTGAAAATGACTATGTTTAATGATTGAAAGTGATTGATTGCATATAATAGGAAATGATGTATTTCATCACATTAATATGCATGATCAGATAAAAGAGCTGTGATCGGAGTGACCAGTGAAAAAGAGCTTAAAGCTCATAAATGCATATAAAGAGCCACAGGCTTAGTATTTAATGAGTTTGGTACCCATAATGGGTACAACATAGTTATTGATGAGTCCGGTATCTACAATAGATACGGGACAATAAAAAGGCGCTCAGTCACATCAAAGTAACAATGAAAGTGGAGTCACATGTGCAGTTTCATAATAATTTGATATGTATTAAATGAATGATTGAAATGAATTATTTGGACTATTTTGAAATGAAAACGTGAAATAATGTACACAAATTGTATTTATTGAAGAATGATAAAATATGAAGTGATATTCAATATTTGATGATAAGATTTGCCTGTGAATTGAATTATAAATTGTCTTTATGCTTTGATATGAGTGAGCACATCAAGGATGGTTTACTCACTGAGTTCGCAAAACTCATCAAAATTGCAAATGTTGATTTTCATGTACGAGGACGACTTAGCTCCTAAGGAAAACTAGTAGAAGTCTAGTTCTGTCCATTTTGGAAGTCAAGAATGGCTCAAAAGTTTGGTCAGCTGATACTGAGGAGTTTAGTTAGAATATTTCTGTATAGTTCCTTATTTCATATAGAGCATGTTGTAAAGAGTAGTAAACTCTTAGATGTTTTTGATATTGTACATATATGTACTATGTAGTGTAATTCTACAGTGTAAATTATGTTTGTGAATGAAACGGGGAGTTGATCTTTTAATTATTTATGTTTTGTATAATGCTATATAAGTGAATATGATTGCTCTAACATGCTATTTTCATAGGGCATGTTCTCGAATATCCTCCAGATGTTCAGGTTTATGCTCTATGGATGTGGGGTGTTATAATATCTCAGCTGATTTCTTATTTTTGGAAAACAACTTAAGATGGAGTAGCTAAACTATATAAGAGCATAATATGGTCGGGGTGGTAATGGCGCCTATTTCAATACTTATAATCCTGGGTCAAAGAACCACCCAATTTTTTCTTAGTCTACCAATGCCACAGGGAATCCTTTAAGACCTCAAGGCCCATCAATATTTCGGCAGGATAGGCTTGATTCATTGGAATTGAAGATGGACAAGTTGATGGATGTGTTAAATTCCAAATTGCCAAGATGAGAACCAAAAGAGGATGGAAACCAAGTTTGATCAAATTACAAAGAACCATGCATCTTTCATCCCTAATCTAGAGGTTTAAGTGGGTAAATTAGCCAATGCATTATCTAAACAAAGTGTGGGGAGTCATCTGAGTAATATGGAGTCTAATCAAAGGAAGCAACTGAAAGTCTTCACACTTAGAAGTACGAAATAGTTAGGAAAACCAACCAAGAATAAAGTTGAACCAGTAAAAGACCAAAAGAAAAAAGATAAGAAGGAAGAGAAGAAAGAAAAGGCCCTATATATTCCTCCCCCTCCATATGAACCAAAGATTCCATTTCAATGGAGGTTGTGGAAGAATTAAATTTATGTACAATTTACAAAGCTTATGTAAAAGTTAAAGGAATTACATATCAATTTATCTTTCGTGAAAGTTTTGGAAAACATGCCTCAGTACTCAAAGTTCCTTAAGGATATATTATCAAATAAGCGAACGGGAGGACAATCAAATGATATCCTTGACTAAAAGTTACAACTCTATATTACCAACCATATAACTTTAAAATTAAAAGAAATATGGAGTTCTACTATACCTTATGTCATTGGTAATTTAGAATTCACTAAATGTTTATGTGAATTAGGTGTAAGTATGACTAGTTATAGATTACATTATGCTTTAATGGATAATTTAGTATGTTTTTAGTTGTTAATTAGATAATTTGTGTTTGCTTAAGTTAGAATTATATTATTATGACTATGTGTTTGTTTTTTTCATTGTTTTGTGGTTTAAAGCATGTTATCGGGATTTAATTTTATGTGTTTGAGGTGTTTTTATGAGTTTGCTTGTGTTTCAGATTAGGTAAAAAAGATAGGAGAAGATTTGGAGAAAGCTTAGAGGAGGAACTAAGGCCACGATTTTGACACACCAACCACGATTTTGATAGAAGCAACCTTATCCATAATCATGACAGAAGCCAAATAGGACTAGGCCATGATTGTGACTCAATGACCACAATCGTGACAGAAGCTAAATCTTAAGTGCTACGATTGTGACTCATTGGCCACGATTGTGGCAGACGTAGGGACTACTTCTGAACTCAACTTTTTGAGGCTATTTCGAACATTTAGGTCTGGGTAAAACCTAGTTTTAACCTTAAATGTAAAAAGAGTATAAGACGAAAAGAGAGAAGCCCTAAAAGGACAACCTCCATTTTACTACATTGGAAAGAAGTTAAGGAAGAAGAGAGGAGTGAAGAGGAGAGAAGAAGAGGAAGAGGAAGCATCTGCTGCTACTGCCATTCTAGTCCACTCCAACTTACATTTCTCTTTCCATCTTATTATTTCTTTCATTTTGATCTATAAGATGGATGTGATGACGATGAACTTGGGTTTAAGGATGTTCTAAACTCTTTTAGGATTTGTTATTGAATCAATGTTAATTTGATTATTTTTAATGTTAATGAGTTGGGTTTTGCGATTTTTATTATATTTACTTGCTTCAATAATAAATCAAGGGAGTGAATTGATAGCAAAATGATTATATTGGGTAATGAGAGTTAAAAAATCTATAGATTATGTAAACAATCAAATCTATAATTTATACGAAGAGAGATCTCGTATGAGCACTTGATTGTCTATTAGAGTGGTTAAGATCTAATTGGATGTGTGGGCTGTTTCTTAATTGAGAGATTGCAAATTCCAGGATATAATTCAATTATGTTTATGGTTTAGGTTTAAATGATTATAACTCGAGAGAGAGTAATCATCCTTTAAACTTCTAAGACCAATGTTAAATTAACTCAAAAGTGATTAAGCTAGCATTAGATGATAGGGTTCTCTCATAATTGGTTCATCTTCTATGTGTGAATTTTCAATTGTTAATTGGTTACCCTCAATGTTGATTTCTTGTGTTAATTTTACAATTTTGCTTTCATTCTATCCATATTGAATTGTTTAAATTTTTATTTTCATTTTAATTACACTTTTAGGCCTTAGACAAATTAAGATTCGATTAGTTCACTAATTCCTCGTGGGATCGACACCTCATATACTACAATATGACCTGTATGCGTGCAAAATATTAAGGGTTTTATAAGATTAAAACTTGCTTAACAAGTATTCATCTTATGCCTTTGTCAATTTTCAGGAAATTAGGGCTTAGAGATGTGAAATCGACTTCCATGCTCATCTAGTTGGTAGATCAATCCATAAAGAAATAGTATTGTGTAGTGGAGGACGTGATAGTCAAGGTGGACAAATTCATCATTTTAATGGACTTTGAAGTGTTAGACTTTGAAGAGGATAGGAATTGCTCCCTAATTCTTGGTAGAATATTTATGACAAAGGGAAGACCATTAGTAGATATCCACAAAAGGAAACACACTTTTTAGAATGGTATAAGCAAGTTAAATTTAACATGAATAAACTATTGAAGAATTTGATTAAAAGTAGCTCTTACATGAGGATTGATATAGTGGATGAGTGCATAAAAGAGCAAGAGGAGTGCAATACAAAAGAAGTGAGTGATGGAGTAGGAGAAGATGAAGGAGAATTAAGAAAGGAGGAGTTGGGTGATAAATTGAAGCAAGAGATCTTAATGAGAACCAAAAGCAACCGTGTCACCCTCCATTGAGAAACCACCCACTCTCGAGTTGAAGCCCTTACCTATACATCTTAGATATACCTTTCTAAGGGAGAGTCACACTTTACCTATCATAATTTCAAACCAAATAGATAGGAAAAAAGAAAAGAGAATGGTAGAGACTATTAGGAAGAGGATGAGAGATATGGGATAGAAAATTTTGAATATTAGAAGTGTAAGTCATAATGTGATGATGCATAGGACCTTAGCATTCAAATGAGGAGTTGGATGAAAAATTAAGCTGAAATTATGAAACTAGTGACCGTAAAATTAGCATGTTAGTTTTAGGTAGTTTTTGTAATTTTATGTACATTTGTCACCTTATTTTTATGTTTTATTAATGATTTGAATTGGTGGATGTTCATGGCATGAAGTGTGTCCAAGTTCCTTTTGTGATGCCATTTTTTCCATAACCCCCATAAGTATTCTTACCCTTGTTTTAATTCCTTTTATTTTTGTTTGTTATATTTGTTATATGTGTTGTTTTTAGAGTGTGTCATTTTCCATAATGAGGAAAAAATGTTGTTCAAGTATGTGGATATATATGCAATTGCATATCATTTATGTGTGACTTTGAATTTGCATTATATTAGTTTTTGATTATGTTAGCATTGTGTAAATTTTTGTTGCATGATTTTTGCAATGTGTTAGTGACATGAAACTGAAAGGAAATGGCTTATTTATAAATATGATCATTTAATTTTTTAAGAAACATTAGCTTTTGAAGTTTGTGTTAAGAATTTAATTTTTTAAGTAACATTAGCTTTTGAAGTTTGTGTTAAGTGTTTTTTAGGTGAATATGCATATTGACTAGAATATTGTATTTTTTTTTCATTTTATAGAATTTTTTGGATGCGCTTATAATTAAATTCATTTAAATTGGTAGGCATCATTATTATCCTTTTATGGGAGTCATTGACTAAGAAGAAATGATGTAGTTTAGGAAGTAAATGTAAAAGAAATATGTGTTAAATAAACATCCTATTCTACTGACCCTTTAAAAAAATTAGGTTAAGAATAGAGTTGGCACCTATTTTTAAGTTATGATATAGTTGAGTAACTAGAGGCATTCACGACAAAATGTTTGTCTTCACGTCAAAAGGCTAGAATGACACTCTAACCAAGCTTCATAAAATGTAGCTTAATTAACTGGGGGACATTCATGACAAGGTGTTTGTCTTCGCATTAAAAGACTTGGCGATCTTTAAATAAAATCTAAAAATAGTGTTGTTAATAAAAGTGAACCTATTGATCTTCATGCTAAATGTTAAAAACAAAATTCCTCGAATAGTTACTTAGTGATAGCCTACCTCTATAATTGGTAAATAAGAATGAGTACAAGCTTACAAGTGTTATAGATGTATAAGTTGGGCGGCAATATTTTGGTTAATATGTGTATTTAAATCAAAGCACCTGAATATGAATGGAATAAGTTAGCGTGTTGAAACTTTTTGAGTGATTGATGTTTGTGGTTAAGTTCATTCCAAAAGATTTGATGTTATTATACCATTATTGCATTGGTTCATGACTATGTGATTAATTGTTTTCTATTTTTCATTTTTTGGTGTTAGTATTTTTTTAGGCTAAACAAAGATTTAAGTGTAGTAAAGTTGATACGTGTAAATTACAGTGTGTTTTCTAGGTGTTAGAGTGTTCTTTTTCTTAATGTTTTCTTAGACGACAAACATGTGATTAAGAGTTAGATTTTTCTTCTTATTTATGTTTTTTTTGTTTTGGTTGATTGGTTGTTGTTTAAGGCAAAAAAGAGATTCTATTTATAAGTTTCATTTGATGATGAGTGGAGATAGCAAAAATTGAATAAAATATAAAGAAGAAGCTGGATAATAACATCTGGCATCATTGTGCATGAACTAGTAGCAAGTTGGTGAGCTCTCTAACACAATTGTATATAGAGAGCTAGAGTAAAGTAGTGCATGATCATGCAAAGAGTAAATTCTAGCTTTTCTAAGTCATGAGATTTTTATATTTTTGATATTTCAAGGCTATTTTTGGAACCAAAATAAGTGGGGAAACCCTAGAAAGAACCTTATAAGGATCAAGAAGTATTTAAGGCATAGAAAAACACAAAATGATGGCTAGAAAATCATAAAAAGAGGAGATAAAAAGGTAGAATCTGAAAAACAAAAGTTGTAGTTTCTAGCTTAAAGCAAATAAGAGAAGACATCAAGATTCATTTCTTTAGTCTTTTCTTTTATTTCTTTGTTGTTGTTGAATATTAATGATGACTCAATTGACATATATATTTACATCTATGGATTGCTAAATTTCTTTTAGTAATTACTCTTAATTTATTTATTAAAGTTTACATTCCTGTTTAATGAAGTATACTTGTGATATTTATTACTTTATATTCAATTTGAATTGAGAAATTAGATTGGATTATTTTTTTTGTTTTGCACAACTAGAGCTAGTACGTCAATAGACCTATAAACATCAAATTAATAGGCAATTGAAGGGAGATCTTAATTGTTTATTAGTTACCTATAGATTGCTTCAAATCTAGTTGCATAGTTAATAAGGGCTATAATAGATCGAGAGATCACAAATCAATTTCTATCTATTTTAATTGGGATTATTTGATTTGAGAGAGGGTAATCATAATTATTGGATATCTAGGATCAAGTAGTATTAAATCATAAAGGTAAAGTGAAAACAGATAAAGATAGAAGTAATTACTAGTTTTCATTATTGATCAATCAATTAATTATTGTTTATTTCATTACTTAATTATCAATTATTTATTTTAGTTTTATTTTTAGAAAGTTATATTAGTTTTTACCTCAAACAAAGCTTACAAGAAGTGTTGGATGACTAATTCAATCCTCATGGGATGATACTTTTTATTCTATAAGATATGATATGTATACTTGCAGTAAAGAAAGTTTTAAATTTAAAACTTGAACATCATTCCTTGAATAGGACTACCTAAAGATAAGACTTAAGGAGCTACTAGAATGATATGGCCATGGTGTGACTATACCGTCCCACTCATTCCAAGGCCTCATAATTTTGATTCTTAGTCAAGAGGTATGTCCACAAGCTCCTAATCCATTCACTTTTTTCCAGACAGGAGAGCATAGGTTTGGTTAGCTACTAGGACCTCTTCCTAATACATTGCATATGCCATCAAAAAAGGTCATATTTGAGGAACGCAATCATATAGCTTATTCACGACTGTATGTATTGAGCAAATTTAAAAGCAAACTGAGGTAGTTTAGTGATTACCTAATTAGCTAGAGGATTAGGAGTTCTCAAAGATAAGCATGAATTGATGATGGTTAGTACTCCCACTCCTCTCGTAATGGAGATTCTATGAGCTATATGGATAGTTGAGCTTGAGGCCGATGTGTAGGGGTAGCATTTTGGTCTTATTTTTGGCCCACCATAAGTAATGGAGGAGGCTTTCCCATACGAGGATTAGATTGCAATTCTTAAGCATACATCATCTTAGTCATTAATCCACCTATTTATAGCCCAAGCACCCACCCCATCCTATACAAACGTGTATATGCACTAGTGTGATGACACTTTGGTGGGGTTAGCACAACACCTTAGTATGGAGATGCTTCCTCCACTAGTTAGACCTATTGAGTATGATCAGGGAGAGGCTATATAAAGGTTCTTAAGCATCAGGTTGGGGATTCTAAGGCAGACATAAAGGAGCCCATAATTGATGTTGAGTGAGATAAGATTGTTGTAGATGAGGATATAATAGCATAACTAATTGGGAGATAGAGGAGTCTACCATTCCATCAGGTTAAGAGGAAAAGGAGGCCACTATTCCTACGGTAGACTAGGAGAAGGATAATTAGGAGGATCTAAAATAGATAGTGATTACAAAGTTGTCTTTCAAAAATTTAGTAGACATGATCTTTGCCAAAGTCACAGTCGATCCATGGGAAATAGTGGCTTATGCTCTACGACCCTTACCTCCTCCTCAGGATTGATCTTTTTATTTATTCCTTATTTGTATTTTTTAGTTTGGTTTACTTTATTTTTATCTTTTTTTATATCTCTGTATAATTCTAAACAACGCTTAGTGGAAAATTGAATATAATGGAAATTCATCAAATCTTGCCTATATATCTCATATTAGGAAAGCATAAGTCCTCGACTATTTCTTCTCTGCCTATGTTTCTTTAGTCTTATTATTCTGAGATACTTCATACATTAAGGACAATGTCTATCTTAAGCATATGAAGGGATTACATATGATACCATATGATACTTATGCTTATCATTTCTATTATGAATTTCCCAATAGGAATTATTTCTTAAGTTTTTTAACTTTTAAAGCATACTAATGGAGACAATTCATTATGAATTTTATTTTCTCTTTTACTTGAAATGTCTAGATAACTATTTATGCAAGTTAGTAAACAATTGAATTCAATTTTTTTATGAATTTGGTGAATGAATACTTGATTATCATTGTGATACTCTTTTTATAACTACATATGCATCAAGTAAATATGACTTCTTTTGAGCATTTTCAGTAGCCTTAAAAAATGGAAAATTGTGAATACTTGAGTATTAAATAATTTAACTATATTGACTTCATACCAATAAAAAGGTTAAAGTTAATAAATAGTAGTAGTATCCATTTACATAGTGATCCAGTTGAGTAGTTAGAAGCATTCATGACAAAGTGTTTACTCTTACGTCAAATGGAAAGACAACTTTCAAACAAGCTCTTAATATCTCTAGTTTAAATTAATTTTATGTTTTAATAAAAAAAGGTGTGAATATGTTAAAGAGTTGAATAATTTTATCTTGACTAAATTTATTTTATACATGGAGTTAAATTTTGTGATTTAGGTTGAAGTTCAAAAGATCATAAAGTGGATTAAGTTAACTTATAAACTATTACAAGTAGTTAGCTTCTTGGCATTTTGATGAACTTTGTAATTAGATGAGTGATGAAGAATCTTGAATGGTATGCTTGATCTCGTTAATACCTTTTTGGAATTATTTTTCTATTTAAGTTACAATAGTGATATTGATTTGGTTAAAGACAAACAAATACGTAAGTTTAGGGGAGTTTGATATATGCTAAATCTACTTTACTTTTATAGTGATTTTTACATCATTATTCTTTTTTAGATATCTTTAAAGGATTTCTAAAAAATGAAAATTGAATTAAGCCATAAAAGGCTAAAAATTATAATTTTTATAAGAGACTCTTAAGAAGAGAGTGTACATATGTATGATTTTTCTAAGCTATAAGGCATTGTATGATTTACAAATACAAAAACTAGCTATATCTCCAAATGTCAATACAAGTTGATCTTAATTCAAGCTTTTCACAAAAGGTAATTGTATGAAATCTAATGGCATTAACTAGTTCTATCATGAATTGTTCATAGCTTCTTTCCTTATTATAGAAAATACGTCTGTTTCTTTCATCCTATATGTGTAGTACCAAGTAGGATAAGACTATATAATAACACCATTTACGATCTTTCTTAACATGTTATAAGTTCAAACTCTAGCTCATGATCTGTTGCCACTCCTCTAGTGGATTATTAAATGCACATTTATGAAGTACTATTTTCCAAGCTCCACATGTTTATTTGCATTGGTGTGAAGTGCTTTCTAATTCACTTCTAGAAAGGCTACACTCGTTTGGCAAGTAGTTAAACTTATTTAATTTGTCAATAGTGGGTAATTTCTCCTTTATAGCTCTTCAAAAAGTTGTAGTTTCTCTAGGAAGATTATATTTGCACCATACCATTTTGTACCATGAGACATTAGTAAGATTCTACTAAAAAAGTTTGTTACATGATGTATTATTGTATATTCCATTAGTAGTAGGACACCATCAATTTTTTCCTTCCACATTTTCCTTTAATTCCAACTTGTTGATCTCCATATGCATATTACTATCATTTATTCTCATAAGGGTATCATTCTTAACCATCATTGCATTTGATAGGCTTTGATTGTCTAGAATAATGCCTTTCAACATAATTAACTTAGCCTTATTTTTAAAAGGACCATCAGATATTCAATTGCCATGCCAGAAAAATGTGTTAATTGTTGGACCCCGATTTCTTCTTCAATATGTTTGGGATTAATTTTATTATTTTTATTGTGATTAGGCTTTAATTATA
>JANIIA010000004.1:37591855-37610573 GCA_027478495.1 Erythroxylum alaternifolium
TCTTCATGAAAGTTGTAGCTCTTGAAGTCCTCTATCAAACTATCTAAAGAAACCTTAAATTGGATGCCTATAGAAAAGTTATGCCTATGTCCCCGAAGCATGTACAAATGTAAAGTGTGGACTCACCAATGCCGTTCCTTGAGGTATTCAGGTTGAAATGGATAAATGGACTAGTCGACTATAATCATATTAGTCAATTATTCAAAGAGTGGAGCTGAGCTTAGAAAGGGGAGTTTTGAATGCATGTATAGTTGATAAATGTGTGTATCCGAATGCGATTGTTGGGCTCCTAAAGCGTGGTCCGACATCTTGTCGTATCAGAGCAAAAAGATGAACCGATAATGATTAAGGTATTCTCTATTGGAAATAAGCTCACGTTTTATGATATTCTAGATAGTTGGGGTGACGGGTCCTGACATAAACCACTTTGACATTCCTAATATTTCGGTGGTCATAACATATTGCTAGACAACAATCTTGACTATGATTATAAATTATTTAATTGGAGAATTAAAGATAAATTTAAAAAAATTAATTTATCTAATTCTAATTCTGAATTAGAATTATAATTTATAATCATTGCCAATATATTAGGAACGTAATAAATCACACATTAAAGAGTAACTTGTGAAGGAAAAATCATTTAATTAAGTTAGACTTAATTATAAAGTTTAACAAACTTTAGGGATCAAATATAAGATATTTGATTTTATTAAAATTAAGTTAATTATAATTAAATTATGAATTTAATTATAATTAAGGAATTTAGTTTTAATAAAATTACAAAAACACCCAAATGCTTTTTCTATTAATAGAAAGAAAAGATAAAGAAGTTAGCACTCTTACATTCTTCCTCTCAAAGGTGTTGAGAAGCTACTCTGTGGATACTATTAGAGGCTGGATAATTGAACAACTCATGGATGACATATTTAACAGCTTTCAAAGGATTTCAATAGGAAAAGTGAATCAGGTACGATTTTTTATTATTCGTATTTGTGTTTTTATTCAAGTTACTCAATTATTAGGATCCACTTGGAATTCGTAAAATACTTTGTTTCCCACTACACCTGTCATTTGATCATGGTTGGGTCATGATATGGAACATAGATCCTTTTATGTTCCATGTTTTAGGTCCTTAGCCTAAAATTATTCCAAATTTGCTCTAACATAACTCGGATATTCTTGAATTCATTCCTTATCTATTAAGATATTAAAACAAAGCCTAAAAACAAAATTTAAACCAAGCTAAATACCAATTCATATAAAATAACTATCAAGACATAAGTAAAATGTTCTTAAAATCATGCTAAAAGCATAATCTAATTAGCACTTATCATCAGGTTTAACCCACATTTAGTAGTTATATATTCATTCATAGTATTAAGCTTTGTTAGAATCCTACACACTCTTATTTATGTAAAAAAAAGTATAGTTTTAATTGAGACTGCCTAAATCATATTAATTATCTTGATTTCGTAGTTTAAAAAATATAATAAAAACATGTAAGATCACATAAAAGAGGGCCCAAAATTGAAAATGAATAGGAAAAGTTCCAATTTTCTATTGTTACCATTTGACTCCATAGACTTTAACTTTAGAAGGCTACCTAACACACCTAAAATTTATAACGTTTGTTTAAATTCCTATTAAACTAAAGGTATTTTTAGTTTATGTTTTTAATGATAATAAAACATAGTGGTACTAATGTTCTATTTGTTGTTTTAAAGAAAGAAATATGAGTTTATTCAAGAAAATATGAGATAAAAACAGCTAATGAAATCAATTGAGAAAAAGGATGCATCATGAAAAATATTGATCCATATGAGTGTTAAGGAAATAAAGCTAAAGTGAAGTATTCAGGTCAAATTCAAGGGTTTTAAGTTAACAACAGTTTAAGTGGACCATGAATAAGAAAGAATCAATATATTTCATACGTAACAAATCAGTGTAATTCTCCTTATAATCTTATACTCCATTTTAACATTTTAAGAGCTCAAAGTGCATGATCATGTCATGTTTCTTTAATGCATATATTCTTTCAAATTTGAGATGATATTTTAGATTAACCATTTAAATTGAACTTAGAGTAAGTTTTAAAAGTTGTTTGAATTAAGTTTTTATTTAAGTGATAAATTTGATACTTTGAAAGATTAAAATGACTTTAAAAAAATTATTTAGTGAGGTTGACCTTTATCTGGGTTATAACTACCAAGTTCTTGGTTTTAAAGATTAAATTTTTTCCTCAAAGCTAATAGGTTAATCTGTAGTGAGATAGATGAGCCAACAAGGGTATGATGTTTTAATCATTCGACATATAAGAGATAAAGTTAGATTGAACTCTTTGGAAGAAGTTTTTTTAAGTTTGAAGTTAATAAGTTTGTATTATGTTTCAATAAAGATGGGTAGACCAATATAGACAAAGATCAACCAAATAGATAGATAGGTTGATTGGTGTCTAGGGATGGTCCAAACCCAGCCAAAGCTCACTTAAGCAACCCTAAAATGAAGTCATTTTACTGTAATTAACCGAAATAACATCATTTTAGTCTTAATTTTTTAATTTTATATACTAAAGTGATGACTTTTTAGATAATTAAACTAAAACGATGTCATTTAGGGAAAGGAGGTTTATAGCATTAGGATTTTTATTTACACCTTAGGCTTGAGCTTAGCCTGAAGCTTACTCATCTTAGGCTTGGTCCAATGAATTTGTGTAACATACCACTCCCATAAAGCATAAGCCTGAACATACTAGAGGATATTCGAGAACATACTCTATAAAAAAGGTACATTAGGACAATCAAACTAACTCATTAACAGCGTCACATATCATAACATTCTAAGTGTTCATTTCTTCCCATTTCATTCACAGACATAAAAGTCACATATGTCATTACAATTTAGAATTAACACATACATTACATAAAAAAATTTTAGATCAATCTTAGTACCAAAAATACAATATGAAATGGGATGGTAATATATAAGACTCTAACTAGACTCCTTAGATTCAGCTGATCAAACCTTTTTGCCATTCTTGTCCTTAAATTACAAGTACCAGACTTCATTATATCACCTTAGTAGCTAGAACTCGTTTGAACCTGAAAAACAATGTTGCAATTTTGATGAGTTTGTGAACTCAATGAGTGAATCATCATCAATGTATTCACCCAAGTCAAATCAAAAAAACAAGTTTATCAAAGTTTATTATACTTCCACAATCATATATTGTAGGCTAGCATTACATATCAAAATACATCCTCCTATAATTCACTATTTCAAAACAATTTAATAATTCATTTCAATTCAATCATTTGATACATGAAAGGATTTATATACAAATGCACATGTGTTTCTATTCTCATTTTGTTTTATCGTGACCAAGTGCCTGTCAACCCAATTTACTATCCTGTATCTGTTGTGGATACTGAGATCATTTTTGGCCTGTATCCATTATAGATGTAATATCTCATCTCTTAAATTGTTGAAGGATTTAAAGTGTTAAACTGTTGAGTCAAATTAATTGCATCATAAAGAATGAATTTGGTATATATATGACATGATTTTATGATTGTATTCAAATGCGTAGTATTAGCATACACACATGAATTGTGAGTTAGTCAATTTGCACTCAATTGACAGATTCCAGGGTATGAACCTAAAATGAATGTGATATGAACGTGCATTTCCAATATCTTATAATTTGGTTTACCAATTACAAGAATTGATGGATTATAATTGGTAACTTGGAATTAATTGTTAACATTGAGAGATTGATGAATTAATATGAACATCTAGTCTAGGAAACATATCAAGAGGTAAGACAAGTAGACATGTGAAAAATTAGGATGACTAGACCTATGAAATAAGTGACAAATGGCATAGATAAATGAGTGAAAATGGCATAGCAAATTGAGTGATAAATGGCATTAAATATAAGTGAAAAATGGCAACCATATAAAAGGACAAGTGTGCCAGCTAGGAAGAGGGCATGTAGCTTACTTCTTAATGGGACAAGTGGCAATGGCATAGTCATCTTCAATTGTTATATTTCTACCAAAGACTCTCCTTCGTCTCCCTCTCACTACTGTAACATACACATCTCACTCACACATTGGAGTTGATGAGTATTTCCATCTAAAATCCATTCAAGACCCTTCATAAAGATAGCTATCATCTGTTATAATCTTTTTTCCTTTGTTGAAATCTATACTACTTTCATCTTGTTCTTGAAATGATTTTGCATGCAAGTAAAGTTAAGAAAGCTAATCTTGAGGTGGCATTACAGCCAAGCAAGGAAGTTGAAATACTAGTCTATTGTGTATGTTTTAATGGAACTTTTATCATAAATGATTAGGGATGGATTAAATGAAGTATTGATATTGAAGTAGTGCTAGAAAATGATACATGAATGATAGTTTCTATTTTGGTTTTTGATGCATGAAAGACAGTAGTTTATGAGCTACTAAATGAATGATTTTGAGTTAAGATTGGAGATGAAATTGATGAGGAATTATAGTATAATTGATGTATAATTAATTGACTATGATGAATATGTTTTGAATTTGGTATAAAGGTGATAGAATCTGGAAAAAAATTGAAGGACATGGATGGTAAACTTTTAGTTCACTCATCCCACAATCGTAGGAAGGTCCTTTAAGATCATGGGCAATGCTTTGTAATGTAGTTTCTGTTTTGTGTAATTCTTGAACCACAAAAGAATAAGTCACTTTACTTTAGAGTATTTAGACTTGATTGAGGCTTAAAATGAACCTAAATTGTTGCTTACTGCATCGGTTAAGGGTTTGATAAGTTTAGGTTGTTAATCCATGTCATAACTTAAAGAATGGATTGTCTTGATATCAATGTACTGAAATATGGAAATTATGAGTTGTTAAAGGAATTAAGATGGTCTTATGAATGCAAATATTATTCAAAGGATATGAGTAACATGTATTATATATAAATGAATGAACATGGGAGAATATGAAGTAATTGTATGTAAGAATTGGATAATTATATGAACATATATAATTGATGAATAAATCAAGCTTACTTAAGGGATAAGCCTAATTGCAAACTAGTTTTATCCAAGCTGTGATGCATGAAAGGTTAAGATTGTGGATGAGGATACATACCTGAAAAATCAATTGAGAATGCATTGAACATGACATATACATATGTATATACATATATATATATATATATATGTAAATGATTGAATAATCATATGATTAACAACTTAATGATGTGTGAAATATATGTGTATTGGATAAACATAGTTACACAAGTTAATCGTCAACATCCAATCATTTTAGGTTCATCAAGGCAATAGTTTATCTGGATTGTACTGTGAGTTAACCTAGATGTTTTCTCACTATGACTAAATTGTTTTCGATTAATCTTTAGATATTAAACTGTTATTGATATGATAGAGATAATTCCGGACATTGATTGTCTGAGGAGTTCAATATTCAGGATTATATTGGAAGTGCTTTCTAATTGTATTGAATATTGAAATTGTGTAATCTCAATAATATATGTTTCTATATAATATGTATGTTAAATATGAAATGTGTAAGCAATTGAATATAAATTGATGGACTTAGATCCAATGAATTTGATACATGTGATAGAAGCTCACATGACTGAAAGGTAATGAAACATAGCATATGGAATGATGCATCACATTGAAATGCATGATTAGATAAAGGAGTTGTGACTGAAGTGACCAACGTGAAAAAGAGCTTTAACTTAGGATTGTTCATAAAGAGCCACAGGCTCAGTTATTAATGAGCCCAGTATCCACAACAAATACGGGACAGTAACTGATATCCACAACTAATACGAGATAGTAAATAGGCGCTTGATCAATACAGAGTAAAATAAAATGGAGTCACATTTGCATTTGCATAGACATCTTTATATATATGATATGATTAAATTGAAATGAAATATTGAATTGTTTAAAATATATTTCAAAAGTAAATGAGGATGTGTTGTGATGTGAAATGTTAGCTTACCTGATATAATTATGAAAGTACGATAATCCTGATGTATTTGATAAGGTATGATGAAATATGATGTGATATTCAATACTGGATGATATGTAATACTTGTTAAATTAGGATATGACTTGTCTCTGTGTATCTGACTTGAGTGAATACATCGATGATGGTTTACTCACTAAGTTCACAAACTCATCAAAATTGTAACGTTGATTTTCAGGTTTAAAGGAGATATACCTAAACTAATTAGAGTATAGCTATTGCAATTGACCATAAGTTAGTGGTCAAGATTTGTTGTACTTGCAGATGTCTCTAGTCATTATGCATTAAGAATAGCATTTCACACTTATTGTCAAATGTTTATGTGAACTCTGAAGTGTAATGACATTTGTGATTTAATATGATTGTGAATGAAATGACTCAAAATGAATGTTTGAAATGCTTTTGATATGTGATGCCTTAAAATGTGGTAATGCGATATTGTTGAATCAACTAATGAGAAGTTACTTTACTATGGTGCATTTAGACTTAATTGAGGCTTGAAATGAACCTAGTTTGATGCTTGATTTATTGGTTAAAGGTTGTATATGTTTAGGTTGTCAATTGAGGTTATAACATAAGAAATGATTGTTAATATCAATGTGTTTAAAATCTGGAAATTTATGAATGATATAGGAAAAAAGGTGTCCTTAGGAATGCAATTGTGATCCAGAGAATATGAGAAAGGTGTATTAGGTATGAATGAATGAAATTTTGGATATTGACTGATTATATAATGCTAGAAAAAGAATTGGTGAAAGTATGATTGATGAGTTTAGAATAATCAAGTTTCTTTGAGGTGTAAACCTAAGTGCAAGCTAGACATATACAAGTTATAAGTTTTGAATGATCATGACTTGTGATTAAGGATACATACCTACGAATAGTCAATTGAGCATGCATTGAACATGTCACCTTTATGTGCATGATTGAATATTTATATGATTGACCAATTTAGTAATGTATATGATAAGTGTATTGTATGATTAAAGAAGCATAAGTCGAACGCCAGCATCCAGACATTGTCAATTTGTCAAGGAAATAGCTAATATGGAGCTCACTGTGAGTCAACCTAGATGTTTTCTCACTAGAATTGATTTGTTTCTGTTTAAATTTCAGCTATTGAACTGTTATTAATATGATTGAGATAATTCAGGACACTTATAGTCTGAGGAGTTTCATAATTGAGATTGTATTAGGAGTGTTCCTAATTGAATATGAATATGGAAAAATATGTGTACTGAACTACATGTTGAATACCGGACATAGATTTGATGAATATGTGATGATTGCATATAATAAGAAATGATGCATTTCATCATATTCTTATGTATGATCAGATAAAGAAGTTGTGACCGGAGTGACCAGTGAAAAAGAGATTAAAGCTCAGAAATATAAAGAGCCACAGGCTCAGTATTTAATGAGCCTAGTATCCATAATGGGTACAGGATAGTTATTAATAAGCTTGATATCCACACCGGATATAGGGCAGTAAAAAAGCGCTCGATCATAACAGATAAAAAATGAAAGTGGAGTCACATTTGCATTTACATATACAACTTGATATGTAATATATGTACGATTGAATTGAATTATTGAATTGTTCTGAAGGTAGTAAAATGAAAATCGTATTTGTTTAAGCATGATTAAATGTGAACATTTATTCAAAAAATTGGATGATATGAATTATTTGTAAATTTGATTGTGAATTGTTCTTGTGTTTTGATATGAGTGAGCATATTGAGGATGGTTCACTACAGAGTTTGCAAAACTCATCAAAATTGCAAATGTTGATTTTCAGGTATGAGGACGACTTAGCTCCTAAGGCAAACTAGTAGAAGTCTAGTTCTGTCCTTTTTAGAAGTCACGAATGGCTGAAAGGTCTAGTCAGTTGATACTGAGGGGTTAGATAGAATACTTTTATTTAGTGTTCTCATTTCATGTAGAACGTGTTGTAAAGATTAGCAAACCCTCATATGTTTTGATAATGTAAATATATGTATTGTGAAGTGTAATGATACAGTGTAAATTATGTTTGTGAATGAAATGGAAAAAGTTGATCTTTTGATTATTTATGTTCTGTATGATGCCATAATAAGTGAATGTGATTGCTCTAACACGCCATTTTTATAGAGTATGTTCTCGAATGTCCTCTGGATATTCGGGCCTATGCTCTATAGCTGTGGATCATTACAGGTTTTGGTATCAGAGCCTGGTTTGGCATCCATAGGGACATATAAGAACATTTGGACATGATATATAATGAAAGAGTCAGATATTGACCATGATTATTGTTTATTATACGTCATCTACTATAGGAGATCAAGTTACAGAGTCCGCTAACCTAAAGTTTGTAGGAGCCAATAGAGAGCCTCCGGTACCTCGGTCTAATCAAATACCTCAGAGAATTCCTGAGAGGATAGAAAGGAGGCATGATAAATTTAGAGAGCAGGGGGCTATGGACTTTTATAGAAGTGTAGACCCTGCTGAGATAGAAGGTTGGTTAGAGAGAATAGAAAGGGTATTTGATCAGATAGACAATGAGTCAGATGAAAGGTTTAACTACGTAGTCTCGCTACTGTAAGGTCCATCTTATCAGTGGTGGAAGACCATTCCTGGTAGTGCCACCTGACCTTGTAGACTAATATGAGTAGACTTCTTGAGGCTTTTTAAGGAGAACTTTGTGCCAAAGAGCTATCTGAATAGGAAGATGAAGTAGTTTCTAGATCTGAAGCAGGAAAGTCTCATAGTATCCAAATACGAGATACAATTTAATGATTTAATGGGGGTATGCTATTACCTTGATTCCAAATGAGGAGGAAAAAAGTAGACAGTTTAAGGACGGATTGAATATGGAGATCAGGACGAGGTTGACTATCACTAATCTGAGCAGTTTTACTGAGCTAAGAGTTGCCTCAATTAGAACTGAAAAATTGTTGAAAGATGGACAAAGAGGATATAGGAAAGAGTTTAGAATGAAGAGACAAGGTGAGTCTCAACTCGATTCTGGCAGGAGATTCAGTAAATGCCAAAACAGATCATTTTGACCACCGACTAGATCGAGACAGTAGGGGTTTAGATAGAGAGACAGTTTTGTACAAATTGGTATTAGTAGAGGTCAAATATCAGGAAGGCAGACACAACAGATGCCTAATTGTGAGCACTGTGGAAAAAAATATAGTGGAGAATGTTGGAAGTTATCGGGAGCTTGCCTTCCTTGTGGATCTTTTGAACACCAAATTAGAGACTGTCCTGCAAATTTCAGAGCATAGGATGGAGTGGGAAAAGGATCAGTGGCTGAGACAATTATCCAACAGAATATAGCTAGTGGATCAGGACAGAGAGATAGAGGTAGAGGTAGAATGAGTTTAGTAGGTCCTAATGTTAGGACTAAAGTCCAGGCCGGAATCTACGCTATTACCAGACAGGAAGCACAAAACTCCCCAGATGTTGTAACAGGTGTGTTAAATGTTTTTCAATTTGAAGCATTTGCAATGTTAGATCCAAGATCTACACATTCATTCATCCCACCGCATCTAGAATTTAAACTACATTGTGAGAGAGAGATGTTGAAATGTGAATTAGAAGTGAGTACATCGATAGGTAGTACCATAGTGATTGGAGAAGTATGTAAAAGGTGTATGATTCAAGTTGATCTAGCAGAGTTAGAAGCTAATTTGATAGTATTGCAGTTGAAACATATATACCTCATCTTAGATATGGACTGACTTACTACACATAGGGTTGTGATAAACTGTTACAATAAGGAAGTGATTCTTGAATCTCCTAATCAGTCAAGAGTAATATTTCGAGGTGATAGTCAAGCAATGCCAGCCAAATTGATTTCATTAATGAGTGGTTTAAGATTGATTCGAAGTAGATGTGAGGCTTATCTAGCCTATGTAGTTGATACTCGTACTGAGCAGATAGTACATGATATTCTTATTATTAGGGATTTTTTGGATGTGTTTCCTACTTTATTATCTGGTTTACCCCCAGATAGGGAGACAGAGTTTACCATCGACTTAGTTTCAGGCACTGCTCCTATATCTATTCCTACGTATAGGATGGCACCTGTGGATTTAAGGAACTTAAGGCTTAATTATAGGAGTCATTGGATAAGGGTTTTACTAAACCTAGTATGTCACTTAGGGAGCTCCGATTTTGTTTGTGAAGAAGAAGGATAGAACCTTGAGATTATGTATTGATTATAAGCAGTTAAATTGGGAAACAGTGAAGAATAAGTATCCGTTGCCGAGAATAGATGATTTACTCAATCAATTATAAGGAGCTCAAGTATTTACTAAACTAGATTTAAGATCAGGTTACTATCAGTTGAAGATAGCAGAAGCTGATGTATCGAAAAGTGCATTCAGGACCAAATATGGGCATTTTAAGTTTTTGGTGATGCCTTTTAGGTTGACAAATACTCCAGCAGCTTTTATGTCTTTGATGAATAAAGTATTCCAACCCTACTTAGATAATTTTGTGAATGTATTCATAGATGATATTTTGGTGTATTTGAAAAGTAGATAGGAACATTCTGAACATTTAAGGTTAGTTTTACAGATAATGAGAGAGAAACAATCATATGCCAAGTTCAATAAGTGTGAATTTTGGATTGATCAAGTGATATTCTTAGGTCAAATAGTATCTGGACAGAGCGTATAGATGGATCCAAAAAAAGTTGAAGCAATAATGAAATGGGAAGCTCTGAGAAATGTGTCTGAGATTTCGAGTTTTCTTAGATTAACAAGATATTATAGGAGATTTGTTAAGTGGTTTTCGTTGATCTCAGCCTCTTTAACTAAGCATCTAAGGAAGAATGTACCTTTCAGATGGACTGATGAATGCCAGAGGAGTTTTAAGGAACTAAAACATCGATTAACTACAACACTAGTGTTAGCTATTGCATCTAGTTCTGGAGGTTATGTGGTTTATAGTGATGCTTTACACCAGGGGTTAGGATATGTTCTGATGCAATATGGCAAAGTGATTGCATATGCATCGAGATAGTTAAGGTCTTATGAGTTTAACTATCTAGTTTATGATTTAGAACTTGCTGCGATGGTGTTTGCTTTGAAGATTTGGAGACATTATTTGTATGGTGAAACATTTCAGATATTCACATATGATAAAAGTTTGAGATATTTGTTGAGTCAGAAGGAGCTGAATATGAGACAAATGTGGTGGATTAAATTGCTTAAAGATATGATTGCATAATTGAGTATTATCCTGGTAAAGTTAATGTTGTAACTGATGCATTAAGCTGGAAATCTAATAGTAGTATGGCTCAAATTCAAACATCGAGGTTACCAGACCTAGTTCAATTGAGAGCATTAAATGTTAAGTTGAATTTAGGGTAGAATGAAGTATTGTTGGCTACATTAAAGCTTAGACTCATGTTATATGAAAGGATTAGAAAAGCTCAAAGCAAAGATCCAAAAATTGTGAAGCTTATTGAGAAATTGAAATAGAATCTGAATTCTGAGTTTCAATTGAGGGATGCTACATTGTGGTTGAAATAGAGATTGTATGTTCCTAATGTGGATGATCTAAGAAAAGAAATTTTAGAGGAAGCTTATATAGTAGCCTATTCTATGCATCCAGTACTAATAAGATGTACAATACGTTGAAACTGCATTTCTAGTAGTCAAGGATGAAGAAGCAAGTGGTTGAATATGTGGCTAAATGTTTGACTTGCCAACAGATAAAGACAAAGCAACAGGCTCCGGTTAGGAAGTTACAGTCAATACCTATTTCAGAGTGGAAATGGGAGAGGATTACTATGGATTTTATTATTGGTTTCCCAAAGACTCCGTAGAAACATGATGTCATATGGGTCATTGTGGACAAATTGACAAATTCAGCCCATTTCTTACCAATAAGAGAGAATATCACACTAGATTAGTTAGCTCAGAAGTATGTGAATGAGATAGTAAGATTATATGGAGTTTCAATATCCATTATATCAGACCGAGACCTTAGATTTACCTTGATATTTTAGGGTAATTTATAGACAGCTTTGCATACAAGGTTGAACTTTAGTATAGCCTTTCATCCTCATAAAAACGGACAAAGTAAGAGGACTATTAAGACTGTTGAGGATATGCTCAGAGCTTGTGTTTTGAAGTTTCAAGGAGTATAGGACCAGTATATAGCTCTGATTGAATTTGCATGAAACAATCAATATCACAATAGTATTGACCATATGAGGCATTATATGGCACAACGTGTCTATCACTCTATATTGGGATGAAGAGCATCTACGGATTGTTGAAGGCCTAGAACTGATTTAAGATACTGTTGATAAGGTTAAATTGATCTATAGTAGAATTAAAGTAGCTCAAGATAGGCAAAAGAGTTATGTGGATCAGCACCGAAGAGATATGGATTGCCAAGTGGGAGATAAGGTGTTTATAAGAGTATCACCTTGGCGAGGAGTCCTGAGGTTCGATAAAAAGGTTAAGTTAAGCCCTAAATACATTGGTCCGTATGAGATTATTGAGAGAATTGGACCATTGGCTTACAAGTTAGCATTACCATTAGAAACGTCTTAGATTCATAATGTGTTTCACATCAGTATGTTCAGGAGATATCGGTCAGATCCGATGCATGTGTTACAAGCACAGGAATTTGAAATTGCAAGTAATTTGAGTTATGTTGAGGAACAAATTAAAATAGTGGGTTATCAAACTAAGCAATTGAGAAAGTGAGTGATTCCATTGGTTAAAGTCCTTTGGAAGGATCATTCAAGAGAAGAAGTCACATGGAAAACCTGAGGAATCAGTACCCCCATCTGTTTGATCAATCAGGTAAGAATTTCGATGATGAAATTTCTTAAAGGGGAGAATTGTAATAGCCTATTTTCTATACTAAGGGTTAGGACATAAGATCCTAGACAGTTGTACATGAGAAATAGTATTCAGAAATTATGAAGTACATTGCATTCACATGCATATCATTAGCAGACAGACGTGAATTATGATTTTTGAACATGTTTCAAAGATTGTTTATAAACTCAATTGACATATTCCAAGGTATAAAGGGTTTTAAATGTTCATGATGTGAAATGTGAATTATTATGTCTTAAATTTTGGTCTGATGGTTTTCAATTATTAATTTAGAATTTATTTGTCACAATTAGGAGATTTATAAATTTATGTGTATTTTTGGACTAGAAAAAATATCAAGTGGCAAGACAAATTGATACATGATAGTAGAAAAGATTAACACATGGTAGTAGAAATAAGTGACATGTGGAAATAGGATTAAGTGAATAATGGCTTAGATAATTGGGTGACAAATGGCTTGGAAATTGAGTGACAAATGGCTTGGAAATTGAGTGACAAATGGACTAGTTATTAAGAGACATTTGGTAATATAAGTATAAGAAATGAAACTTGTTTCTTTAGTTGACAAGTGTCATGACACTTACCATGCATTAAACCCACACGACACCCACACATTAAAGATCATCTTGTATTCTTACTTTTTCTACATGCTCTCATCTTCTTCTTTATTCTATCAATATACGACACTTTCACTCTCACACTCATGACTTTGAGTTGTGAAAACCCTACACCAGCCACTCCAACAAAACTCTATCAACTTTTTCTTGTTGATGAAACCCATTTATATTCCCATCTTGTTCTTGAAATGGTGATGATCGTGTATGCCTGGAGGCTAGGGTTACTTGAGGACTTGAGGAGCTTTTGAGCTAAACAAGTGAGTAAGATATTGATCTTCATGGGTTGTTTTAATAGAAACATTTATGATGATTATTTAATGATGGATTGATAGTGAAAATTGTGTATAATTTATGTTGGATGTTGATCAAGAAATGGATATATTCATGTTCTTTTTTTGTGTAAATGATCAATAATAGTTTATATATTGTTGTAAGAAGATTTTGAGTTAGAATTGAGGTGAAAATGATGAGGAAGTGAAGTCTAAATAATGAACTATGAAGAAGATATGTTTGATGTAATATGTAAATCTAGAAAAAAAATTTGAAGGAGATGGGTGAGAAAATTTTCAGATCACCCATCCCACGATTGTGGGAAACGCATTGAACGTGAAATGTTATTTTTTAAGTGATTGTTGAATCAACTAATGATAAGTTACTTTACTATAGTGCATTTATACTTAATTGAGACTTAAAATGAACTTAGTTTGATGCTTGATTTATTGGTTAAAGGTTTGATATGTTTAGGTTGTCAATTGAGGTTATAATATAAGAAACGATTGTTGCTATCAATGTGTTTAAAATATTGAAATTTATGAATGATATAAGAATGAAGGTATTCTTAGGAATACAATTGTGATCCAAAGAATATAAGAAAGGTGTGTTAGGTATGAATGAATGAAAATTTGGATATTGAGTGATTATATAATGCTAGAAAAAGCATTGGTGAAAGTATGATTGATGAGTTTAGAATAATCAAGTTTCTTTAAGGTATAAACCTAAGTGTAAGCTAGACATATACAAGTTATAAGGTTTGAATGATCATGACTTGTGATTAAGGATACATACCCACGAATAGTCAATTGAGCATGCATTGAACATGTCACATTCGTATGCATGATTGAATACTTACATGATTGATCAATTTAGTAATGTGTACGATATGGTATTGTATGACTAAAGATGTAAAAGTCGAACACCAGCATCCAGACATTGCCTTTTCATCAACGTGATAACTAATCTGGAGCTCACTGTGAGTTAACCTAGATGTTTTCTCACTAGGATTGATTTGTTTCTGTTTAAATTTCAGCTATTGAATTGTTATTAATGTGATTGAGATAATTCCGGATACTTATGGTCTGACAAGTTTGATAATTGAGATTGTATTAGGAGTGTTCCTAATTGAATGTGAATTTGGAAAATAGGAGTACTCAACTACATATTAAATACCAGACTTAGATCTGATGAATATGTGAAAATGACTGTGTAATGAATGAAAGTGAATGATTGCATATAATGAGAAATGATGCATTTCATCATATTGATATGCATGATCAAATAAAGGAGTTATGACTGGAGTGATCAGTGAAAAAGAACTTAAAGCTCAGAAATGCGTATAAAGAGCCATAGGCTTAGTATTTAATAAGCCCGGTATTCACAATGGATACAAGACAGTTATTAATAAGCCCAGTCTCCACAACAGATACAGGACAGTAAAAAAGCACTCGGTCATAACAAATAAAAAAATGAAAGCATAGTCACATGTGCATTTGCATATACAACTTGATATGTAACATATGCATGATTGAAGTGAATTATTGAATTGTTCTGAATGTAGTGAGATGAAAATCATATTTGTTTAAGCATGATTAAATGTGACCATTTAGTCATAAAATTAGATGATATGAATTGTTTGTAAAATTGTTTGTGAATTGTTCTTGTGTTTTGATATAAGTGAGCACATTGACAATAGTTCACTGTGACACCCACATAAACCCCCTAGGAGGATATTGCGAGTGCCACATACACACAAAGCACACTAAACAGAAACATTTCGAAACATACAAAGCACTTTATACATACATTACTATAATCTCATCAAACATACATCGCATCTCAAAATTTCTGAAAGCAGCCTGAATTAAGGTTATTACAACCCATCAAAAAAATTTCATGAGTTATAGACATCAGATAAAAGTCCAAAAATAAACTAAAAATACATGTGAACAACACAAAAATCAGACTCCTTTGGCCATCGTGGGTGTCTTGTCCCAGTTCATATGTCCCTCTTTTAGAACCTACACGGGACAAATCCAACGTGCTAAGCATATAGCTTAGTGAGTAATAACTAATCTATGGATAAACTAACAACTTATCATATTGAATCATGTAACATCACACACATACATTAAACAATAAATCATTCATAATGTATTTCATAACAGACTTTATAATTAACAGAACTAAACATCACAAGAGGGTATAAACCCTTCAGAATCAGAAAACAATAATGTTTAAGTCATAATCAAAACATATGTCAGAATCACAAAACCAGATAATTGCTAATCCATCAATAGAAGTGGGTAATGGGACTTATACAGAAGAGACCAAAGTCTTGACACCGAAGTATTACAGAATAGACCGAAGTCTCGACACCAAAGTGTCAATATCAGAAGACACCAAAGTGTCAATAACAGAAGACACCAAAGTGTCACAGAAGCAGCTGCAGACCCTTCTAGACATGCTTATTTACCCACAACTAGGACTGAATAGTTTTAAAAACCAAACAAATTCATTTCAAGTTCAACATAATTAAGCAATCATTGCTTTCATGCCAAAATTCAAACATATATTAATAACAGCTTTGCAAATCATTCAATGGATTAAAGTCAAACAGCAAACAAACAGTCAAAGCAAAACTATCCAAATTTTTTCACTAGATTTCTTACTGAATTACCCACAATTATTCAACAAGACAATACTTACAGATAAAAACATCTAAATTACTTACAAAATCTCCCTTATTGCTTATTGCCTCGACGTCCCGACAATATTTGGAATCGGTAGCTCGATGGGTTCCTCTAAAACATTTAATACAAACACATAACATTATTGTGCACAATTATAAATTCAATTATGCACATTCGTGTATATTAAAGATGTATGACGCATGTTTATGACAAATTTCAGGTTTCTTATCCTTAATCTTGTCGCATTCTCAATCATGCGAAATCATACTCAATTCCTCAATCCAGATTTATTTCACACTCAACTTTCGAGTCCACCTTGCTCAATTATTCTCATCAGGTAATTGAGGTAATTAGATAATACTTACTTCTAGAAATGTTTCCCGCTTTATCTTAGGTTTCCAATGATATCAATTTTATCCAATTTGGGTTAGTATACTGAAAGTTATTCCCAAAAGATTTTAGATTGTTCTTAAGCTACAATAGAATTCTTATCTCAACTTCATAAAATTTGTAGCCTTATGTTTCTAGTTTACTATAAATTAAAAATCACTCCATTCGGATAACTATAGAGAAAGTTATTCCCAAAATACTGAAGCATATTCAAGCTATCAGGAAACTTTGCCGCGGCGAACCAAAAGTTGGCCACAACGAACTTTCCAGAGAGCAAAATTCCTCGGCATATTCTTAAAAGTTTGCTACGACGAACTTTCACATAAATGAAATCCTTCAAGTTGGCCATGGTGAACCAAAGAGAGTTGGCCGCGGCGAACCATACTGCATTTTAATCACCTTCTTCCTCTCTTCTCCTTAAGCCTTCATCACTAACTTGTACACTTACCTATACCATTTTATTTCACTTCTATATCATCTGAACTCATTCTCAACACCACTCAAAACCAAGTTTATAATAAGATACTAAAAATCGATTCCTTACACAAGCTTTCTCTCACTACTGTGTATTTTCCATTCTCATCTTTCTCTATGTCTTCACCTCATTTAACCCATTCTGAACACCACCGAAGCCACCCATGTTACACCCCTCATGCACAATTTCATTTTCAATCATTCAAACATCACCAGACTTATTCAATTCATTTCTATGAACACTTAAATATCCATGCATGTGCCATGGGAAACAGAGCATATATTCACTGAATTTCCTGAAACAACACTTACTTGGTTCAACTCCAATTCCAGCAATAAAGTTCTCGGTGGATGACGAAAACCAAGGATAATAGAATAAACACTCTCTAAGTAATGAAATTCTTACTTTGATGTAAGATTCAAAAACCAATTTCTCAACAGAATCAGTTTGGTGTTTTCGGTGAGGAAGAAAAACAACTCAATAAAGAACATGCAAACTGTAGAAATTTCCTTACCTAAACATGTGCCTATATGGGTTACTATTAATTTGACATTTGGTTCTATGCATGTGAGCCATTTGTCCTTTATACAAGCTACCACATGCCTCTAACATGTCAAGCCATTTGTCACACAATGAATGATGCCACATGTAAATCTTTAATCAGTCTACATGTCACACTAGGATTGGTCCAACTTTTAATATTTTTCTAAAATTCACCAAAAATTCCAAAATACCCGAAATATTGCCAAAATTGCTAAACCACATTTTATTCTCGTTAATAACTCAATTATACCACAGAATGTCATGAATGCATGCACAAATGTTGGTATGAGTCCAAAAATGCATATGCACAAATAAGCAAAAACTTAATTATGCCAAGCATACCATGCATTGAAATTCCTTAATATTCTACCCCTAATATGGGGCGTTACATATACAATTCAACAGAAGTATAATTGAGTTTACACATCTAGGTTAACTCATAGTATATTCTAGAAATATTATTGCCTTAATGATCCGACAATGTCTGGGTGTTGATGATCAACTTATGCGTCTATAGTCAAGCAATAAACACATAGTTCACAATCACTAATTTGTTCAATCATATGAATATACAATCATGCACATGTATTTGTGTCATGTTCAATGCATACTTGATTGACCTTTCTGGTTATGTATTCTTATTCACAAGTATTGACCATTCAATTATTATAGCTTGTATATTACCACTTTGCATTTAGGTTTATACCTTGAGTAAGTTTGATTACTCTAAATTCATCAATCATACATTTATTAACCTTTTCTAGCAATATACATTCACACAATTTCCCAATTCTCATTCATTCATACCTAATACACCTTACTCATA
>JANIIA010000004.1:37670814-37701114 GCA_027478495.1 Erythroxylum alaternifolium
TTTGTGCTATTATATACATATAAATCTGTGTAATATAATATTTATTAACAAAAGTGTTAATTTATTATAATAATATGTAGATACATATTTTAGATTAATTTGTAAAATTTATTATAATAATATGCATGTGAGTAATCTTAAAAAGATGCACAAAGAAAATTGTAAGCTTATTTTTAATTAAAAATGGTGGAGTTTTTTATGTAAAAAACTGTCTAAAGGTAAAATAAATATCGACAGAGAAAAGCATCTAAAAACTTATACAAAGTGTCTAAAATAGCATTTATATGTCTTAGAAAATCGTCGAAAATGTATGTTTTCGACGCATCTTTGTGTAAATAGATTTTTGAAGCTTAGATGCGTAAAAATGTATATTTTTTTGAAGCATCTATGTGTCCAAGAAAACAGTCGAAAATAGTTTTTTTGACACTTGTTTTTTCAACGTTTTATAAAGCGTTTAAAATTATTTTTAAGACGCCAAAAAGTGTCTAAAAACTTCATTTTTTGTGTCTTTAAACTCCATATTTTGTTACAGTGTTATGATGAGATTATAATTATTAAATTCATATTATATCTATGTATTATCCTTAAATTTTCCCTATTTATTGTTCTATTAAGAATATATATTAATAGAGTGAAAAAAACTTAACACATAGTATGCTTCTTACTTATAAAGGAAATAATCAATCTTATAGATTAAAGTATGGAGATACTTAAATAAAAAATTGGTTACTTGTTAAAGAACAAGTTTATAGATTTGACCTTATATGAAAAATCCATTGAAAATAATACTTGTATATCTATGACAATTTTCATTGTGATGATTGTATAAGTGACCATTTGACTTGATATCATTAAAGTATCTCATACAAGAATTTTTATGTTTGATACTACTTATGACTTATTCTTAGCAATGATAGCTTAATTTGTAATCATTAGATATAACATGAATTATATAGAGATGGTTGAGTAATTAATATAGGATTCATCACTGGAAAGTAACTAGAGAGAATGCTTTGTTATTCTAGATTTGTATTGATTCAAGAAATTATTGGCTAAGTTGGAATGAAACTTTGAAAATAGTTTTCTTTCAAAGTGTCATTAATTGAATCAATTACTAATGGTGAAGAACTAACATAATTAGATTCAAATATAGTAGATATTAATTTCATGCTCTATGTCTAATCGGAATATTGTATGATAAAAGAATTAATTTATACATAAAATTATGCACGAAAAAGTTATTTTAAACCACTTTGACATTCTTAAATATTTGAATAGTCATGATATATTGCAAGAAGCCAATCTTGATCTATAGATATAAATTGTTTAATTAGAAAGTTAAAGATAAATTAAAGGACTTTAATTTATGTAATCGTAAATATGATTTATGGCTATAATTTATATTGACTGCCAATATATTTGGAAACCTAATAGATCATACACAAAGAACAAGTTGAAGAGAGAAAAGGTGTTTTAATCAAGTTAGGTTTGAATGTAAAGTTTGAAAAATTTTATGATTAAATATAAGATACTTAATAGATAAGAACCAATATAAGATATTGAGTCTTATTTAAGTAAAATTAATTGTAATTCTAATTAAAGTTTAACTGAAGTTATAATTTTATTTCAATTAAATTATTAAAATATCCAACACATATTATAAATAGACTTAGGTTCCAAATGAGCAAGCACTCTTTGTGTAACCCTCTCTACAATAGTTGTAGAATTCTTTCAATATGTTATGTGGATATTATTAGAGGATAAACACTTATGCGGGTGTAGTAGTTAAGATGAAGCCAGTTTCATAAAAGATTCGAGAGGAACAATAAGAAAAAATCAAATTTTAAAATAAGGTACGAATTACGATTCATACTTATTTAGATTTTATGTATTAATCATGTTGTAGATTTAAAGTGATCGTAACTTTCTAAAAATCAAAAACAGAAAAGATTTCGTAATTATTTTGCTACGTAGAGGATCAAACCTTGCCTCGATTTTTCGAACAAATAGTTCCTTTTATATGTTTGGTTTGTTAATCAAAGATTCCTCTCAAAACCAGGTAGATGTGTCAATTTTCCTACTTAAAGCCATTCAATTTATTTCGTCCACGTTGGTGGTTTAAAATGTAATCATATTAAAATATTTTTATTATGAATTTTCAAGTATTACCATTGCGCCATCAACTAAATCTCATTGCAAACAAGATGAAATATTCCTTTGAAATGAACGTTAGATTGGAATATGACCATTGAACTGAATAAAGTGTCTTATGGTTTTATATACTATCAGGTTTATGGCATTTAATAATTTATAATAAAAGATAGCATAAAATTTGATAAGAGAATAGCCACATTTTTAATTCTAAATTCTCTTATTACATAAAATATATAAGAAAATCTTCTTTTATTTCCATTAAAAAGGTTTGCTCATTCCAGTTATAAAACTTTAATATTGAAATTGAAAATAAATTTGTTCAAATTATACAATAACACAAAAGTAAAAATAGAAAATTTCATAAATAATAATACTAAATGTCATATTTGATAATTTCAGGACTAGTTATTTACACATTCTAAATTGAATAAAGCAAAAATATCAGATTATCGCTCTAGAATATTAAAGTGTATTGTAATTTATAAATGCCACAAATTCTCGTTCCAAGCTGATTCGTTGCCGCCTTGAAAGGAAGAAATGCCAATTTTACGAGGCGTGCCATAGTCAGGTGCAAAATACACCAATTATATGAAAGACATCTTATGCTGATATTGTAATTTAAAACATCAAAATGACAATTGTAACTACGAAAATGAGTTTAATTTTGTATTGGGAGCCTTGTTCATTCAACCATCACTTACTTCTTTATACCCGTTACGGTTGCTGCAATTGTGATAATAATTGCCTGCACAAGCAGTTAAACTGTCATAACTCTTTTCTTATTACTAACAAAGAATTTTATTCTCGTAAGAACAAAGAATTTGTTCTATTTTGACGTGCTAAGACAATAAACGTCTATTTAAGATGCAATTTCCAAAACATAAGGGCACGTAGAATTAGTCATCTTGTTACTAATTAGTTATAGGAAGGAAGAGTAGAGCCCTTTAGCAACAATAACACTACCTCTTAATTAATAGAAAACATATTTTTATCTGGCATATAATTTGTTGTTAATGTTCATTTATGCTCTACATCTAATTAGTTAGTTGTAATTTAGTGACAAAATTATTTAAAGGTATTTTTATCTATATATATATGATAAAGTCCACGAGATAAATATATATTACAGATAAAATTATAATAAAATCATAATTATGATATTCGTATTGCATTTATTTATTATCTCTGAATTGTTCTTAGTGTTCTATTAATATTGGACAATAATATAATGTAAAAGACTAGAACATGTTATAGTTCTTTTTATAAAAGAAGTAGTCGACTTTATGTGCTAAAATAAGGAAATGCTTAAACAAACGAGTGGATGCTTGTTGGATAATAAGTTTGTTAAACTCATATGCGTACTTCTTGGAGAACAAGGTCGTTAAATTGACCTCATATGAGAATCCTATTTAGGATATTACTTGTATATCTATGGAAATTCTCATTATTATGATTTTATAGGTGACCCTTCAATTTAAGATCTCCAAAGTATCTTAAATAGAGACTACTATGTGTTTGAAACTATTTTTGACTTATTATAGTCAAGGGTAGCTCAATTAGTAGTCATTGAATATATCTTAAATTATATGGAGATAGTTGAGTGATTAATAAAGGATTCATTAGCCTAAAGTAATTATACAGAATGTTCTACTATTCTCAATTAGTGTTAATTTGAGAAATCCTTAGCCAATATAGAAACACACTTTGAAAATGATTTTCAAATGTTATTAATAAAATCAATTACTAATGGTAGAAAAATAACATGATTGGACTTAAATAGAACATTAGTTCTATACTCTATATCTAATTAGAACATGATATGATTAATGTATTGAATTATACAAAAAAAATGCATGGAAAGGATAAATAAAGCCACTTTGACATTTATAAATATTTGGATATAAATTATTTAATTAGAGAATTGAAGATAAATTTAAGGAGTTTAATTTATCTAATCCTAAATATAATTTATGCTTATAATTTATATCCATCACTAACATATTTAGGAACCTAAAACATAAAGAATGTGTTAGAAGAGAGAAAAGGGAATTTTAATCAAGTTATATTTGATTATAAAGTTTGATAAACTTTAAAGTTAAATATAAGGATCAATATGAGATATTAGATCTTATTTTGGTCTAATCAATTTTTAGTTATAATTAATTGTAATTCTAATTAAAGTTCAATTGAAATTACAATTTTATTTTAATTAAATTACTAAAAGGTCCAAACTATATTATAGATAGGTTTAAGCTCCAAGAGAACTGACACTTATTGCCTAATCCTCCCTACAACAGTTGTAGAGTTTTCTTAACACATTTTATCGATCCCCTTATAGGTTGGACATATGTACAGCTATGATGGTTGTGATGAACCAATTTCATAAATGATTCGAGAGAAATGACAAGAAAACAATCAAGATTCGGGACGAATAATGATTCATGCTTTATTATATTTTATATGTTAATCATATTATAAAATTTTTAGTGATCATGGCTTTAAGAAAATTAATTAAAATAGTTCTCCTATTATTTCGATATGTGCAAGATCACCTCCCATTTCAATTTCTCAATAGTTATATCAAAGCCATCTTAATTCTATAACTTAATTAGAATGTTTAATTGTTATTAATCTTGTATTTTGAAATTGAATATTAAAAAACCTAAACCTAAAATTGAATTAGATTCAGCTTAAATCTAAAAAGGTTTCATATTAATACCTTATAAGCTTTAAACTATCAAATTAGAAACAATTAAGATTTGATCAATTTATGAAAAGTTTAGATGCAAACGCCATTTTCATTGGAAGAATGAGCAATAACTAGTGTTTAATAATTTCGAGTTTTTTGAAACTTAAATCTTAGCTACATAAAACTCAACTATCATAATAAGTGGGACTGTTGAATCACATTGCTAATTAAGTTTTGATGTAATAGATGCTGAGTTGATAACAACAATGGTTGTTGGCATTTCTAGGATGTTTTGTGATTGCCATATTCAAGCCTATTGTCTAGTATTTATATGATTTTTGCAGGTTATTCCTGTTGGGTTGTTTATATGAGCCTTTAATAATGTTGGAGTGTTGGAGAAGTTTGACCAGTGTAGCTAGAAAAGATTGCATGATAAGTGATGATGTCTAGAGAATGAAGAAGATGACGACAACAACATTGTTAGTTTTTGAGAACGTGTCTAGGAGATTGCATAGTTGGCAACAAATTAGTTCCTAGTTTTCAGGAGTTTGTTACTTTTGTTTCTATCTTATTATTATCTTCTCTTTATCAGTTTAGATTCTTTTAACATTTAGATTATGAAATATTTAGTCTGTTATGAGATTGATCTATATATACTTGCAACATTCTAGTCAAAATTTTAATTTTCTGCAAGTTCTTCAATCCTATTCGAAACTCTCATATTTTCTGTTGTAAAATTATTTTCTTTTCTTTTATTTGAATAAAACTACATTTGGTATCAGAGCTCATTTCTTAAGGGATCTATGTTGTAATGGAATCTGAGTCTAGCTCCAACTTCTCTCTAATGGCACCACCGATGTTAAAAGGTGAGAACTACAAGATTTGGGTGGTACACATGGAGGCTTACTTGAAGGCTTCAGACCTCTATAGGAAGCTGTGGAGGACAACTATGAGATGCCTAAGCTTCCATCCAATCCAACAGTGGCTCAAATGAGAGCACACAAGGAGAAGAAGACATGAAAAGCAAAGGCAAAGGCTTGCTTATTTGCTACAGTTGTATCATTTTTTTTTACTCGAATCATATCTCCAAGGTCAGCCAAGGAGATATGGGACTATCTTAAAACTGAATATGAAGGAGATGAGACGGTTCGAGGAATGCAACTTTTGAAGTTGGTTAAAGAATTCTAGTTACAAAGGATAAAGAAGACTGAGTCCATTAAGGAGTATTCTGATAGGCTTCTAAATATTGTCAATTGAATCAGATTGCTTGGTTCAAATTTACCTGAGATAAGGATTGTTGAAAAAAATCCTTGTGACAGTGCCTGAAAAGTTTGAAGCCATTGTCACATCTTTGGAAAACACTAAGGACATATTAAAGATCAGTCTTGTAGAACTCTTGAATGCACTCCTTGCTCAAGAGCAAAGAAGAGCCATATGGCACGATGATGAATTTAAAGGTGCCCTGACAGTCAAACATCTAGAAAGTACAAAAAATAGCAAAAAAGAAAGGAAAAATGCAGCAATGCTCTATAGATGAGTCATGCAATCATAAAGGTAAGGCTGGTAACAAAAAGTCTCATCCTCCCTGTCAACATTATGGAGGAAAGTCATATCCACACTTTAAATGCTGCAGAAGGTCAGATGCTAAATGTATAAAGTGCAATTAGATGGGTATGAAGCAATTATTGGCAAGAGCAAAAATCTACAACATGCAGAAGAGGCGTTACTAGCTGATAAAGAGGATGAGGATCAACTATTTGTAGAAACCTGTTTTTTTAGTGTGGAGTCAAATGATGGATGGCTTATTGATAGTGGTTGTCCTAACCACATGACTTATGCAAAGGATCTATTTAAGGACCTACATAATACTCCAACAACAAAGGTTCAAATTGGTAATTGTGAATACATAACTGCAGCAGGAAAGAGAACAGTGGAAATAGCAAGCTGCAAAGTTACTAAACTTATTGCCAATGTCTTATATGTCCCAAAAATTGATCAAAATGTCTTGCATGTCCCTAAAATTGATCAAAATCTTTTGAGTGTTAGGCCGCTAATTTCAAATGGCTTTAAAGTTGTGTTTCAAGATAAGATATGCTTGATTAAACATACAACAGGTCAAGATATCTTCAAAGTAAAAATGAAAGGAAGGAGTTTTACTCTAAATCCTTTGAAGGAGGAGCAAACTATATTCTCAATCAAAGAGGATACTACAAATTTATAGCACAAAAGGCTTGGCCACTATCATCACTTAGGGTTGCTGTAGATGAAATCCAATATGATGGCAGAAGGATTTCCAAGGCTTGAGGATCATATTTCTGACTATCAAACATGTCAGTATGGAAAGCTCATCATGAAATCATTTCCAAAATCAACTTAGAGAGCAACTACAAAATTGTAGTTAATTCACATAGATGTTGTAGGTCCTCAAAGGATATCTTCTTTGAAAGGTAGTCTTTATTATGTGCTATTTATTGATGAATATCCTCATATGTGTTGGATTTTCTTCTTGAAGCACAAGTCAGAAGTAACACAAGTGTTTTGGAATTTAAAGCACAAGCGGAGAATTAAAGTGGATGTAAAATCCAAACTTTGTGGTCAAAAAATGGCAAAGAGTATACTTCTGTAGCATTTAATCATTTATGTGAGGAAGTAGGTATTTTGCACCAACTTACTGCACCTTATACACCTAAAAAAAATGGGGTGAGTGAAAGAAGAAAAAGGTACAATGGAGATGGCTCGAAGTATGCTATACGAAAAAAACTGGCAAAGAAGTTCTGGACTGAAGTAGTCGGTACTACTGTTTTTTTTGCAGAATAGGTTTTTAACACAAGCTGTGAAAGATCAAACACCTTTTGAAGCTTGGTATGGCCACAAACCAAATTTAATATTTGTTAAAGTTTTTGGATGTTTGTGGTTTACCTATGTTCCACAAATTAATAGAGACAAGCTGGATAAACAAGCACTTCCAGGCATTTTTGTTGGATACAGTCTAACTTTTAAAAGCTATAGAGTATTTCAGCCTCTATCTGAAAATGAAGGAGGAGACATCAAAGTTTCATCTCTTCCCCCAACAAAACATTTATGGTTGCTAAACCAAAATGGTTGATGATGTTCCTGTCAGAGGTACAAGAAAACTTTCTAATATTTATCGAAGATGTAATATTGTTGTGTGTGAACTTGCAGATTTTGAAGAAGCCAAGCATGAACAAACTTAGATTATTGTAATGAAGGAGGAGCTATCTATGATAAAAAAATCAGACTTGGATGCTAGTTAAATGTCCAACAGACAGAAAGGTAATTGGTGTAAAATGGGTATTCAGAACAAAGTTGAACCCTGATGATTCCATTAACAAGCATAAAGCCAGGCTTGTAGTTAAAGGGTATGCTCAAACTCTTAGTGTAGACTATTCTGACATGTTTGCACTGGTTGCTAGACTTGACATTATCAAACTTTTGCTTGCTATTGCTACACATATGAATTGGAAAGTGTATCAGTTAGATGTCAAGTCAACATTCCTAAATGACTTATTACACTAGGAGATTTATGTGAAGTAGCCTGCAAGGTATCTAAAGAAGGGGGAAGAGGACAAAGTTTATCTTCTTAAGAAGGCTCTCCATAGTTTAAAACAGACTCCAAGGGCTTGGTATAGCAGAATTGATCAGTATTTTCAAGACTTGGGTTTTGAGAAAAGCTTTTCTGAATCAACTTTGTATGTTAAATGTGAAGAGACTAACATCCTTATTATATCATAATATGTTGATGATCTACTTGTGATAGGAAGCGATGCAAATCTGGTGGAGATGTTCAAGATGGAAATGGTGAAGGTTTTCGAGATGATTGATCTCGGATTAATGACTTTCTTTCTTGGAATGGAGGTCAGACAAGGTGAACATAAAGTCTTTATATATCAGAAAAATATACCAAAGAAATTCTGGAAAAAAATCAAGTTTGAAGACTGCAGATTAATGAGTACTTCTATGAACCAAAAGGAGAAGCTCTGTAAAGAAAATGGAACTGATAACGTGGATCAGACATATTTCAGAAGTTTCATTGGTTGTTTGATGTATCTCATGGCAACCAGGCCTAACATTTTGAATGTTGTAAGCATTTTATCACACTTTATGCACTGTCTAACTGAGAAGTAGTTTGTTGCAGCTAAAAGAGTACTCAGATATGTGAAAGGCACTTGTGATTTTGGCATTAAATTTACAAAGAGCAAAAATTTCAAACTAGTTGGCTACTCAGATAGTGATTAGGGAGGTTCCATTGATGATATGAAGAGTACTTCAAATTACTGATTTACTCTCAGAGTTGGGGTTTTTGCTTAGAGCTCAAAGAAGCAAGAAATTGTAGCTCAATCAACTGCTGAAGCAGAGTTTATTGCTGCTACAATTGCTATCAATCTAGCTTTGTGGCTGAGAAAAATTTTGATTGATCTCATCCTTGAACAAGAAGGTGCTGTTGAAATTTTTGTGGACAATAAGGCAGCCATTGCTATTTCACATAATCCTGTTTTTCATAAGAAAACCAATCACTTCAATATCAAGTTGTTCTTTCTTATAGGAGCACAGAAGGATGGAGCTGTATTACTGCTACATTGCAAAATCGAGAATCAGATTGTAGATGTCTTTACCAAGCCTTTACTTATAAGCAAATTTGAGTCCTTAAGATCAAAACTTGGTTTCTACAGTTCCTAAAGCAAGGAGGAGTGTTACGAACGTGTTTAGGAGACTGCGTAGTTGGCATCAAATTAGTTCCTTGTTTTCAGGAGTTTGTTACTTTTGTTTCTATTTTGTTGTTATCTTCTCTTTATCAGTTTAGATTCTTTTAGCATTCAGATTATGAAGTAGCTAGTCTGTCAAATGATTGATCTATATATACTTGTAACATTATAGTCAAAAATTAATTTTTCTACAAGTTCTTCAATCCTATTCGAAACTCTTATATTTTCTGTAGTAAAATTCTTTTGTTTTCTTTTATTTGAATAAAACTACAAGTGGTATCAGAGCCGATGGTTCGAAAAGGGACAAGTATAGAGATGGTAGTCAAATCCTGTGGCTGTTTCCCTATGAAGAAGAGCAAGGATACTCTTGGTGGACTCAGACCATATACTCAAGCTACTAAGTAAAAAGGCTATCGCTTAAGAGAGAGTTCAAGCCCAATGTGGAAGTTCACACTTGAGGGGGAGGTTGTTGGGATTTCAAGTGTGAGTAGGAATCCCATGCTGGAAAGAGATGGAGCTAGTGAAGGACATATAAGTGGAAAGGACTCATAAACCTAATGTCTTAAAGTTTTAAATTGAAGTGTGGTGTTAAAGCCCATGAATATGTTCCCTCACTAGGCTCATATTGAAGATCTCCCATGTAAGTGGGCTCCCCAGATCCAATACTAGTTTTATGTAGCAGTTGGAAGAGAATTTTTTTAGAGCTATATGAGATAGAGGCTAGTGACTATAGCATGCCATCGATACAAAAGAGCTAACAAAAGGCATCAGAGTGGACTAACGTGAGTAGCGGCTATTAAAAAGAGAAGATAGGCGACTAGTTGTGGCATGATGGTAGTAGCTGGAGGTCAGCCATAAAGAAGTTAACGACAATCTTATAGAAGGGTGACGACACCAGGGTTTCATTTTAGGGCCTATTTGGCTAGATGTTAATTAATGGAATAGACTATAACACAATGGAACAGAACGATTTATCATAGAATAGAATAGAATATAGTGAAAAGTTGTTTAAGAGAGATGGAAGGGTTTATAATGTAATGTTGTTTAGAAGATGGATGGAATGGAATTTAATGTATAATAAATGACTATTATACCCCTGATATTAAAATAATTGTTGCAAGAGATTTAACGCTATGATTTTAAAACAAAAATCATGTCCAATTAAAAAGTCAAGAACTTGTTCAAGTCACAACCATGACAAATAATTTTTTAATATATTTTTATTTTAAAATAATAAAATTTTTAATAACTAACACGAGAAGAAGAAGAAGTGGTGGAACACGGAGAACGGAAAGAGAAGTCTGGAAATGATAGGCTTGTGGGCCGTAATAGATATCTGTGTGTATGATAAACTTGTGGACCGTAATAAATGAGTCTGGAAAAAAAGGACTTAGGGTTAGAAGAAATAATTGTTATTAAGAAAAATTATTGAGGGTATATTATGTAGTATGTATTTATTAGTTTACGCTCCATCATAAACTCCCAAATCGGAGGTTTCTTATTTTCACTGTTTAGGATAGAATGGAACGTAACATGAAAGCCTCTGCTTCTATCTCATTCTGCTCCATTCTATTATGAAACCCTCAATCAAACGATAGAAGTGTGTTATGTTTCATTCCGTTTGACTAACAACCCCTTAAACAAATAGGGCCTTAGGGTTAGGGCTTCTAGAATAAATTAAAATGAAGAAGGGATGTTTAGACATAAGGTTAGGTTAGGCTTGTTTTTAGGAATAAGGTATTCCCAGCTTAGAATAATGCTTGTATTAGGTATGTCAATGGATCGGGCCCGTGTCTATTAATTTTTTAAAGAAAAAATAAAAACGACGTAGTTTTGTCGTTTCAAGAGAAGTGAGCAGGTGCCAAAAAAAGGGTCGGGCCATAATTGCTATCCCTAACTTATATGGATATAAGTTTAGAATGAGGTATATTTGGGTATAAAGATATCCTATTCTGGGGTTGGAATAAGACTTATTTGATTATAAGTTTAAGTTTGACTTAAACTAAGAGTAAGTTATTCCAAGCTAAGAATAAAAATTGTTTGAGAATAGGATTGATGTAATCTTAATAAAATTATTTCCAATATGGAATAATACATTCCTAAGTTAATTATTTTCAATATGGAATAATGTATTCCTAATTTAAGATAAGTTTCTAAAAGTTATTTTAAATTCAAAATAAATTCTAAAATTAAGGCAATTATTTTTCTTAATGTGGTTAATATTAATAATTAAATTAAATTCTAACTAAAATTTATATAATTTGTTTTTAAAATTAGAATTAATTATATTTCAATTAGATTGAAATTAATTGATTATATTCCTTAAAATTAATAAATGTGTTTTCTTTAGTAATTAAGAAAGACATTTCTTAATTAAATTTATTTATTTCAATTTGATTAAGATAAATTTAATTGTTTAGAAAATTAATTGATTAGATTTATGCTAATTGTGAAATCTATCCTTATTTATGCTACTATATAACACACATATATAATATAATATAAGAGAAGTAGAAAAACTAAAAGTTAAAGGGCACTTCATACTTGCAAAAATAAGATTCCATTAATATTAACGTATCTATTTTCTAAAAAAATTGTAACTCTTTACTATTTTATTTGAATTGAGTTAACAAAAGTTTAATATGACTTGTAAGTTATGCATCCAATCAAAATGAGATCCTATGTCACTTTTTCCATTGAAATTCCTGTATGACTTTTTCGTTGAAATTAGTCCCCTTTGCGTCAAAATTTTACATATAAGGCATTGATTATAACTTTGTTCTTCCGTGAAGAACTTCAAGTTTATTGATAAAAAAATGTTTGCAAATCATAGATAAAATCTTAAAATTGACATTATTACCTCATTCGCACTATATTTATCAAACTAATAGTTTCACCTTATTTCTTTCTTTTAATAATTAACAGGTAATAATGAGTAACACGTACGTTATAAACAAAATTTTAATTGATGTCAATATTTTGAGTTACAAATCTATTACTATTCAAGCTAAGATAAACATTTTATTTAAGACAACGCAAATAGTTATTTTGTTCAAAAGGTTCTTTAATGAATTTGGTATAGTTCTTTTATTTTTGAAACACAAATTTATTACAAAACATTCGAGGCATGTAGTATGCAGTATGAATTAAGGTGTCACTAATAATTCAAATATACACTTAGACTATTCCTCTCAGTTATGAAAATAACTGTGTTGGAAACCACAAATATTAAGTAATGCACTTGAATCTCTTATAATTCTATCACAGAAGTATTATCCCAATAATAGTATAATCGTCATGTAGAGATATGTCATAAACTACTTAAGCTATGCAACTGGGAAGATTGATGGTTTATGCTTTATAACCAGTTGGTTGGTTATACATTTATAATATTTATTTTCTTAAAGAAAATTTTATCTTATATATGTTTATAAAATCAATTAACTTATAAGATCAAATATATATGATATATTTACTTTATAAATGAAATTATAACGAGATCATAATTACAAGTTTATATTACATTTAAAGTATTATCCTAAAATTGCTTATAGTTATTGCATCAAAGACTGAATATTAATAAAGTTAAAAGGCTAGCACGTATCATATTTCTTTCTTATAAGTTAGTTTATACCTTACAACTAATCGGTTGATTATATATTTGTAATATTTATTTTTTTAAAGAAATTTTTTCTTATATATGTTTATTTAATTAACTAACTTATAAGATGAAGTAAGTATAATAAATATACTTTATAAATGGAACTATAATAAGATTATAAGTTCATATTACCATTAAAGTATTATCCTAAAATTGTTTTTTAGTCATTTGTATCAAGACTGAGATTAATAAAGGCTAGCATATATAATATATCTTTCTTATTTATTATTTTATACCTTATAGCCAACCAGTTGGATATGCATTTATAATATTTATTTTTCAAAATTTTTAATGTCATATATTTATTAAATTATCTAAATTGTAAAATAAAGTATATGCAACAAATATATTTAAAATAAAATTATAATGAAACTATAATTATGAGTTCATATTTCCTTGAAAGTGTTATCCTAAAATTATTTCTAATCCTTTTATCAAGATTAGATATTAATATAGCAGAAAGGCTATAGCACATAAAATATTTATTTTTTTATGAAGGAATCAATTGATATCAGAAAAAAAAAATAGTTGAGTAAATGTGGAGGTTCTTGTCGATAAGTTTTTAAAACTAACCTATCATAATAATTTCATATTAAGATTTCATTGTAATGATTATATAAGTGATTCTTTGAGTTATAATTTTTAAGTTATTTCACAAAGAGATTACTATATTTTCATATTCTTTGGGATTATACTAACCAATGGTAGCTAAATTGGTAGTTATTAGGTATAATATGGAATACAAAGAAGATCATTAGGAAGGATGCTTATTTTTTAACTATTATTTATCTAATAAATCCTTGCATAAAATAGGATGACACTTTGAAAAGTAGAAAATATCTCTAGAAAAAAACAATTACTAATGGATGAATAACTAATATGATTGATTCTAATAAAGTACATATTAATATTTCATATCTAATTAGAATATTATATGATGAAATAATTAAATTACACAAAAAAAATAAATCACTTAAAAAAAACTTATGACATCAGTAAAATCAATTTGAAAAGTAGAATTTAAGAGTGAAGATACATAGGGAAAACTCACCATAATAGTGCAAGCAGTGAGTCCCGATTTCTCTCGTGGGTCTATCTTGGAACAAAGTAAAACCATCGCCCCCGCATACCAAGGAATGGCACAAAGAAACCACCCAATTATAAACCTGCATGAGATTTAAGAAGAAACAAATAAGACATGTACATGCAAAGGGTATTATATTAAGTAATTCAATATGATAAAATGAAAACGTGTTTTACATATACATGCATGAATTCTTAACCAATAGGATGAAAAGTCAAAACCTCATCATAAATCTTTACTAAAGACTTATGCAGAAGAAGCATATCTAGAAACTTATATAAAGTTTAGTGGTATAAAGCTCAATGGGGTCGAACACAATATTAATTAATTGAAAAGAAATTTTGTAATTAACAGGTACAACTATATTAATTATAAATATTTTACATCCATTAAAAAGAAACTAATCTTTTCTAATTTATTAATTTTTAAACTTAATTTACCAACAGTGTAATTGAAGTGACATATCATACAACAGTGTGATACAAAGTAATTGTTAAAAATTATGCTAAATTTGTTAACTAAAAAATTAACAGATTCAAAATTTTTATATAGCTAAATAGCTATTGTTGTTGTCTATCCCCGTGAACTTAATTACTTTATGAGTAGTTTTTCTTTTGAACTCATAATTTTGTTTGGGTAATATAAAGTTCCTTTTAGCTCATACACGGATGTTCGAAATATGAGCAGTATTATCTAGAGTTTGTTTGTTAGCTACTATTGCTACTAATTAATATACTATTGAAGGGGGACGAGATTATACTTACAAAAACCAACCTATACCAATACCGCAACAAGGAAGGCTTGGCTTTGCTTGTACTACTACGGGTCTTGCTTCCGCATAAACGTAGCCTGTATAAGACCCTTGAAATCATAGGACGTAAAAATGAAGTTCATCAGATAAGCAACAATCGCGCATGAAAATAATCTGTTTATATGTCTATGAATGTTTTTACATGCGTGACTTCAATTTCTATTTAACTTTTAGAACCGAAGAATACAAATGTATTTGTTCGTTTATCTTTTAGATCAAGTATAAAAAAAGGTCCTTGATGGACGACATAATGACGTAAATTATAACCCCATGATAAAACTACTGTTTAGCTAAGAATTACTGGGAACTCTATTTTGGTTAGAGTAATTATGATTTAGATATTCCCTATGAGGTTAGTGGAAGAAGAATTCTTTTAGTGATTAATTGGTTACAAGTTACCGTCTGATAAAAGAAGATAAGAGATCTAGTACCAACTCCTGGGTTGCCAATATTGATTTCATTGATCACTGTAGGAGGGTATGGTGCAGGCTGCTCGGGCGGGCAAACTGTGGGATATTGAGGAGGATAAACTGCCGCAGGATGAGGAGGAAGGTAAGGATCTGGGGGCGCAGAGGCGTTGTTGTTGGGTGATACTGATAGTGGTGGTGGGAAACCCATGACCGGCTGCTGTGAATCAGCATCACCTTGAGACATGCCGTTATGAGGTAGTGGATGCGGGTGGTAAAGGTGATCTGAAGTTCCCATGTGTTTTCCGTCTTCTGCACTCATTTACTCGCTTTGATTGGTTTGACAACTTGTATGATCAATGGTTCCCGGTTATGTCACGCACATAATATATATAGCAGATTTGGGAGGTAAAGCAAAGAAAGGGAATTCAGGATCTGTCAGAGGGTAGGATTAGTTTAATTAGTCGTGATGCAATTGATGAGCCCTTCCATATCCTTTGGCCATTGTAAGTTTGTTAATTTTTATTGGGAATAGTCGTCAAGTTTCTTGTCATTTTCACCGGACATTGTCCGACCCGACAGCCTATGCGATTGTCCGATAGAAACTATGCTAGGTACATTTTTGCTGGATTTTTACGTTTATAATATTTTAGTACAGGTAGACAATTATTTCATCCCACCATTAACTAGTATCGAAAAGGTAAATTATAAATGAAGTTGTGCATCTTATTCTGCCTTATTGTTACATAGCTATTAATGAGATTTTGTATACTCGCAACTTAATTAGTACAAATTAAACGGATCGACTACAAGAATGCAAGGTGTTCTTTAACGGATCGACTACAAGAATCTTCACTCGTATAGTTATGTTCTGTACTGTCATTCCGTTTTATATTGCTGTTTGGGACCAGAGTCAGTCGTTGGTGTGCTATCAACAAACAATATGAAATCAACACAAAATATCAAAACCAAACTTTTCTGGTGCGAATCAGGCAAATAAAAGTTGAAAACTAAATGGCATTAGGATTTGAAATAATTTATTATAAAATAATTGCTCGGTTGCCTTGAGAAAAGAAATATTACTAAGATTAGTTTAATAATTTATATTTTGTATTGATCATGAGATTATTATTTATACTAAAATGAGATAACGCCTCATTATTAACGAGTCCTGTCCAAAGTAGAAGTCCCACAATGACTCCAAATCCTGTCATCGTATCAAATAAATAAATTGAACAGTCAATGCGTTCACAATGGCTTTTCAGCGACGTTGTTTGTGTCATCATGTTTCAAAATTTTTCCATTAACCAGAGGAGACAAGGTCATTCTTAGTTGATTGTTATGTAAAACCACCAGGCATTTTTATCCATACTTTATTATACAAATCAACTCAAAGGCCAAATTACAAGGATGCATTTTAGAAAATGTTCTTAGAAATTGTCTTAGATCTTCATTAATGAATTACCACTTTCTTGAGATTTTCTTCATCTTAGAAAACAGAAAGAAGTTCCTAATGTCGTTAAATATAATTTAAACGAAAGAATAATTTTTTTACATTATCACCTAAAAAATTTACATAAAGGGTTATGAATTTTACAATTTTCGAATTTTTAGTACATGTAGAATTAATGCTAATAAAAAATTAACCTTAAATAAATTGTTATTTGGACACAATGCATACAATGATATGAAATTTTAATAATTTCTACCATATTTTTTATTTGAACATATATAAAGTTGAATTTGTAGAAACTCTAAATCATACAGAAGCAACTATAGGATATTAATTTATAGAATTCTATGTACCTTAATAATTGATCTATAAATAACAAGACGATTTTAAGAATTTTTGAATTAAAAGACATGATTGTTATTATTAAAATTTGTATAATCATATTTTAGATTTCTTGTAAAATAAAAAAATGGCCTATACTCTTTCTCTTTTCTCTCCTATTGGTATAAGGCAGATTATAATAATGTAAACCTAACCTCTTATAAGTTATTTATATAAAGCTATGAAATGATAAGAGAAACTTAAGCTTATTAGTTAAATGATTAGACCTTATCATCAAGATGCTGCAAAAGTCCTTCCCAATAACTGCATTACTCTTACTAAACCTACTGATAAGGTCAAGCCTAGAATATGATTAATAATATAACCATGGGTCTCTATGCCTCTATTTGACCTGATTGTAAAACAAAAGACTAATTAGCTATAGCCCATCTAAAAAGAGACCCTAAAATTCTCCTATTTGGACAAAACTAATTAGGAGTTTAATTGAATTTTTTAAAAAAATTTTGAAAATGAATTGATTGGGTCATATAACAATTTAATAAGTTCATGAGTAATTTTAAAAGACATGTGAATAAAGAAATCAATTAAATGAACTATCCATACTAGAACATAACAGGTAACATATATGTTGTAATTAAAATATAATTCCTTATAGCCACAAGCATAAACAACTCAATAATTGAACCCTGTGCTATAATAGTATAGGACTTGCATCCATGACTCGTGCAGTCATTAACTATGCATGAATATATCAATTCAGTCTTAAACTAAAAGCCCATTCTTAAAACATGACTCGTGATTCCTAAGAAATTATGAACGTCATATATAGATCAATTGGTAAAAACAAAAATGGTCTACTCCATAAAGAGATATTAACCATAAAGATCAACTATGAAAGAGACCAACCACTTCTATAAATAATTCATAACACATATTAAGAACAAAGAATCACATATACCTATATAACAACATGCGTGCATTGCAAAAATCATAGTACAACAAACAAGGGAAAAATTTGTAACTTAAGTAATATCAAGTGCTGTAAAAATGTGACATGGCAGTCACAACTCTCACTATATCAAAACATTACAAGACAATATAATAGTTAAATTTCCTATATGCTTATAAAAATATATTGGCCTAGCCCCTTGGTTAGTTGGACAACTAACGTCCTTATAGTGAAATATACTCATAAAATACATCATCATCGTCAACCTATCCTTAAGTTAAAGTGCTTAAGTTGAACATTCTTGGCACCACTAACGTTTTTTGTATTCTTAGAAAGGAATACATCAAAAGAGTTATCACATTGAATTTTGATAGGTCTAGCAATCCATGATACAACTCCTTTAGTAAACATGAAAAATGTAACCTATGGTAGATTTCTTGTTATTGGAATACCCACCAAGGTTTGCATCAATAAATCTGATGATCTAAGGATTGTCTATAAATGTTGCAATTTTTTGTACTCTTAAAAGTTTTTATCACAATTTATTTACTCATAACCTAAGGGAAGTGAACCTATCATTGATAAATAATATAGTAATGGATAAAATGTTGATGTAACATGGAAGCTATAATGATTTAGAATATTCTCCTACTACTAACTAGTCAAAGAATTAAAATAGATTGATTTTTGATTAATTTAATTGATAAAATTAAATAAATTCTAAACAAAGGAATAAACCAATAAGCACAAAATAAAGAAAATATTCAAATGAAGAATTTAGATAAAAGTAATATCTAGATAAGGACTCTAATATCATCATTATAGTTATGATTCAATAAACTTATAAAAGTTTTAATATCTAAACTGGAAAAAATTTCTAGTTCATGAAATTGGTCTCTCTCAAGTGATAACCACTTACCCTTAAGTTAATTAATCGATATCTCTATTTAGTTAAAAATTCCCAAAACTTCATTAGATTTTGTGAATTTCCATGAAAGGCTTGATCATAATACTCAAGAATTTATGTAAGCCTATCTCTAACACTCCATGCAACTCCTAATATCTAAGCTATTGTCCACTAATATGTATATTCTTTTAAAGTGTCCATGCACAAATTAATATTAGGCCTAATAACTAGCTTTTTATTAAATATTCCTTAAGAACATTCAAAGAGATCTCATAAAAATAAATTAAAAATTTTAAATAATATTTAATCAATACTTAATAAAGACAATACTAGGGTTTTGATATGATATGAATAAAGTGAAATAAGAAAATAATATTAAAGAATCACTAAGGCAAGTGCACCTACATTTCCAATTGCATAGTTTAGATGAGGCAAGTATCAATCCCACGAGTATTGTGATTACTAGTAATAATATTCTTTCTATTATCTAATTTGAATAAGTGAATGGTTAAATTAAAAAGAAAATAACAGAAATTAAATATCAACTAAATGTTTATTAGCCAAGGTGATTGATAAGAACAAACAATCAAGATATAGTATAATATATTAGAAGTAAAAATCCCTAAAACTTTTCTTTGTTTGAAATTTTACCATTGTTTTAAAAACTAAATCCATTCGGTCGGTTTAACAGTAAAACTTTGAATGACCAACTTTTCAATTTAGTTTCAAATTTTTAGCTTGATTTAATTTGATAATCTTTGTTATTAAAAACTAATTATTTTATTAATTAATTAACTATTTTTCATAAACTAGTCTGTTTTTACAAACTAAAATAAATCGATTAAGTTTCATTTAACATTCTCCTTTTTTAATTAAACTTTAAATTTTTTGATGGGTAAAGATAGTCTTCTTTAATTATTTTTCAAATTTTTTAATTTTATTCAATATTTAACTGGTTTTATGATGATTCAATACCGGTTGAACCTTTTAAACCTTAAACATCTTATCTTATCAGTTTAACTTATAATCTGGTTTTTAAAACATTGATTTTTACTGATTTAGTTGGTCTTAACACCTTGGACCAATAAAAATTCCTAAGTTATAAATATATTCTCTCCCAAGCAATAAAGTCACAATCTTTAAATTAATTCGTTCAAAACAACCTAAAAATGCATTATCTCTCCTCATGTATTCCTATAATAGGTTTCACTCTAACCCAAAAAGATTAAAGAAGGTTTGTAACTGAAATACGAGCTAAATTAAGTACCAAGTAATATAAAAATAATTAAAATATAAACTAGACTCCCTCAACAATCATAGTAAAAGTACGATGTAATTAGCACATATCAAATAACCCATACTCTTAAAAATTTTCCTACGCCTTATTTAAAGAAAAACACTAAATTTAAACATCACAAGAGCATTGAAGATTATTTGAAAGTCATATAACCTTTTTATGTTGTCTACTAAAACCACTCTTTAACTTCAATCTTTTTCTTTGGTTTGGAGCTAGTAGAATTAATTTATTCAATGCTCAATTATTCATGCCTTTTTTACTTTTTTCTTTTATTATTTTGTGGGATAATAAAAATTCTTATAAAGAATTCACATTTAACTCAATTAGTAGTGTTAATTTATTCAATGCTCAATTATTCATGCCTTTTCTTTCTTTTTTATTTTATTATTTTGTGGGATAATAAAAATTCTTATAAAGACTTCACATTTAACTCAATGTATATACAATTGATATTTAAAGTACATAGTTCAAATTGATTATCCATTATCAAAATTAATAAATCAAATTGAAATCACCTTAATCCTCAAAGCTCATAACTATTCACCTAAACAAATCAAATTACAATAAAAACTAAACTTATAATGAATCATCATAATCAATATTCTCTTAAAGTAAAAATTTTTCCCAAAATTATTCTTATTAAGCTACTTTTGGAAAAGTTGATAAGCAAAATCATTAATTACCTCCCCCACACTTAAGTTGTACATTTTACTCAATGTACAAAACATACAAGAATGATGAAAAATAATGGGATAAAGTAAAGATAGTTGATACTCCCTAGAGATAGAAGATTTCTAGTATTGTCTAATGTAATCCTTAGCTGGTGAAATTTGACCTCTATTTAGAACATAAGGGTAATGTTGCCCTTATAATCAATAAAACTCCATCAATTATCAACTCGAGCAAGAATGAATGAACCTTAAAATAATTTAAATTTATAAGTTTAAAACTAAGAAGACAAACTAAACAACAACAACAATAACAACAACAACAACAACAACAACAACAGCAGCAGCAATAACAACAACAACAACAATAATAACAACAATAACAATAACAATAACAACTTAGTGAAAATTTCGCTAATATACAAGGTCTACGGAGGTCCAACAGTATGTAACCTTACCCTTAATAGGTAGAAAGGTTGTTTCCGATAGACCTATATGAAAAAAGGAAAAAAAAAGTGTATATATATATATATATATATATGCCTATAAATATTACAATAATAATATAATAATAACTAAAAATAAATTAAAGATAAAAATAGACATAAAAGATAATAATAAATTATAATAAAATAGATAAATATGTATAAATAAAAATATAAAAATAAGCAATATAATGAATATAGAATAAGGTAAATGGTAAAAAATAAAAGATAAAATAAGTAAATAAATACACAAACAAGAAGAATACAAGTTAATAAACAAATCAAACAAGTTATTAGAAGAAAATGCTCAGGTTAAGTAAGGACATGTTCAGGCTAAATAACAAAGAGGAAAGTAATATATATTAAAAGTTTAGGCTAAATACACGACATAAGACTCAAAGAAAAATGTATAAAAGACTTATGAGAATGAGAAGGACCTCCCTAAGTGAGATTCTTTATCCGTATCCTAAGACGCTAAAGTTTCGAGGGCCATGTTCTTGATAAGTTTCGAAGGAGCCATATCATTCTTGATCACTTACCACCAAATATTCTTAGACCTTCTTTTCTTGCTTATACAGTTTCTAAGTACAATTTTCTCGCATCGTCTTATTGAAACTTCAAAATGTCTCCTTTTAACATATCTGACCATCTAAGCTATATCTCTCTTAATTTTCCATTAATATTAACCACCTTTAATTTACCTCTTGCCATTACATTCTTAACCTTATCTTTTCTAGTAAGGTTGCATACCCAACAGAGCATCCTCTTCTCTGCGATCATCAGTTTATAACTATGCGCCTATTTAATGGGCTAACACTTTGCCCTATATAGCATGGTTGAATAAAATTTACCTTTAAGCTTGAGTAATATTTTCTTGTCACATAAAACTCCTAATGCATTTCTCTATTTATGCCACCTTGGTTTGATATAGTGAGCTATGTCTTCATCGATGTCTTTATTGCTTTAAAAGATAGGTTATAGATACTTAAAGCACTCTTTTTGTCGTATAATTCAAAATCAATCTTTACCTCCACATCAACAACCATCTTATGGTCCAAAAAGTTATACACTAAGTATTTAGTCTTAGTCATGCTCAGTTTAAAGCCCTTTGATCTAACATATCCCTTTGAAGTTCTAACTTGAAATTGACACCTTCTTTTATCTCGTCCACTAAAACAGTATCATTAGCAAACAACATATATCAAGGCACATCCCCTTGGATATTCTTAGTAAGCTCATCCATCAATACTTCAAATAAAAAGGGGCTCAATGATGAGCCTTAATGTAGCCTAATATTGATAGAAAATGCTCTGTATCTCCTCCTATCATCCTTACTCTAGTCTTTACACCTTCATACATATCCTTAACAACCCATAAATAAGTCATACAAAATCTCTTAACTTCTAAACACCTCCACATGATTTCCTTAAGTACTTAATCATATGCCTTCTTTAAATCAATACAACCCATATGTAGGTTACGCTATCTTTTCCTGTAGTATTCCATTAATAAGAAGATAAACTAAACTACTATTAAAAATCATACAAACTACTAAACTAAAATAAAAACACCTAAATATTAGGTTGCTTCCTAAGAGTAATTTAGCTAAACATTTCCTCAGGCCCTTCATTCAAACTAGATTTATAATCAAGGGCTTTTTTCCACTCACGTTTGGAATATAAGGCTTCTTAGTTTCAAACATTCTATGGCTTTGGATTTTACATATTCCCTTCTTATAATAGTAAGAATTATGAACCCCATTACTTGAATTAACAATCAATAACTCCTTAAATATACTCTCATTAGAAAGGAAGTCCTCTAAGTATTTATTATAAGTTGTTATTTATAAAAGAAATTTAATAAAATTTTTGTTAACATATATTTCTTTAAGAAACCCCTTTATATTTTTAGCTTGCTCGAATATAAAATTGTCAGTTGGGTCTCTTTAACCACTTTTGTCTTTAGCTCTTCATCCTTGTCTTCCTCTTTCTCTTATTCATCCTTTTTTTAAATAGCATCTTCCTCCTTCTCTTTAACGTATAACTCTTCTTCACTCCCAAAAAGTTTTGCAGTCACTTGTTCCATTGAATTTGAACCGGTACAGTTAGACAAAACCCCTTGCTACTCTTCAAAGACAAAATGAATAAGCTATCCAATCTAAATCTCCAAGTTTTCAATCTAATATAAATCTCTAAATTATGGATAGAGGCTTCAGTTCTTGGAAAATGAGCCTTAGTTGTAGTAATTGCTTTCATCACAATCTCCTCGAGACCTGAATTCTCCTCTTGCTATTGTTGTTTTAGAAATTTTAATGGAGTTTGATTATTCCATGCAAAGGTAGGATAGTCTGTCCACCCCAAATTATAAGGATCACTATAAGGGATGTTTTAAGGTTAATTCCTTATGTAATTTGGTTGGTCACTTGGTTACCATATGTTTTAAAGCACTTAGCATTCATGATTAGAGTGGCCACTATTATAAATATCGTAGTGGATCACCCATATTAGTTAGGCTTTTAATTACATGTTACCCTACCTCTCATTCCATGATTATAATGTTTCCATAAGCAATGACATACGACAATTCCTTGTAGAATATTTTCCTATCAATCCTTCCATTGCTTTGGCTAATTATAACAATAACTATCCAAATCCTGAAAGTGAATGATTGATTTTTTAAAAAAATATATAAAAAATATAAATCACCAATTTAAAGTAATAGACATGGTTAAACAACCAAAGGACAAACTAGATCTAGGTAAGAATTTCCTTAGAACCTTTACTATACTTTGAATCTATCTTCACTTAATGAATAATCCTAGGTCCTTACAGTAGTAAAAATTCCTAAATTACAAATTTGTTCTCTCTCAAGCAATACAGTAACTATTCTTAAATTAATTTGATCAAATCTCTTTCTAATCAATATAACTTAAAAATGCATTAGCTCGTTTCTTGAATTCCCATGATAGGCTTCACCCTAACTAAGAAAGATTATATAATTTTTTCTCTAGTAACCTATTCAACATTTATTATTTATCTTGAGATCTATTCATATATTTCATCTCTTGATCTTAATATATGAATTCAAATATTGAATCTTTAACTTCTTTCCTTCAATTAAACAAGTATAAAAGCATGAACAATTAAGGATATTTCATGAAATTAAAAAAACAATTTTAAGTAAATTCTAAGGTTCATCTCATCAAAATCTATATCCCAATTAGTTTATAATAAAAAAACCAAAAATAATTGTAAAGAAAAAAGATGAAAGATAATGTTCTCATAACTTAAATTTGATTATTTACCTATTGATCTTGATGGAATCTTGCTTTTCTCCACAATTCCTTCTCTTCAATGTTCTCTTAAGTCTCCTATGCCTTTGGATTAATTTCTAGTCCTCCTAAACATCTCTTTATATGCTCCAGAGTTTTCTTTGGATCTAGATTTTTGACCAGTAGGTTATAAATCTTTATCTTAGTTAAAAAACCCTAAAACATCTAATGGTTCAAACTAGGTTTCCTACCTATCTATAGTTTAACGAAGTCATAAGAGCTGACTTACAAGGAGCATGATTAAAGTGTTATATTACTAGGATCACAATTCAAGTGTTGTATTACTATGAACAAGATTCAATATGTAAAGTATCCTTGGAAATTCGATAGGAGAACTACGCATGATAGTTATAAGAAAAAAATATTCATGGTCGTTCCCTTATGAGATATTCTAAAGTAGCATAGCTTTAAGGATAAACTATAGTAGAATATGAAGCTTTAATTCCTCCATATAAGGTCTCATTAAGTTCTATTGCCTCCATTATTCTATAGTTTTAGTAACAAACTACTCTTGTCTTTAGTTTGAAAGTTGAAATGTTTAGTACCATTAGTTGCTTTATTATTCAAGCAAGTACTTCGATATGCTCTTGGTGCTTTTTTTATCTTAGAATATTTTAACTTTCCTTTCTTTTCAAATCTAATAAAATAGATTGCTAAATAAGAGTTTAAAGATGATATATTCATTTTGGTCACTCCATTTCCATTAAGTGATATAGAGCAAAATTTTAGACTAGGTTTAGTGTGAGCTTGTAATGTGATATTTCCTGAGGATTGCATTTTATAAATAGGCGATATAACCACATTGAAGATATAAGTGATTAATGGATTTAGGGATTAAAGAGCATAGGTTGTGGCAATTAGTGAGATTTTTCCCATGAATTCCATTACATATAGAGAGTTTATCAATGCATGCAAGCCATATGATGAATGATTACTTAACGATAGCTTGTGGATACCACATTAAATTTTCCAATGCAATTTAAAAGTTCAATTCCTAAATGAAGCCCTAAAAGAGTAGTTAGACAAAATGTCAAAAGGATGATTTATCCAAATAATAAAGTCCTTGTGGAGGAAACGTGAAAGTATTAGGGTGCAATCACCATTAACTCATATTTAGCATACTAACTAAGGTAGAATTTATTATCTTTGAATGCCTCTTTGATAATAACTATAGCTAGGATAAGATCTTAAAGTTTTAGGAAAGAAATGGTCTTACATAGGGTCCCAAGGAACTCTAATTATTTAACCAAATGTTGATAAGGAAAACATCTCCTAGCATGTGTTTAAAAATTATTTTTGATTGGTGTCTCATCTTAAACATGTATAACATAGTTGAAAAAGAGTCATATTTAGGAGCGTAAGAGTAAAATTTCCTATGTCTTAGGTAATATGAGTGAATCCACTTGACCTAAAAGGATTCTTTATTCACTAGATTCCAAATTCTTTTTATCATGAAAATTTTGTTATTAAGCTTCCGGGGAACTACTCCCAAGCCTCCTTCATCTTTAGGTAAGCATACTATTTTCTAAGAAAATTTAGCAATATCAGTTCCATTTGTAGTTCCAACCTAAAAGAAGCTTTTAAGGACTTTTTAAAATATTTTTGGCTAAGCTAGAAGGGAAAGCAATATGGATGACCAATAGGTGTCAAATGAGTTTAAAACAAACATAGTCTACTAGAATTTACTAGTAAAGATAACGGATTTATTGCACCATCTTTCTATTCTCTATTGGATTCTTACAATAAGAGGTATAAAATCCATATAATATGGTCTCTTATATGAAACAAGTATATCCAAATAAGTAAATGGAAATTGTTTTTATTTAGAGAGTATGATGAAGATCCATCCATATAAGTGCGAAACAATAGAAAAATACAAAGAAGTGAATTTTATCATTTTTCATAGTCAATTTTGATATCTCCTTAAAGGTATTAATAGTAGTCCTTAAGGACTTTATAAAGTGTAAGTTAGCCTTAGAAAGAAGGAGGATATCATCTATAAAAGACAAGTTGTAAATGTCAAGCTTCTTACATTTATTATGGAACTTTAAATTCCTTTCTATCATGCTTTATAAGTCTTGTCAAGAATTTCACACATAGGGTAAATAGATAAGGGCATAAGGGATTCCCTTACCTCCCTTTCCCCTTTAGTAAACCTTATCAGAGTTCTATTTACAAGCATTTTAATGGAAATAATTGTAATACATTACTCAATCCATTTAGTAAAAGTTATAGGGAACCTAAAACCTTATAAGGTATTGATGATGAAATTCTAATTGATGGAGTTAAAGGCTTTATAAAAATCCATTTTCATTGTATAACTTTTCAAGGAGCTCTTTTATTACAGTTCTTAAACAACTTTTAAACAAGGAGTATATTATCCTTTATATCCATCCCTTCTATAAAGGCTCCTTGAGTAATATTGATAAAGGGCTTTAAAACTAACATGAGCTTTGAAGCTAGTAGTTTAGAAATAATTTTACAAATAGTGTTACAATATGATTTTAGTTTAAACTCTTTTAAAATGATGGGATTAGTCAGCTTAGGGATAATATTTATAAAATTCTTGTTGAAATCCTTCAACATGTCTTGTTGAAGGATCCAAAATAACTTTATTTAACAAATTCTTAATTAGATGCCTTGATTTCTGAAAGAATAGGATATTAAGACCATTAGGCCATAGTGCTTTGTTTGGTTTTATGACTAAAAAAATTCTCTTTTCCAATATAATACATTAAAAGGACTGGAAATAGTAGATGTGTCCACATGTGGAATCGTATTTGTGATGAGAGAATTGAGAAATCATAGTGATGAAGTTGAGGTATTTACAGAGCAAAGAGTTTTAGAGAAATGATTAAAGGTTTCTTGTAGAAGTTCACCTTGAGTGTGTGCTATAGATCCATGCTTTTTCTATAACCAAGTGATTCTATTATGGCTTTTCCTTGGAAGAAAAAGTTTATGGAAGAATTATGTGTTCCTATAACCATCATTGAGCTATTACAACCTTAATCCATATTTAAGTATTGTGTAATTGACCTTCATTACTTTATTAAAAGCTAAAAAAATCTATCTTTTGCTCTTCTTATAATGTTAGATTTGTTACATCTAGATATCGAGAATGTTATATCATATTAAGCTTCTCATCAGTCACATTCATAATTGGTTGAGAATTGTTGTATTTGGTTTTATTAAGGATTTTGTTACCACTACAAATAAAGTAGTGATAGACCTTCATCGTTCACTAAATGGTTATTGAATCTAAAGGGGAAGTGAACTTTCAAACTTGGAGACTAATTACAAATGGAGATAGGTGTATAATATGAGAAGAGTGGATTATTAAATACTATTTTGCTTTTTAGGAAGGATGTCGTCCATTGAGAATTGACCATGGAAAATTTTTCCTAAGAAACAATCTATTTTATTTCTTATTGCTCCATATATAGGGGTGGCAAAAGAGCCTAAGCCCAATTTAACGTAGTCTAGCTTGACTTGAAATCAACGGGCTCACCTGAGTTAATTAGGTTTTGGTTTAGGCTTAGAATAATGTTGTTTTATTTTTTAATAAAACTAAATTTTAATAATAAAGAATATTTAGGACAACGGACCTAAAGCCTAATTGACCAAAGTGAAGCCCAAAAGTCCAATCCTTTAGTAAATTTATAATTAAGGCAATTACCTACATACTTTGTTTATATAGTTGCTTTTCTTCTTATCTTTTAATACGGGAATTAGGAACCTTCTTCCAAAGAGTTAGGATTTTGAGCTTGACAAACCCAAATTTTAAGTCGGTTGCTTCCTCAACCATACCTATGGGCTTACCAATGAAGTCCGCAATATGAATTAGATAAAGGGTGGTCTAATACTCATGTGGTACATTATGTAGAATAATTCAAAGTGGAATCTATTTCTACCTTATTATCATTAACTACTGAATAAGAAAATGCAAAGAGGAGGGAAAATAAAAGAAGTAGCTGTGATAAAAAGGAGGGAGTAATATAGAGAGGGTAGGAAGAGAGTGACTAAACGTAAACCAATAGAGCAAGATGCTAGGATAAAATAAAAGGAAAGAAGGGCAAGTTGAAAAAGAGTAGTAACAAAAGTGGAAGAAAGAAATAAGAGGAGAGTGAGAGCAAGAAGTAATAAAGGGAAACTAGTTAGAGGCATTTGACCGATTGTAAAAAATGGTTTATGCTTCTACAATCAGACAAATTCCGCCACGCTTACTCCCTATAAACTTTAATAACTTGTTTAATCAATAAATAAACTAAGCTAACTTACCTTAATAGTTATTGAATGTATTACACAAGCATTCTAAGCATATTGCTAGTATTTTACCTAGTGTTTTTGTTTTAGGACAATACTTGAAGTCTTTGGTGAATTGCTAAGCATGTAAAAACTGATCCCTTTTTAGAATGAATTATTTAATTTTTAATAAAAATCTTATAATCAGTCTAATGAGGAATAATTCTAGAAATTTTTAACTTTAACAAAATATCGATTAAGATAATTCATTACATGTTTATTTGTTATTGTGATTTGATTTATTTAGGTAAATAGTAATAGTTTGCTTCATTAATTTTGAAAATGGATACTTGATTAGCACCAGAATACTTTTGTATAACTTGGACATACAATTAAGTTAAAAGTGAATTCTTTTTAACCATTTTTAGTATCCAACAAAAGAAAAGGAAAAAAAGAAAAAAATGTGAATAAGTAAACATTAAATAAAACTCTTTGCTGGCTTGCAACCAAGTAAAAAGATTAAAGTTACAGAGTGCTACTAGTAGCCATTAGAAATGATGACCTAATTAAATAATTGTGAGTATTCATGATAAGTTGTTTATTCTCCCCTGAAAAAGGTTAAGTGACTTTTCAAAAAATCCTAAAAATGCTTCTATGTTAATATAAAGCTATTGTTTTGTTTTTCTATCACTAAAGGCTATGAAAATGTTTAAAATTTGAATCAACTTTCTTGTGTAAGTTCATTTTATACATTAGGTAGAATTTAGTGGATTGAGTTAAAGTATAAAGGAATATTAAGTGAATTGAATTAATTTATAACTTGACACAAGAATTTAAATGCATAGCAAATTGAAGAACTTGCAATTGAGTGAATAATGGAGAGTCTTAATTGATGAAATTGATTTTTCAAATTCTTTCCCAGAGTTGCCAACTATTTAAGTTAAGAGTAATGAAATTGGTTTTCATGAGATTAGAAAATACTTAAGTGTTGGGGAGTTTGATTGTAACATCCCCTCACCTATAGGAAGGGTATATTGGTAAATTGCCATGTTTAGGAGTGTATAAATGTATAGTGACATATGCATGCATTCATATA
>JANIIA010000004.1:37738158-37755509 GCA_027478495.1 Erythroxylum alaternifolium
TAAAATCTCTCCAGTTTACAGAACATAATTGCATACTTTTGTACTTTGCAATTAATACCATATTATATATTACCCAATACTGTTTGGTATATAATATGGTTAGCAGTGTGTTATCATGGTGCATTATCTCCATGTTGCATAACGTACCATACTATAATCAAGTTAGGATATAATGCTCACAAATTGTATTGGACATAGAGTGGGTGTCAAGAGTAATGATACTAGTAACCAAGTCATAATTACATGTACTAATTAGGTTGGTAACCCTTGTATAGACCTACTATGATAATGATTATCATTTATTTGTTATAATTATATGATAGTGTTTGACCCAAATTAGCGGTTGTAACATATATGTTAATTATTTAAGGTATACCCATGACTAGTACCCACAGTGTTCCACATACAATTGTATGAGACATATGTATACGTTACATATGCAATGATATAGGTTACAAGCATATATATATGGTATGGTATTACCTATGTATATGACCCCATATGGTAATATGGATATAGATAAATATATCCATATGGTATACCATGGTATATAACCCTCAAGCACTTCTATAAATATACATTTGGTATGCGTTGGTATATAACTACACTTCTAAAATCTGTACCTACCAGATTGGAAAGGGTGTAATATATAACCAAGTCAACCTTAGCAATGCATGTATATGACTTATGGTAGCCCTTCATATGATATTGAGTGGTATCATGAAAACCTGATGATACCATATGTATTAGGCTTGGTATCCACAAGCAATCCATTATAATCGGTTGCATAATATATGTATATGCACACCTAACATATAGTAGCTACACTTTATGCAATATAGTGCCCTAATAGTCAAGGCATTGAAACCATGGTAGTATATAGTGATACTACCACTTGGAATGGATGTGACATATGAATACAGTGCGAGAATACTTATCCCATAAGCACATTTTCTAGCCATCAATGTTACTGACAAGTAATTACCTAAAATAAAATGTCTCACCAATGTAAAGTTACCAATTTATATGACATATAAATTGTATTCTATATTAATGGGTGCATTAATCACAACATATGATGCCAAAAGGTTATGCTATAGTGAATTTACCCTGGATACAAACCCATTGGATGGCATTGCAAGAGATAACTCCTTGTAAGTGTATGTGCACGTATTGTTACATTTATTGACTATAATTTGGTACTACCTACCATGGATATGGGTATAATTGCACCCATATGGCGTATAGTCATATAGTTATTATGACTATATATCTTCACATCATCATCATCACCCAGTTTGAAATCCTGCAATGAAGCGGAGTTTGGGGAGGTCTAATAGGACGCAGCCTTATCCCTACATAGTAGAGAGGCTATTTTTGGTAGACCCACATGCAAATGTGACAATAAAAAATGATGCAGAAGAAAACTGATATGCTAAGAGTGTAGGAAAATAAAATTAAATAAGTACATAAATAAATAAAATAAAACAAAACAAAATAAAATAGCTGATATGGTGACCAAAATCGTCGTGAGTAGATACAAGTTTAAAAGAAAAATTATTAAAAATATTTTTATATATAATAAGAAAAAAATAATTAGAAACGCTATAAAGTTCTGTTCATACCTGTTATGCTACAAAAGTCTGCTCACCATTCCTCGAATTGTGCATGTCAATATTAATTAAGGGTCATGCTAATCTGCTCTATATCTTACTATTTTTATCATATGTCCTTATGGGGACATATGATTAGGCAAATGATGTACTTAAACTTTGCTAATCATAATGTTGGCATGCAATTAGAAGCAAAGTAATAGTCTTATGCACAAAATGAACTAGTAAGGAAAATACGAAATAAAATGCACAGTTGCATATAAATAAAAGCGCAACTACTAACTAATAAAAGAACACAATGAATAAGAAAAAATAAAAAGGAAAGAATACATATAGAAAAATCCTAGAAAAAAAGCACTAAGGTGAAGCATACCTAATCTCATTTGTATTAGGATATAAGAACCACAACTAAAAGGATCTACTTGATCATAGTCAATATAACTTGTAATCTCATTTAACCTGTATCGCATCACAAAGAATATGGAAACAACCGATATCTTCCTGACTATGATATGAATCGGTAGTAGAGACAAACATTGAAAACAATAATACATTGAAAATAGTCGATATCAGACAATATAAGTAGAGACGGCTATTGAAAAAAAATAATCATGAGAAGTAGATGTGAACCAGTAGTTGATAATCAGTAACAGATCCAATATCACAACCACACTCTAACACAGAAAATCCAATCCTCAGATTTAAAGCTGGCATCTTTCTCAGACAATAACACAAAAATCAATTCAAAACACGTAAAAACAGATGCAGGACATATAGAAAATAGATAGACGCATCAAATGGACCTAGATCCAAAATGGGCAACGAGAAAAACCTTCAAAGGAGGATCACTGTCATGAGGGTGCAAATGAGGGAGATCGCCAAAGCAAAAGAAGACGACGAAAAACCCAAATATTCATATAATGAATCAGAGATAGAAACCCAGGCCAACAATTCCTACCTGTGTGCTAGTCAAAGCCTTCATTTGATGTGACTAGAATCAGCAGTTACACTGGTAGGCAAAGCTTCGTAGGATCCCAACCTCCTCACCCAACATTCTTAGCAACAACACCATATGTAACCATAACAATGACCACAAAAAAGATAACATGAATCACAAACAACAGATCTAGAATAGCCACAGCTCTCAATCTAGACTCTTCTAAATCAAACTGAGTTGATCCTTCCACACCGTTCACAACATCCAACAACCGGTGACAGCCTTCCGGAATAAACGCTTCGACATAGAGTGAAGGTCCGATCTGAAAGATCCAGAGACCCCGTAGGTAGAGGGACCCAGCCAAAGCCACGTGTAGCAGGCGAGGATCAGGCAGAGGAGGGAGGAGAGGGCAGAGATGAGGGTGAAGATAGAGTCGCATTTGGCTTGGAGATCATAGGTCTGGACGGAGACGGCATAGGCGACGGAGTACCATAGGAAAAAGGCCGCGAAGCTGAGAGCAAAGAAGAGATCGTGGGGGAGAGGGGGGAGGGAGGTGGAGTCCGAGATGAGAAGAGCGAGAGTGAGGATAAAGAAGAGGAAGAGGACGGCAACGGATTAGAGGGAGGAGAAGCGGTGAACGGGAGTGCCGCCTTTAAGGAGAGGGTCAGCATGGACGAAGATTAGAGTTTGACGAGCGAAGGCGACGAGAAGACATAGGATCAGTAAAATATCTTGTACGAGTTCCACCTTTAATATCCAAGAATAAACTTGATTAATTTAAGCAAAATTATTTTTTTTCTCGCATTCAGTGGTTGAAAAGTTTCTCGACGGCTTCTGTTTCTTGTACCAGACTAAGCATGTATTTAGTACCATCACTTATATATTATATAGGCTATATAATATATGAAAATTGTTTATAATGCAGGTATAGACAATTTTCATATTTGAAGTAAATTTACATTAGACTGCGTATGCGAAAGACATTACACATAAAATCTAACATATGCATGTTATAATATAGGTATAGACATTTTGTGTGTCATTACTATATTGGCGTATCCATGTCTTTGGTACTCACATTTATCATGCATAAAGTGTATGAGTGATAACGTGCTTGCATTGTGGGTGGATAATACAATCCCCTATATAGGGATAATGCATCCTATATTCACAAGTGATAGTGTATAAGTGTATGTCATTAAATAGGGTAACAATATATTAAATAGTACATATCATGAACATGGTTATAAGTGTATGTCATTAAATAGGGTAACAATATGGTTGTATTAGTAACACCAATGGTCATATCATAGTACTCCACTGATTTTACCATGTTTATGCATTTGTTACATACACTTATTTGGTATACCTACATTATATAACAATATGTAACCATAGTGGTTATAAGTGTATACTATATCAAGAGTACAAATTATAGTTATAATTTAGGTATCTGAGTATTACATATAGGTATAACTAATAAATCCAACCCTATTAATGATTATTATATCATCCATAGGTATGATTAATGTGAGCGGGACCATGGACCATGGACCAAGACTAGGCAGAGAGCTAGCCATGCCAGAAGGGCCCATGACCAAAGCTAGGACCAAGAGACTTAAAGAGGCTTTTTATACGTATGTGGGCTTTTATCTTGAGAGGATGGCGAGCTCCAAGCGTATTGGAGGAGAGTTTAATGGAATTGAGCCCAAACTAATCCATTTAACTCAAATCATTAGATCGGATACACTTGGAGCTTAATGACAAGAAGATTTGGGCTATTTTAATGCTTCATCACTTAAGCCCAAAAGCATATGGATCCAATAGTGGCGCAACACATCATACCTATTTATTTAGTTTTTGGACTTTGTTTTTTTGGGCTTCCATTTATTTTAACCCAACCTTTTATTAATTAACCTAGGTATAAATATGTGTTTTTAGGTCAAAATTTTCAGAACTTTTTAGATTATAATTGTTGAAAAGTCGTCGGCTTCAATAGGGAGAAACATTATTCTCTTGTTCTTGTTACCTTTCGAACCATATTTCACTTATCAATTGCTTCCCCAATTGTGGCGTGTCGATTGTTCGTTTCTCTGGGTTTTGTTTTGATCATCGGGATTGTTTGGAACAAGTTTCCAAGAGGTATCGTAGAAATCAAACCTTGTGTATTCTTATTTTTCTTGTTTGTTGAATTAGAAATTTTCATCTTTCTTAATTCCTCAAGGTCGAAAACACACCAAAACAAAACACCCATCGAAAACTCCATCAAATCGTCATCAATCCTTCCGCGGTGCATGTTGGAATGCATTTGAGTTTAAAAAAAACAGAATGAGCAATCAACGGATTTCTTGTATATCAAAAGCCAACATTTTTCCAATATAGGAAAAATCAAAAAAGAAAAGAAAAGAAAAGACATTGTGCTATAATTTAAGACCATCTTTTGTAAACCAATTGTTAATGTTTGTTGCGAGTGTTCGTGGCTTTCAACTGTATTGACCTTTTGATAGAACTTTTACGAGCATCCCCAGTTGAAGAAATGTCTGTTGACAAAAACAAAAGGGTGAATGCTTCATCCAAATGTGTAAAATCGTATATGGTAGTAATGTTACGTTTTCAAAGGATAATCCTAGAGTGACATCAATTGTAACTAAAGATAGACATATGCAAGGGAGGAATCTAGTTCTGGGAACATGGCATGACAAAGTCTGAAGAAGTCTTTTAAGGCCTAAAACAAACAGGTACGATTAAGGAGTATTTTTACAATTCCTTTAATATAATTGTGTTCTCTGAATCCGATCTCATTATTTTGGTTCCTTGGACGACTAAAATCTAAATTGAAAAACTCACTAACAATCCTATGTACTAATTAAAACACAGGAATTGTAGTTGTTGCTTGTCCTGTTTTAAGCGATGCTCCTACCAATCTTCGATAATCTAGTTTGTCCTTTGTTATCCCTACTACATAATACCCCAATCTTACAAAAACAAGTAAACTATTACATACTACTAGACCATTTAACCATTCTAGTAAGTTCCAAATCTAGCTTTTATATCATCCATAAGCTTGACTTAATCAACTTGTCAGAGAGAAAGTAGTAACATGTCGGCGCCAAAAATCTTTTTATGAAAAATGGTTAATAGTGTGACGAGAAATACATTCCTGATAACAAAAGCAACGGAATGTACTAATAACGCAGAATGAGAATGATAACCAGTCTTATGTAGCGCAGAATGAGAATGATAACCAGTCTTATGTAGAGAGGAGTGTAATGAATTCTTAGCCCAGGTTCCCTTTATCTATGGACAAGCAGATGAGAGCCAAAATGTCCCATAGCAATAAGCACCTTCAAGTACACATTAATAATAGAACTCGATATTTAATTGATGAATTACCGGTGCATGGAAGCAGATGTAGTTCACAAAAGTTTCATCCTTTAAAGTGACAACGATGGTGGCAATACTGAGGCTATAGCCTCCTTGCAACATGCCAGGAAGGGGATTCTCATGGTTTGTAGGTTTGATGCTAGTTTAGTCTAGTCCAATTTATCCTCTAAGAATGCCACACAATATTATAAACCCCCTCATGTTAATATCGGAACTAGGTTGGCAAATTGAAATTTTAAGAATCAGAATTCTATAAACAGAGATCTATAGAATCCGACAAATAGAGCCCTGTAGAATGCATAATCAACGAGCTTTTATAACTTGCGTCTTATAACCTTGTATCTTCATCACCTGTTCCTGTATAATATTGGTCGAACATCTTTCAGAAAAAAAGGGTCAGTAGGCCAAACCCAAATGGTGATCAGCGAACCATGTTTTAACTGACCAAATGAAAATTAAATTTATGCGGCAAATGCCCATTTGTTTGACCAGCAATTTTAAGCAACAATAACACATTGCAATACCTGAAAAGTAATTCAGTATCTGCGAAACTCTGACGAAATGCATTTTTCTATTGTTCCTCAGTACTAAGTTGATACATTAAGGCGCCTAACTTTCGCTTTTTGCTTAATTGTCACCCAAATGCAATGAGACACATACGTCATCATCACAGCCATTTCTTAGCAAAGCGAGATTTTCAGACACGGCATTATCTGACAAGTGGTTTTGATGCAGAGGGGACTGCCCGCTGAAACTTGGAATGAACTGGTGTTCAACGCTGGGAGCCACTTCGATCCTATCTTCCAGATGAAATTCTGCTTGCATCAATGACCGTTTCATTTCTGGGTTGATGGGCTCCACATCTAGTGGCACATGCTGAATTTGAAGACCAAGAGACTCAAATTTCTCTTCAACCTTGTCTCTATGTGGTGAGGAGTCCTCCATAGTTGAGCCAATAGCTGTTGCTGAGGCAGCTCTTTGCTCTTGTATTGCCACTATAAGCCGCACATTGGAAACGTAATTAACTAATTGAACAACAAGACTAGCGAGAAAGAGGGGGCTAAGAAAAGAGAATTATGGAAAGTATATATCAAAACTAGATTAGCAACAATAATTTCAATAGGATCAACTTCTCTGGATAAAAGCTATGGAGATAGTTCAACTTTGCAGCTAGATTAGAAACTTTGAACTGTTGCCAGAAAGCCGAACCCAGACCACCCTACTCTTTCATGAATAGTTCACCCTTCCATCTTCAATATTGGAGAAAGAACAGAACTACCATTATTGATCAAGAAAAATGAGGGGAGACAAAAATTTCGAAAAGAATAAAGAGACTGCATAGCTTTTGATGCATGACAACAAAATTGGATGATAACTTTAAACATCCAGAAAGATATTCCAGCATGGTTTAACCCTCCATTATAACGGACTATTTAAATAACTGCATCTTTGTGGAGGACCAAATTTAATTATTTGAAGAGTAAGATCTTTTACTGTGTTAAGTCTTGATAAACTTTATATTGCAGGTGGATTTAACTAGAAGCTACCGGTGGCTGCCATATCTAGCATCTCCTAGTTCTACCTTCTAATTTTATCCTTCTCTATGCTGAAGTAAAAGGAAATCTACAATCATTAAAAGGCCTAATAATAAGGACCAGTTGTACGTTGAATTCTAAAGTTTTGTTGGATCCATCAGAATCTGAGCTTTGTTGTTCAAGTTATATTTTAGTGCATGGCTTGTTGAAATAAGCTTTTGGAAAGCAATAAAAACTTCCACGGGTTGAAGCTTTACTATTATAAAACTGACTTCCACATTTTCACAAATGTCAATTAAAAATATCTGATATGTACATGTCAAAATTGGTTATATTTATGCATATCTGATGATTTCCAAAGTCACTAAGCTTCTAATTAAAAAGACCATACACATGCTAGAGTTATTTTAATTTATATTTCAACACAAAAGCTATCCATTGATTTTCTGAAATGCTGTATAATATTTAACCAACAAATATTTGCTGATAGCTATCAACTATCAGTCATTAGCTAGAGATTAGGAGCTAATGTCAGCAGCTAACAACAAGGGAAGTGGTTTCTCAGAGGAAAGTTGGATAGACCTCTAGTTAATCAGGCCTGGTTAACTGATTTCCACGGAAGTAAAGCACTTTTCAATAAGCCATTAATCTCATATCACTTCCCGATTGATATCAACCCCCTTCAGGTTTCTTAATTTTCTGGCATAGCATGAGGGCTTTCATGAGCTTACGCAGGACAGAATGAGCTCGAATATGCAAGGGTTTGGTAGAATAAAATGTGAGAGGAGGCTTCGAATAATGAAGGATAAGCTAAAAACTTTCCACAAGGCTCTTATGGAAAGCAAAATCCTGGATATTAGTTTGATCAAGAGGAAATTAGACTTTACACAAGCTAGTCTCTACCCGGATACTGAGAATGAAAAGCTAAGAATTGAGGAAAGGCAAGCACAGGAGAATTATATCAGAGGCTTGGATGCACATAACTTAACATTGAGACAAAAATCAAGGGTTCTTTGTAGCTACAACAAGGTGATAGATGCAATTCCTTCTTCAAAGCAATCCTGAGTAGAAGAAACCTCAATAAGATCCCATGCCTAACTAATGACTCTAGGGAAAGAGTATGGCAACAAAATAATATCAAGAGAATGGCTTTAAGGTAAGGATTTCCTAGGCTCTAACAATGGATGTGAGTTGTCTATGCAAACACTCAAAGCATTCATTACCCCAACTATCACTCTTAATCAAGGTCACAACATTACTAGGTCAATTGTTCTGGAAATGTGGATGAAGTGTTAAGGAACCTGGACCCCAGCAAAGGCCTTGGTCCAGAAGTGCTAAATGCGTACTTATTCAAACAAACCCAGTAATGGACCAAGAACCAAGTGTATAAAGCTGTCCTAGAATTCATTAATATTGAGATCCTTCTCAAGGAAATTAATCAAGCACACTTTTGTCTAGCTCCCAAGGTTCCTAACCCAAGAAACCTGAAGGATTTTAGACTTATTTCATGCTGCGATACTCTACAAAATCATCTCTAGTATTCTGGTACAGAGGCTGAAAGAGGTGATAGATTCTTTCACAAGCAAAACCCAAGGTACTTATATTGAAGCCAGAATTATAATGTTCTTCTTGCTCAGGAGCTGTTTTCAAGGCTATCAAAGAAAAGGTTCAGGGAAGCTCTGTGCACTAAAAATTGACTTAAAAACTTTTGACTTGGTCAATTGAGACTTCCTGCTTCATTCCCTTGAAGCTTTGGGCTTCCCAGCTAAATACTGAACTGGATAAGGCAATGTGTGACCACAGTCTCCTTCAGTGCATTGGTTAATGATGAACAAACTCATTGATTCAAAGAAAAAAGAGGGGTAAGGCAAAGTGACCTTTTATCCCCATATCTCAATCTGCATAGACGTGTTGCTAAGCCTCGCAGCATCCAAAATAGAGGAGAATCCTTCTTTCAAGTTTCATAAAAAATGTCAGAGAATAAATTCAACCTTGCTTTGACAAATGATTTGCTGATGTTTTTGCAAAGCTGACTCTGAATTAGTCATTACCATCTTCAGGTCCACTAACAAGTTCAGCAAACAATAGGAATTGAAGTCAATACTGATAAAAGCTTCCTTATGCTTTCCAGGGGTGCATTGTACCTCGGTGATCAGCTTGCTTCCTTGACAGGTTTTAGAATTCTACAACCTCCTTTCATTCATTTAGGAATTCCGATGACAACTGCAAGCCCCTCTTATAAAAGATTGCAAGAAATTATTTGAGAAGACTGAGAGAAGGATAAGCCAATGGTGCAGCAAGAGTCTTTCTTATGCTGGAAGACTCTAGTTGATCAAATTGATATTATGCAATCCGTACACCGATTGATTATCTCATTTGGTTCTGCCCAAGAAAGTTGTCAAGGTCATTGAGAGATACTGAGGAACTTCCTGTGGAATGGTTATGACTACAAGAATTCAGGTTCTCAGGTAGCATTGAATGAGTTGTGCAAATCAGTAGGTCAAGGAGGACTTGGCCTCAGATTAATCCAAATCTCTAGTAAAATTTTCCTAGATAGAAGGATCTAGAAACTGGTAACTGATAAGGAAAATCTATTGTCTCAATGGATGCACTCTTTTCACTTAAGAGGAGCTAGCTTCTAGGGCTTTAAACAAAATCAAAATATACCTTGGACCTTTCATCACATATTCATGCTCAGGGGAATACATTGCAAGGAGTTTGAAAGTTTAACTGGCAATGGCAAGCAAACTAGTTTATAGTTCGATAATTCGGAGTAATAAGGGTTCTTTACACTTGATCCCTAGTATCTTCCAACTTAGATTCGTGCTAAAGCCTAATGCTAGATGCCTGGTTCATCAGATTTAGGGGATTTGAATGCTTAAAGGAAGCCATTCCTAGTTACCACCCAAGAAAGGATAAGGAAGATAGGATAATTTGGTCCAAACATAACTCTGCTAAGTTCACAAATAAGTTTGCTTCTGAGCTGTTAAAGCCTCAAATCCCTAAAGTTTCCTAGCATATGTCATACAGTTTACGAGATGTATCCCAAGAGTTATGCTATTATGTAGCTTACAATGCTTAATAGACTGAGCACATCTGCTAAGGTAAAGATTAGCTTGGCTATTAACCCACATTGTAGCTTTGTAACCTTGAGCTAGAAACAAGAGCTCATCTCTTCTTTTAGTGCACTTACACCAAAGAGATCTGGCTGAAAATTCAGGTGGCCTGCAACTTCTCCTACGATGAAGCAAATTGGGACAGCATAATATCTAAAGTTTCCAATGCTTCACTCTCAAAGGATGATAACTTACTTCTAATGCTTGCATTATGCACAATAGTTTATGAGATCTGGAAGAAAAGGAATCAAAGGAGGTTTAAGGCAAACCAATTGATATTAGAACTTTCAACTCCCAACACCTTTTCTAGGATAAAGGAGTTGTTGCTAAGCAATTTCAACAATGCAAAATTTTCCAGGATTGTAACCACTAGGTGGGGACTCAACTAACCAAATGCTATTTTGAGACCCTGCACTCAGTCTATCATGGTCCATAATTTACAGATTGTACACTATGGCCTCTAGGCATTGTTATTTTGAATGTATCAAGACTCCAATGAAATCACAGCTTGTTTCATCTCTTGGCTGAATTTATGTAATGCTTAGCCTACATTCTTTTTGGAATACAATTTATTTAATTTCCAAAAAAGCCAGTCTAAATCTGATCGCACAAGAGGTGGCACTTAGCCTAGGCAAACATGTTAAAGGACTATGCACTTGACTTGCCATCAGCACTGCAAATAAAACTATCACAGTGTTATCGCATGAAAAATTCATCTTTCAGTTTCCCTTATGCCTTGAGTTTAAAGCATGTGGTACCCTGACTTCAACCATGTCCAAGATGATAAATGGTACATAAAATTCTCTTCCTATTTCGATTATCTTTTGAAATGATTTAATTTGTGACATATCAACAAGGAAGATATATCAATTAGTTTTGTTCTTGTTAATGTTTTATCGAACTTGTAGAATATCAAAGAATGACAAGGCTAGAATCAGGAGGAATTTATAAAAGCATCAAATGAAGATGATAACAAAAACTAGGCACATGATCAACAGGAAAAAGCACAAACCTTGAAGTCCTTCATTAGTTGTGATAAGATCAAGCTCAAGAAGATTAAGAAGACGACCAAGATCAACCCCACTAGTCCAATTCTCTGGAGGCTGACCAACCTTCAGCTTAAGTCGTCCACGATTAGCAGTACCACCCCATATGATTCCAATAGGTTGTGGCTTTTCCCCATTCTCACTCTTCATTAAAATGAGGCTTCCACTATCTCCTTCAAGATCAAAAGTCTGTTGGTTCTCACCCACAACGAGATAATCGGTAAAGAAACAAATGCCTTTCTCATCATTATATTCAAGTGCAAAGGCTAATACAGTTCCTGTTGTCAAACCAGAACTTCTTCCAACCTTCATAACTTGCTTCCCAATAAGACTGCTTATTGGAGACTGCAAATCTACATTTTTGACATCACCGATCTCTCCTACACCTTTTATAGATGTAGTAACAGTGGACATGTCAAAATCATCAGCGAATGGAATAAATGCCCCATCTGCTCTCACAAATGTCTCTGTAAGGTAAAACAAATGGCAGCCAATAAGTGTTGGGCTCAACATTTGAGTTGAATAATACAACCATTAACCATTAAGGATTTGAATTCAAACATAATCTAATAAGAACATAACTAAACTAGATGAAGATTATCAATGACACAGCATAGCTAATGAAATATAGAGATGATTCAGGATGTTAACTATATGTCACATCAATTGATACAGAGTTATTCAATGAATGGACTAAACTAGTAGAATATTAAAGAAAATGGTACAAACAAGAAGTTAGTGTGGTATGTATTAAATTCACTACGAAATAACCTTGAAGAGATTCATCATATGATGCCCTCATCTGACTTTCCCTCATCTGACTATCTAAAAGTGTAATTATAGAACATTTATATGTAACGAACCAATAATAGACTAGACAATATAATATTCCATGTGAAAAGATCCTGTTGAGAATACCTACACGTGAGTGTCTCAGACATCGGAGAAAAAGGGAAAAGAAGACTAATATATAAGCCTAGTCGGCTACTCCACCTATAGCCAATTGGTTTTAGGATGGAACCTCACTTGGGCTTGTGTGTAGTCTAACTTTCCTTCTCATGTAGACTCGTAGGCCCATTGCAAATTTAACATAGTATCAGAGCCAAAGAAGATATTGGCCTACTATTTACCCCAGAAGGGGGTCTGTTATTTAAGCAACTGAAGAAAGAATTGAAGTCTACATGGAGCAAGTGACCCAGCAGTATTGTTTGCCCTAAGAGGGGGCATATTTGACCTCAATTAAAAGTTCAGCTTTGATGAGGATTGTCTTCGTACCTCTCTAGATTGCCCAAGTAAAAAGAGACTCACATGTGAGGGGGAGTGTTGAGAATACCCACATGTGAGTGTCCCACATCGGAGAAAGAAGGGAAAGAAGACTACCATATAAGCCTAGTGGGCAACTCCACCTACTACCAATTGGTTTTAGGATGGAACCCCACTTAGGCTTGTATGTGGTCTAACTTTCCTCTTTGTGTGGGCTCGTAGGCCCATTGCAAAATTTAATAGATCCACATATTGAAATCACCATAACATGCACATGATGAGAGTTTTCCGCATCTAAATTAGCTCAATGTGGGCTTTGGAATTGTGAAACAATTGGACTAGGCTGGAGTCACATGTTATATTATTTGGTTCACAAGGATATTGTTGTGAAACTGGTTTAGACAACACATACAATGTCATGTCTTTATTAGGACTAAAAAGAGATAAGAGGAGCAAGAAAAGGAGATACTAAGCTAGTAGATTGGAGCATCGATAATATAGGCCCCCCTGCTCAAATTTTTTAAAGATGTTATAAATGATTACACCTAAACATAATGACCTCAAAATTGTTGAATGTGATAGCGCAACCATTGCATTGTATTCACAGTTTCAGCTTATGCAAACTCGTATCACACGTATGAATTTATGACCACAAGAGTATTGAGTTATGATATGAACTCTTTACCAGGGTTTATTCCAGCAAAAATGCCATACCAAAGCTCATCTGTGATAAATGAAGTAGCCCTTTCAACAGCACCAAGATATACCCCAGGTCCAAGTGTGGGGGGCAAAGGATGAAACATTTTTTGGTTTGGATAATCCAAGTTGACAGCAACATGCCTATTAGTCAGAAAACCAACTTGTCGATTTCCAGTCTGGCTCCTCACAATAGAACCCAATGTTCCGTAAGTCTCTTGACTAGCTACCTACACGCACAAGCAACATATAATCTTTGATTTCCACTAACTATATATGATGCTTAATGTAGATAGTACATCATATGAACATAGAATGCTGCTTTAACTAATGAAACATAGATGGGACTCCTATTCTTTTAACTATTCTATTATCAACTACATGGCCCAATAGCCTTTTGAGATTAGGTTTTGTTAGGAAATGAATATAATAGAATAAAGTTGAAAAATAAAGCACAAAACAAAAAAGAAAAGAAACTCTTCCATTAATTCATTATGAAAAAATATAGAGAAAAAATTAAGCTAAATAAATGAAAGAAAATCTTCTAAGCATGTCAATAAATGAAGTTAAATGAAAATGAAGGACAATTTTAACTAGGGAAAATGTATCAAAATGCACACAGCAACCCCATCCCTCTCCCATGCCAATAAAAGGAAAAGGTAGATTTCCTCGCAATTAATATAATGATGTTGTTTTTATTGTAGCCAACAAGGAGAAATACCTGAGAACCAGAACCAATGCAAGGATCACCCCCACCCAAATCATCCACAAGCTCTATGTAAAACTGTTCTTTGGGGGTTGGCTCGGGTGCACCAAAATAGGAGAACTCAACCACATCTACATCACACCATACACCTCCAGGTCCCTGATTATAAGAATGTATGTGGATGGAATTGTAAATTCTTGAAAGGACTTTCTTTAGTGACAGTGGCACAACACCTAATTTCCTTTGCAGTAAAAATATAACTAGACATAGGTGACATCATTCCTCACCTCTAGAGCATTAGGCAGGCATTGGATGGGGCTGAGCCATTGCTTGTGAACTTTCCTAGCAACAAAAACAAGAATGGCCGGAATGTCTGTGAGCACACCTCTTTGTATGCGAAATCCCACTGCTGTGCAAAGACTGTAACATCGCAAGATCTTGCTGTGAAATGCCCTTATTGTCATCAGCTCCAGCAATGTGGTTGCCCGTTGCCCTTTAGGTAGACGACCTAGGGTTTCAGGTAGAACCCCTTTCTGCAGATTGGCAAAATAGTTAGCCCTCTCCTCAGCAGTATCTATTAAACGGCTGGAGGTAGGCCATGAGAAGTATGCAGCACTGTTTTCACAGTGCTGTCCACCTGATGCAAATGGCTGGAGAGTTGGGGGACTTAGGGACGGAAGACTGGGATGACTATAAATGTTTCTTTCAGCATCCAAAGCCGATTCATCTGATGGTATTGAACCAGAGCAACAGACCCTCATATCTCAACGTAAAGAAAGACAATCTTTCAAATAACTGCAGAAATAGAAAGAAAGAATCAAGGAAAATCGTGGAGCCTTGAGAAATAAATAAGTGGAGGTATAGCTAAGAGGATTGAACGGAAAGAAAAGGAAGAAAAGCATAAAGCATAAATGAGAAGTGGCAGTATATGAACACGTTGATCATTTAGATCAAAAGAACTAAAGCTTGCATGGATCATTGAAGATGAGAAAAAAAAATGACCTAAGAAGGCATCTACACCATGCAAGCAGAAATGAAGAGTATTAACAATAGTAAACAGAAGCAGAAGTGATCCTATTGTCAGGAAAATTAATTTAAAGGTTCTGTGAACTGCACACACCTACACAGATAAAGCAAACTGATTTCTAGAGCATAGACCCCAGATTCTTCGGAAATCTTACCCAAACTTTAGCTACTAAAGTGAAAAAGGTCGAATGTGGAAGGAAACTAAAGAGATGTTTGTCGCATGGAAATCATATTGCTTGCAAATTTCTAATCCAAACCTTCTTGCATTTAATTTATTTCTATCGAAAAATTACTGTTCATTCTGTAACCCAAATTCAGTCTTGTCGACAATTTCCTTAACGAAAATTTGCTTTCATGCCCAAGTTGAATGAGAAACAAAGGCTAATCCAAAAGCATAGGGTCTTATATTTACTTTATAAAATGTGAAACCTACTAATCATGGCCAGAAAAGAAAAATGTTTCAGAACAAGAAAAATAGTAAAGAAAATCGTATAAAGCATGGAGTTTCAAAGCAAAGAAACTTGTTTAATGTTGAAACACAAGCTAGTGCAGAAACCCTTTACCATAAAAGAAACAAAACTGGGGAACTCAAAATCAACTTTGCCATTTTATTTCATGCTTATACGTATGTAAAAGTAGTCAAAATGAATATCTCATAGAAACAATTGTACCTTGGTCTGTTGGCGATGATTGCTTGCCGTTGATTCAATTTGATGCTGTAACTGTTGAAGGAGTTAACACAGCTTACAGTGTTCAAGTCGGTGCATGACAGTAGCTTTAAAGAATGCTCTAGCAAAGAGTAAACAACATAAAAGAACAAAAACTCAGAGATCCCAGAGCAGAAGAAGTTCGCTTTTGGTTTGGAAGAAATGTGGGAGTAAACTTAAAACAAACAGAAAACGGCTATAAAAGAAGAAATGTACACTAAACCAAGAGAAAGCACAGACTTGATTTTCCATGCATGTGCCATTTAAACAATCAAGATCAACAGAGAAGAAAAGAAGTGAACAGTGGGATTTCGTAGTTAGGTTGAATTCAGGAGCCCACAGCTTTAAAGATGCGAGACTAATGAACGGACTGGCTATTTGCCTAAACACATAATACCGCTACCATGGGAAGGTAAAGTTAAGGCATGCGTGCATTTTTCTATTTGATAATAAACTAACTAATGCATGCTTTAAGGGGAATATTTTAGAAAGCGAGAGTAGCTTGCCTTGGTGGCAAGTGTCTTCCCATGCTCGTAGCCCTGGACTTTACTTGATACAGTCATCTACTCATTTTAACATAAATAACTTTATAAAAAATATATATTATTAATTTATATCTTACTAATGTTTTAAAAATCGAATCGAACATTGAATCGGTCGAAAAAAAGGTATAAACTTTAGAAGTTTAACCTGCAATAAACCCTTATAAAACCGGTATATAATAAATAAGAAGTAAAACTTATAAGAATAAATAAAAATAAAATATTTTATTGAAATAAAAAATACTCCAATGTCTATTATTATAAAATAAACTAATAATAAATAAATATGAGTATAATATAAAACTTAAAATAACAATATAAATCAAAATTGCATTTTTGAAGGAAGTTGCATCTCATCATCGTCAAAAGTTCCAAATTCTTCAAAGCTATTTAAAGATTCGTAAATTACGCTTTCATCCAAAGTATGAGCATCAACTTCTTCTACTACATGAAAATAAATTACAAATTAGTAATGTAAGAAATTATCCTCAATTGTAAACTTGTAATACAGTATAATTTTAACTTGAATATGATTAAAATAAGATATGAAATGATCATCAGTAGATGTTCTTAATTCATTCGTTGTGACAAATGCATTTTCTTCATAAATTGTCTTTTCAAGTTCATTATAATGAAGATCAGGCGATGGTTCTTCTTCTTCGATCCAAAAATCAATATGTTCAATACAATCACTATCAACTGAATCATATGTTCTCTTCTTACTAAGCGCTCTGAACACATAATAGAGAAATTATAAAGTCAATAATAAAAATAAAATTA
>JANIIA010000004.1:37755609-37767842 GCA_027478495.1 Erythroxylum alaternifolium
TAACCTTTTCGTGTATGATTTTTCCATATAATTCAATCATCTCATCATATAATGCTTCGATTAAACATAGAGCATAGAATTAATGCCTACTCTACTTTGAGCCCAAGTATATTAGTTCTCCAACATTGTCTATTAATTCAATTAATGAAATTTGTAAACTATTTACAAATTGTCATTTTACTTTGACTAAGAATTTCTTGAATCAATACTAATCAAGAACAATGAAATATTCTTCCTAATTTCTTTAGGGTTATGAATCTTATCTTGATTACTCAACTACCTCCATATAGTTCATATTACATGCAATGACTACTAATTAAATTACTCATGATTAGAATAGGTCATAAGTAGTATAAAAATATAGCAATCCCTATACAAGATAACTTTGAAGATTTCAAGTCAAAGGATCACTTATACAATCATCAAAATGAGAATTTTTATAAAAATACAAATAATGTTTCAAATGGATTTTTCATATGGGGCTAGTTTAATGAACTTATTCTCTAATATGCACCCACATATTTGTTTAAGTATCTCTATAATTTAGTCTATGAGATCAACTACTTCCGTCATAGGAAGAAACATAATCTGTGCTAGTCATTTTACGTTCTATTAATGTCTATTCTTAATAAAACAACAACTAGGAACATTTTAGGTAAAATACATAAATTCAATAGGCAAAAGGGTCAATTTTGAATCTAAATTTTACACCAGTGGATAAGTTTAACCCTAACATTCTAGAGATAACGTTTAGAAAACATTAAAACCTAACCCATTACAACGAAATTACTGACTACTTAATAACGTTGTTTGTTAAGTGGCAAGTTAGTATTGACTTGGCACTTTTTAATAATTTTTTATTTCATTTGTAGGTCACAAAGTTCCATGATGTGGTGAAGTGGAACCCACCCTTTTTAAGTAATCCTTAAATTTTTTTAACTTAAACAAATATATTAAATTAACTATGTTCCTTTTCTCTTTTATGCCTATTTTCTTCTTCCCTCTTATCTTTTCTAGCCCTCTCTTCAACCTCCATGTCAAGTTCTCTTTTAAGCTCCTTCACTCTTACCTTATTGTCCTCAATGGCAAGTGCTTTGAATTTAGATTTCTTACCATAAAAAACAACACTATCTTTCTTCAATTCCTTCTCAAACTTGGTCTTTGGTGGAAGAATATCGTGAATGATGGTTAACAGTGTACGGACAAACTTTAGAGACGAGAGAGATACTTGAGGTAACCATTAGATAGACATTGTAGAAAGAGAGCAGCTTAACGCGTGAAAGTTTCATATCCTTCATGAGAAATTACATATATGGAAGTGGGAAATTTGGGAGAGTCCTTCTTCCTCCTCCTCTTAGGTTTTTTGTTGAATCACAGTGAAATCCTACAAATTGCTCCCAAAATTGACATCGTATCTTATAAAGAGATATATTATTTCTTTACATTCTCCTTATAGTTTATTATTAATCAATTAAAAGGTGTTAAATTGTCGATATTATAACTAACGACCTGATGAACCATTAAAAAGGGTAGATCCCACAATTGTAAAATAAATAACATTTTTTATTTTATAATATTTTAAAAAAAATTTCAAGCCAGGGCTAACCTGACACTTAACAAATGGTGTCATTAAGTCGTTAGTAATTATGTTATAATGGGGTTAGATTTTAACATTTTCTAAAAATTAAGGTTATAAGTGTTCTCTCTAGAATGTTAGGAATAAACTTGTCAATTGGTGTAAAACTTAGGGTCAAAAATAACCCTTTTGTCAAATGCAATATAAATCTTATAATTATAATCTCATTATAATTCATTTGCAATATATAATTATCCCATGGACTTTATCATATACATCTAAATATATGCATGATAAATAATACCTTTAAATTATTTTATCATTAAACTACAACTAACTGATTGGTCCTAGAGCATAAACCAACAATCAGATCTTTAAATTGACCTATATGTACTATAGGGCGTGGAAGCAGCTGACTCGTAAACCTATTAAGTTAAGAAAACATATAAAATAAGAGGCAATTTATAACATCAAAATTGCAATTCAAAGGAGAGTAAGAAAACTCGGGGGTGTACCTATTGGACAGATGGAGCTCAGCTCCCGCATGAATGGTATGTGGAATAACAAACTAAAATGATGAACATCCTAAGTATACAACCATCTCATAGTGAGCCCACATGACTAATCTATAGATCAATTAAGAAATTAAAAGAAGAAACATTCAATGGAGCAAATGGGAAAATAGTAGATAGAATAGAAAGATAGACCTATAACTAGTTTCCAAAGAGCTCATATACTTACCACGAAACTTGTCCAAAGAAATCGTCTTAAAGGAAGAGGAAACTTGAAGTTAATAATCGTTGGTTCCTCGGGTTATTACCGTGTATAAACTAACTAATGATGGACAAGCAAAGCTTTCAAAGTGAAACAAGGGGATTACATTTAAAGTAAGCTAGAAGAGTGATATTAAAAGGGTATAAAGGATGTGTGTTTTAGTGCAGTGCTAGTCACATGCTCCTAGTCAAGGCATGACAAAAGGGTGATCTTTGAGTGTGTGTAAAATTTGTAATTTCTCTAAGAATGAATTATTCATTAAGTTTGAGGGTGTCATAACACTTTGACAAATTTAGGTAATGGTTAAAGGAGGAAATTAAAAGAAAATTATATCTAATAAAAATGGAATATAAACTTGTAAGTATTAAAAGTAGGAATTAGGTTTTAATTTTTAATTATGAAATAAAAAGACCACCATCCATAATAAAGTGATTTGGTTCCTTATTATCACCAATTAGCAACAAAGATCTATAAATAAGATAATTTGCTAAACAAATGGAAAGAGAGGATCGATCCTTTTTGTATAATTCAAAATAAGGAAATAGAAGAGGATTGATCTATTTAGTATAAAAATTTAAAATGGTTTCAACATTTTTAAAATAATTATTTAAACTTATGAAAATAATTTTAAAATAAAGGTTTGAAAGAAAATAAATATTACTTGTAAAATAAACTTTGATGATTATACAAAATAAAATACATGTAAATTTTTATTGAATAAAAAATATTATACGGATAATTTGATCTGCTAAAGGATTAAACCATCTTGCATCCACTAAACCATCTAAGCTTAGAAGTTGAGCTGAATTTCATTGGAACAATTTCCTTCTAAGGAGTTTGAACCTATAAGTTGGAACTAGTTTTGTTAAAATAGAATTCTAAATCCCTCTTAAGTCTAATTACATTGATTTTTTAGCAAGAAACTTAGTTTTTATGTTAGTTTCTGACATCACGTGTCGAGTGCACTGTTAATTTACCTAACTTTGCATACTGTTGTAGTTATGGTGAGTCGGGATCAAATCCACAGGGAATGTTCAGTTAATTTCTGTAACGAACTTAATTAATGCAAGGAAAATATATGGGGGTTTTTGGATTTTAAGCAATTTAGAAATTAAAGTAAAAGTAAGCTATTGAAAACAAATCAAAATAAGCAATTTAAAATCAGAAAAGTGTTGAATATAAGTAAGGTCCGGTTTTAGGATCAATCTCGACCTAAACACAATTAAGCATATTCCATCATCCTAACGTCTTTACAACTCTCTTTGGACTATTGATTTGAGAATAATAGAATGCTTTACTAATCCCGATTTTTCCTTAAGTTTTGTTTAATCAAGATACGATCGTTAATTAAACCTAACTACCGAATTACCTAGGATACGAACTTTAGATTCAATTTGGCAACTACATTACGAATTCAAAAATGATCAATATAGGTAGTAACCTCACATGTTCGGGTTATCTAACCTAAGTTATGTTGTTCCTAATGATTAACGATCATTAGATGATACTAACAAACATCAAATGTAACAATTACAGATTACATTAAACATTATAGCAATAGGTTCATAATAGAACAATCCAAATAACATATTAAGATCATTCATATAAAAACCCAATTCAATCAACACAAACATCATAACAATCCGAAAAGAGATTAACAACATTAATCAAGATGAAATAGCTTAACTGTGACTTGGTGTCAATATCCCCATTAAATCAACGTCAGGATGTTAGCCTTCCATCTTCTCCATCAAACTCTAAGAATCAATCCTTGTAGCGTCCATTTATCTTGAAAAACGAAGAGAATTTGATGAAGAATAGTTGTTCTCTTTGTTGTTCCTCCTTCACTGCTTTGAAAACTGATGAGAAAATGGTGATGAATGGTTTCAATAGAGGTTCAACTGTTGTCTCCTTGTCCAATCATCACTCATGTCTTGCTTTATTTACCCTCAGTTTTCACCTTGGCCAGCCTCACTCACCTTGTGTTTTCTTTCAATAGCTATGTTAAAACTAAAATAAGGTAGCCTCAACTCACGTTTTCTTCACTCTCTAATAAAAATGATAGCTTTGGTTCTCACCATTCCATCCCCCACACTCCTAATTTTATTCTCCAAAATGCAGTAGATTTCCACTCTTTTTTTATGATGAAAAATAGCTTCAAATTAGTAGAGAGATGGCTTAACCAAATAGGGTAAGATGATCCAACTGCTACCCTCTCCTTTGGTTTTCCTCCTTGTTTCAGTTGTCCCTTCATTTCTTCTCCTAATTGCCTTGTCTTCATTAATTAAAGTAATTTTATGCATGGCTATGCAAAACATTAAATTCATGTACACCTTGCACGGTCTATGCACAACAACCTTAAGAAACTTTGATTTATTTGTGTTTCTATTTTTCTTGTCTTCTTTTTGTCTTTTAATTTTCTTCTTCTTACTCCATAAAGACAAGTGAAAATTAATCTTTAGAAAATGACCAAAATATAGAGCTTTTGCCTCACTTTAACTTCTTTGCTTCCAAATTATGCCTAAAATCACATATGAGTTAAAGTGAGTATCTTAAGCAATTTAATGTCATTAATCGCTAAGTGTTATAGAATAATTTCATAATCAATTAAGCACCTATCAATTTACCACACACTTAGCTTTTGGCCATCTTCAAGCAAGACCTAAAAACATTGACTCACTTCCCATTTATTCTAAGAATACATAATCATAAACAAAGATGAATGACTTTCAAAAATCATAGCACGAACTCAACATTACAAGCCTTTACTCATGATCAATCAACATTTAATACCTTTAAAAACTAAGCAATATAATGGTAGACTTGAAAAATGTGTTTAAACTAAAATATATCCATGGGTATACTCAACACCATTCATGATCATGACAATCCAACTTTGCATATCATTTCATTTCTCCACCACTAAAATTCACATGCAAAATCATGAATCAAAGGACTTTTCAAGGTTGTAATGTGGGTAAAGTAAGGTGAGATGTATTTGGATCAAGTAACTTAAAAGCCATTAAGTTAGTGAAACAAAGCAACACTCAGTGCGACATCAAGTTAACACTCATCAAAATTGGGTACCGGCAATTATGATAAATGCAACATTTATATTTCACAACCCTATTAAGCTCTTACTCATACAATTGATGACAATACATTGAACCCATAAAAGAGTTAACCTTCCAAGTCAACATCTACCTTATATTCAACATACTCAAATAACACATTCATTAAAACTTTAGGAGGATGCATTAATTATGAATAACTTTGCAAACCACGTTTGCATTTCCTCCTCGATACATTTATGCAAACTTTTTTTCTTTTTTCTTTTCTTTTGCTTTTCACTTTTTTTCTTTTCTCTTGTAAAAATTAAAATAAACAACAACATGGGAATTTCATTAATAAGGCATAAAATAACATCCCATCATTATAACCAACCTACACATATGCATAACCCATACTTATTCTTTCGTATATCCACAAACTTAACAATCAACAAATGTTCCACTAGCTTTAAGGCTTGGGAAGGACATTTGGTTAGGTTAAAGCATGTAATGTGGCTAATACACAAAGAAAAGACAAATAAAGCTCAAGGGGCTTATCAAAAAGGAAAATCATATAATGGGTAGGCTATTTGGCTAATGTACTTTGGAAGAGCAAAGAATGCCTAATCATATCCATATTAATGCATGTGATAAAAATGTGGTGTCAAATAGAAATTCAAGGCAAAATCAGGATGTACATGTTATAAAGGTCATATATTATCAAAAGATAATGAGACTGATATGAATGTGTCAGTCAAATAAAGCTCAAAATCTCAGCAGCTTTACCTACCACTAGTCACCAATCACAAGAGTAAAAGTACATGTTAAAGTTGCTACGAAATTCTTAGTCAATTCACACTATAATCATGACTATATAGTACTAGAATCAACAGAACATAGAAAATGTTTATTTTGTTGTTTTATTCTTTCTCTCATTTTGATTGAAAACTTAAAACAAGTAAAACAAACAAATTCAAAAACACACATGCAAATAAAAAGTAATATGGAAATGTAAAGAAAAGAAATTACTTTCCTTGGGTTGCCTCCTAAAAAGGGCCTTGGTTTAGGGTCACTGGCTCGACCCATGTTTCTTTACGTGACAAAATTATGATCTTCTCATGCTACATGTGGTTCCTCCATATGAGGTTCTTCTGAATAGAGCCTTGGTTGATGATCCATCATATTTAGCATCTCCACTATCCTTTGACTTTCAATCATGATTGAGTCCATGCACTCTGGAAAGATCTCAAATGTCTCTTCGCCTTTTTCTTCTATGTAAAGGTGAAGAGTCATTCTTAATAATAAAATGGAACTAAAAAAGATATGTTTTTTTGCTTCAAGCTCCTCCTTTGCTTCTTTTACACAAGCAACTCCTTGAGTAATGCTCTAAATGCTCTTAAAATTCTCAAGCTCCTCATCACTTTGTAAAGTTTCTGTACAAACGTCCATTAGGTACTCCTCGGGTTGATATGAATGCTCCTCTTTGCTTTGTGATTCCATATGATTGATATCTCCTTATCGAGGCAATGTATTTTGTTGGAATTGTAGAGTATCCTGTTGGATTTGCTATATACCTTGCTGAAATAACTGCTGCATATTTTGTTGGAACTACTGCATATTCTGTTGAATTTGAAAAATGTTAGCAGCCATAATATTAAGCAATTCTTCTAAAGATGTACCTGAGTCATGTTAGCTCTCTAAATCTTGGGCATTAGACCATGTATTTTGTGAAAATTGCCCTCCATCCTGCTGGAATTGTAGAGTACCCTGCTGCAATTGCAAAATATTAGCGTTCATAATATTAATCAACTCTTCTAGAGATAGACTACAGTCGTGATAGGAAGCTTCTGGTCTATATGAGAATTGCTGTGCGTCCTGCAAACTATCATAAAAGTAATTCTGATAGTTATCCAATCCATACACAAAGTTAGGTTGATCAGTCCAACATTGGTTTTAGGATTAAGAATAAGAGTTAAAGAAAAAATTATTTTGATCTATGGCTTTTTTTTTATAAATTACAAACACGAAACAAAATAAAGAAAGGATCACGAAATAACTGAAAAGAATCCAACTACTAACAAATATATACAAAACATCAATTAAACCACAAACAAAAACTAAAACACCATTGTCCTCGCATGTGGCGCCAAAATTGACAGTGCGTTGTAACACTAGTCAAAATAAAAACTAGACTACTACTATAATAGTGGTGAGTCTAGGTCGATCCCACAGAGAGCGTGTGTAAGTTTTCGAAATGAAAATAACTAGTGATTAGGTTTAATAAGGGGTTTTGGATTTTTTAAACAAGAAAATAAAATGAAACTAGACTAATAAAAACAAATTAAAGAAAAAATCGAAAAATGATAAAAGTGAAAAATTTGGTAAGGACTCGGTTCTTTAGTTCAATCTCAGCCTACAACCTAATTAAGCACATTTCATTGATTTATTGTTCTCAAACCTCTCCTATCAACTATTAATCATGGTTAATAATTAACCCAAGTTTCCCCTTAGGTTTTGTTTAATTAAGATAGGGTTGTTAATTAAACCTAACTACCAAATAAACAAAGAAACGATCACTAGATTTAATTACGCAGTAGCATTATGAATTAGGAAAATCGATTAATCAAGGAAACAACCCCATATGATGCGTCAATTAACCTAGGTCATATTATCCGTAATTATTTACAAATCATTAGTCGCTACACATGAATTTCAACATAATAATTACGGATTATATCAAAATTCTAGCAATGAGTTTGCAAATAAACAATTCAATGAACGCATTAAAATCATCTTTTCATAATACCCAATGGGTTCATACACAAATAACCAAACAATAACATAAATCCGATTATCCATACATAAAACCCAAATCAATTAATATAGGATAACACAATCAATTGCTAATGAGAGAAAGAAATAACAAAAATAATAAAATACACTTAACCTGGGTCGTCAGCATCGATGTCATCTCCGAATCGACATCAGGACGTCTAGCCCTACATGGGTCTCTCATAAGAAAATGCTTCAGCCCCCATGTTATAACCCAGCCGAAGACCCTTCTTACGCCTCCACTCTTCTGCTTTCTCCCTAACCTTGCTATTGTCCTCTTGATGTGATGAATTAATATCATGTTCCATCTTATTATTCACGTTTTAAAACAAGGCTTATGCCTTTGAAAATGTTTGCATTTCATAGATGTCATCTTCATGAAATGCATACTACATTTTGTTCACGCTTCCCAGTTGTTGGTCGTCGTTTTATGCTGCTTTTTCTATCTATCCACCTACGGTGCATTTTCTAAAACCTCTAGTTCCTGCATCTTTGTCATTGCTATGTTATTTTGGTTTGCTTCTTCTCCCAACTGCCTTGTCTTCATTAACTAAAGTAATTGTGTGCATGGCTATGCAACACATTAAATTCACATACAGCTTGCACGGCTATGCATAACAATCTTGAGCAATTTTGATTTATTTGTGTTTCTACTTTTCTTGTCTTCTTTTTGTCTTTTAATTTTCTTCTTCTTGCTCCATAAAGACAAGTGAAAATTAATCTTCAAAAAATGTCCAAAATATAGAGCTTTTAACTCACTTTAACTTCTTTGCTTTCGAATTATGCCTAGAATCACATATAAGTCAAAGTGAGTACCTTAAGAAATTTAATGTCATTAATCGCTAAGTGTTATGGAATAATTTCATAATCAATTAAGCACCTATCAATTTCCAATCTTGCACATTTCTTATTGTCAAGTTAAAAATTATAACAATTTACATAACATAAATCCATTCAGTCTTCCATAGTTAGATTGAGCTTTTTGGCTATGGGAGTAGATCATCTCAACCTCTCAAGTTGACTTTCAATTCTAGTTACTTAAAGTCTATGCTCACCACCTTTGGTTGGCTCTTTCTTGAAAACCTCCTTTATTCCTTCAACTACCCCTATCCCTTATATTCCCTTCCTGTCTCATTAGTCTTCCTTTCTCTTGCATTAGTACCGATTTAAGTCACCATGTTTTCCTTATTTTAGTCAAATATCCTTCTTTCTTCATTTTCTTCACCACTAGTTCTGCACATTCTTAGCTTTTTCCCATTTTTCTCTTCACTTTCCATTTCTAGCTTACAATTATAACAACTTTTTCTCTCCAATTTCTATATTATGACCTGCCACACCATTTTTAAGAAAGTCAGATATCAAGCCTCTAATCAAGGAGAATTTCCTACCTCTCAACCTAAATTATCCAAACCTTTCCTTAATATAATTCCTACTATCCTTTACTCTAGCTAAAGATCACAATGAACACGAGGTCATTAAAAAAAAGATAACGTAGTTATAAATGATAAGTGATGGAACTTATAAAAATAAGAAGCTTTTCTAGCCCTCAGTAAATAAGACTGATGCTGTTATAATGTCCCTGCTTATAGAATTCTTAAGAAAGGGAGCTAATAGATGGGCCTTCTGGGATTCTTCATGGACTATAAAAATTATTTTCAAGCTATGAATTAATGGGCAAACTCTAACTAGAAAAAGAATGGTTTTTAAGAAGTTTTTATTAATGATGACAATGTGTTTCTCTCAAATTTTTGCACCAAAGCATAAGCTTTAAGAGTAGTGGAAGCAGGAACCTAGAACCTAAACAATAAGTCTCTTTTCCTATAGCTTTCGAAGCTTGGTCTCTAGATTCAACAGCTTAAGTAAAAAAAATTTTGTGTTTGGATTAACATTCACTCTATTCCACTAGAGTACTAAACCACAAAAGTATAAGTTATCTAGCAAGTTTCTTAGGGGTCCCTATTTTTTTTAGACAAATCAACAACTACAACAAAAAGGATAAACTATTCTAAGGTTGTGTATTGGTGGATGCGAATAGAAAATTTCCTAATGTCGTCCTGCTTATATGAATAGGACAGGAAGATTAGTTAGTGGAAGATGCTCTTATAGTCACATACTCTTAGAGACCAACATAATCAAAAAGCAAGGAGCAATGAATGCCTACAAGAAGGAGATTGGATACAATTAAAGGACTATCTAAAACTTATGTAAATTACTATAGATAATACAATAAATTTAGAAATGGTGATTACTAATGTATCGAATGACTAGAGTGAGGATACAATAATTAAGACTTATTCTGAGCAAAGAGGGAAAAACAATTCAAAAGAGCTCCCTAAGGCTAAATCAACTATAGAGACTAAGTCAAATATTAATTCACACTTAGAAGTCCCCATTGTTCCTTTAGAAGAAAAAAAGAGCACTTTTTAACTAAAGAGTACTTAAGTCCCAAGGCATGTGAAGCCTTTATATTAGGTACAAAATTAGAATTCAAAATATTTCAAAGAACAAGATTAGAAAGGAAGAAAATGTGATCTAATCCTACTCTTCAACAATGAAGATTATAATAAAGAACGTAAAGATCAATTTTCCTTATAAACAATTAGCTCTTAGTAATTATATTGATAATAATAACCTCTATATAGTGGGGCTTTTGGAAACCAAGCTGAAGGAAATCACTGTCAATAAAATGAAGTTTTTGAAAGAACATACAGAAATCCTTTCAAACCATTAACACTCTAGCATCCCGTCTCTCTAATTGTTTAAGGACTTATTGTGTTAAACTAATGAGTCCTATGAGTGGTATCATATAGAACGAAATTGGTACATTCACAACATGATTTCATAATTGTGTTCAAATGCATAATATGATCATACACATATGAATTGTGAGTTAGAAAAGTACACTAAATTGACATATTCTGGGGTTTGAAACTAAAAATGAATGTGATATGAGATATGAATGTGCTTTTCCAATGTCTTGTACTTTGGTTTACCAATGACAAGAATTGATAGATTATAATTAGCAACATGGAATTATTTGTTACAATTGGGAGATTAATAAATTAATGTGTATTTAGTCTTGGAAAAATGCCAAGTGGTAAGACTAACTGACATATGGAAAATTAGGATGATAAAGCCTAAAATTGAGTAACATTTGGCATAGATAAATGAGTGACAAATGGAATAGTAATTAATTGATAAATGGAACAATTATAGAGTGACAAGTGGACCAATTAATGTGTAACATGTGGATCAATAACTAGGGCACAAATGGCGGTATTTAGTGGAAAAATGGAAGACATGTCTAATGATATATGTCATTAGAAGATAAAAACATCTTGCATTGCATGAAGCTAAGGTGGCAAAGTTTCTATTGGAACTTTCTTCACCTTCTTCCTTGCACTCCACCGAAATTTACTCTTAGCTTCCTTCTTTGTATTTTGGTATAATCCTTGCTCAATTGCTACATCAAAGTTAGCCTTTTATCCTTTACAAGGTAGCTCAAGAACCAATTGATTGTTATCTTCTATCCTTACCGAAAACCAACTCATTTGTACCCTAAATTTATGATGATCTTGCAAGCATGGAGGCCTTGATTAACTTAATGATTTGAGGTGGAATTAGAACTTAACAAGTAAGTAGACATCTTATCTTTATGGCATTGTCTAATAGTATCATGATGATGAATGAATTGGAATGAAATATATATGATGTTGATGATGAAATGAGTTCTAGAAAATGATGTTCAATGATAATTTCTAGTTTGGTTTTGATGCATGAAAGTCAATGATTTGTGAGCTGTCAATAGAATAAATTTGAGCTACATGAAGATATTCTTATGAATGCAACTGTACTCCAAGGGTTATGAGTATTTCATTATGAATGAATGAATGAGAATTGAGAATTTTATGAATACTTGTAACGCTAGAAAAGAGTTAGTAAATGTATGGTTAATGAATTGAGCATGATCAAGTGTACTTAAGGTATTAACCTAATTGCAA
>JANIIA010000004.1:37814826-37831166 GCA_027478495.1 Erythroxylum alaternifolium
TAGTATCTACTAGAGCAAAATAACATTTGGTAACTTCAGCAATAGCTCTTGTAAGAATCTTCTAGGAACTCAACACCTCAAAGCACCTTGGTACAGGATAGCATCCAATGGGAAACTTAACACACTGTATAAGTTGACTAGATTCCTCAACATTCCAGCTTAATGTATTGTATGTATAAAAAGGGAGTCAAAAACTTAGATCATTTGGTTTTTTGAATGTCATCACACAAAATCCTTAATGGAACAACGTTTGACCTCACTCCACCTTAAGACAAATGGGAGTTAAACTTTATAAGCTATCTAGTTCATGAAATTTGGGTGGAGGGCAATCATAGAATTTTTCAAAAATTAGAAAACATAAGAGGAGTGTTTAAAGAGGGAACCAGAAGGACATATCGGTATGTACCAATTTATACATCAAATCCATACTACTTACAATTCACAGATTAACAAAAAGTGGAGAGTACATGTAACACAAACATTTAGTTTTTTATTTTGACAAATGTTTCTTGGTGGCTCCTAACTTTATAAGAGGGAATTAGATTTGCCTCTCCATGGCTCTTAGCTTTGGCTTTATACCGAATCCCTTGAATAGTTTATTGATGATTTTGTAAAATTAGAAGGATAGCTTTGACATTTTCTCATTTTTGGATTGAGTAATGACATTATTTATATTGTAAAAAAATTAATAATATAACTGTAATATTCACATTAAATAAAAGTAAGTAATATTTTATTTTGATTTTAAATAAAATTTTACTGTAATGAATATTTTATAATAAAAATAATTAGTCAAGTAATTAATTAAATTAATATATGTTCTATTATAAATTATTGAAATGTTATTAATGTATCTATTACCAAGAAACCAAATAACATTTTAAAGCGAATTAAAATAAAAACTAAAAATATCAATAAAAAACGGGTAGACGGAATAAACCAACCATCCTGGAAGCATGTTTCTGTGGCTGTACGACCTAAAAGACGTAAATATCCTCCTTCATATGGCGGGAAGAGAGCAGAGAACAAAATCCCTAAACGAAATCCATTTAATCACTCCTCTCGTTCTTCTTCCTCTCTCTTCTAATTCAACAAAAAAAGAAAAAGCAAGGAATGGAAGAAATCGAAACCTTAGGCATATTCGAAGAGATCGACGCTCTCATCTCTGATAAACTCCAAGTGGTACTAATTTCTACTCTTTTTTTTCCTGCTAAAAATTCAACTTTGAATATCGCTCTTTCATTGTTTGTGATTTACAGAAATATGGGATTGATTGTGTTATGGCTATAGAAAATAATACAATAATAATAGTCACAAAGTTTGATCCTTTTTGGACCTAGACGCTGAACACTTGGTTTAAGTGCGTGCTACTGGCTATCGCTATTGCACTTCAACTTGAGCTAGCTTCATGTTTAGTATAATTGCTTATGATGTTTTCAGGTGTCATACAAATGGCTGAGTCGAAATTTTTTAGTGTCCTCAAATGCTGCGAAGCGGTAATTTTTGCATCACTAGTTCATACATTTGGTGGAAGGGTTTACAATCCTCAACTAGTGTGTTGCTGTGCTTAGGTTGCTTCAGGAGTTCGTTGAGACACGCGGCAGTCGGTTGGAAGTAGTTTATACATTGTCTGGCTGGCTGAAGAGCAGTCCTACTAGTTACCACATAAAGCTTGTGTCAAGTCCCAAACTTGAAGGTTGGATATTTTTATTCAAGTGCATGATATTTCCAATAGCCAATAATAATTTGTTAATTTTACTTGCTGTTTAGAGACGGACTTCTAAAATTTTAGAAGTCATTTAAGAATTATGGCTTTGATCATTCTTTTCTAATCCTTCTTCTGGACTCCTTCAAACGAAAATTTCTTTTAGATCCTTTCTCATTTGATATATAATTTGATTTGTAATAACTTTTATGTGGATATTTAATTGAATAGCAATATAAGCATCTTTTCTGAATTTGCTGCAGGTGCTAAACAAGAATTCGATGGAAATTGCTCAGTTCAGGTCTACAGTGTGCAAACTTGTATTCCAAAAGACCCTGCAGCACTTTGGAATATTGAATTTGTACAAACAGAAGAGCTATTTAAACAGCCTGCAGCTTTTGATAATTGTTTGAGAGATAACAGGTAGCCTATGTCTTTCCTGTGCATTTTATGTTATTTATCTTCCTTCTCCATATTAATCAAGTTTTGCTTCATTATTAATTAAACTTGGTCATCGTTCTGTAGTTGTCACCAAAGTAACAGTGAGACTGTAGTTGTTCAATCTGCTTCCAATGCATTCTTTACTTTGTGAAAGCTGATGATTTGAATGTGATTTTCATCATCAAAAAAATTTTCATGCAATGGTCATACCTATGAATTGGATTGACAGATGAAAATGTAAATTTAGTCCATCCTTTCCCAGTGTAAAATTAGCTTGAAAGGTTGATCAGTTATTCCTTCTTTGCCTGTCTGAGATTATCAATTAGTTGCAAAGGTGTAATGTTTGTTCTGTTTTTTCCATAAGGAGGGCTACTAAGAAACGATCAATTTTTTTTTCTTTCCTTCCCAGGACACCAATCACTTTTTGTTCGAGTTGTCAATACAATAACCCTAAAATAATTTTTGCTAAGTGGCAACCTGGATCCTAAGCTTTTAGTATGTACAATTGTCTTAAAGATATCTGTTAACATTATCAAATTGAAGTCCGGAAACTTCCCCAAACAGCCATTTTTACCAAATATTTATACTTTTTGTGAAGAAGAGACAATATATTCCTTTTGAGAATACTCAAAATAACGGTTGCAACGAATACTTATGATATAGGGTTCTGAGAGCTGGTCCAACTGGAACCAAATTCTGGAGTTAAAACTCTGGAATGGCTGGATCCATAAGAGTTATTTTGATGGACTTGCTTTTCTTATGTCCATTTAAAGTAGAAGAGAGAGGCCTAGATAAACCAAGGGTCTTAATTGCTTAATGATTATTGCCAAGGAGTGAAATATATCTTATGTGCAATGGAATGCCAGGTCACTTAGTATTGCTATAAAGACGGTCAAGTTCACTTTGATTATTACTAAAATGTTGCCATTGTAAACAGTGTTCTTGATTTTACTTTCATGTTCTCACACAAGCTCATTCACATTCGAATACTGTGTTGCCTCTTTAAAGCTGTGAAGTGAAGTTCTTCCCTTCAAAATCAAGATGAAAGTCGACTCATGTACGTTTTTCACCAGTTCCATCTAGATGTTCTGCATGTTCTTTTAACTTTTGTAGTCTTGGGCAATGCTTATCAATTTAAAATCAAGATGAAAGTCGACTCACGTACGTTTTTCACCAGTTCCATCTAGATGTTCTGCGGCTTCTTTTAACTTTTGTGGTCTTGGGCAAGGTTTATCAATATTAGGTGGCACAACAGACTTGAACCTTTTCTTCTCAATAAGATCCTTCATATTAGCTCAGGGAAATTAACTTGTTCATATGCATTTTACTCGTCAAGCTCTGGGGTGTACTTTATGTTAAACAAAACGGTCCATTCCTTGAATTGTGCTCTTGCTTGGATCTTTATGCAGTGGAAAAGTGTTTCATGTAAGCTAGTCATTTTCAGATTAGCAGATGTTGGTTACTTTATCCTTATGTTTTCAGTCATCTTTCATCAGGTTCTGTGGGGTTATTAATTCCTTCGTGAAGCGAAATGTTGAAACAACCCCTAGTAGCATTGCAACTGCACAACCAAAAATTGTGGGATTGCCAGGTCCATCCAAGAATTCTTATGAACATGAAATTGTCGCTGTGCCATCACTGCAACAAACTATTGTTAAGCAGTCAGGCTCTGAGGTATGTCTACAACTTCCACATCTGGTTAAAGCTGTTGCATTGTAACTAATGAAATTACAAATCATGATCAGGCCTTGAAGCCTCATACAGATAAAGAAAAAGTTCCCCCTTTGAGTACCAATACTAAAAAAGGTCCTAGTGATAAAAGCACCTCGGGTAACGACAGTTCATTAGCAAATTTGTGGGGCAGTGCATATACAAAGTCAAAACCTGATAGTGAACCAGCAAACAACAATTACAACCCAAAGTTTACTGGTTAGCATCTGTTCTTGTACTCAATCTAAAACGCTTAACTGCTTAGCCTTCTTTCTATCAATTTTACAAGTTAACTTCTATTCAATGGCCCATAACTTTGTTTTTATCAAAGTGTTTCATTTCAAATTTGATTCGCTAAATCTGAATGAGGTTAGATGGTTCAGAAACCAAAGTTGATGCAAAGAAGATCATAGCGGATATTGGAAGTGATGGTGAGAATCAAGATGTCAAGTTTATGCGGACTGCAAATGGTGGATGTTATAGGAAAAGGCGGATGGTTCTTGATTATTCAGATGATGAGTTTGAAAATGCAGTCAGTCTAGCTTCACCTGAAATTTCAAAGAAACAAATCAGTGAAATTTTTATTTCGGACAAACCCAATTTTAATGAACCAAAGGGAGATGACCTGAAGATCAAGAAAGAGAATCTAACTGTTAGAGCATCTAATCAACTTGTAAGGCAAGATTCTACCTCTGTCAGCAAAGGTATCAGCTCTAGTACTTCTTCGGAGAAGATTCGTCAATGTACTACTGGCGATGATGTGGAAGAGAATGTGTCTGGTAATATTGCCTCCAGTTCTCCCAAAAGGAGAAAAGTATTGAAGACACGGATTGATGAGCGTGGCAGAGAAGGTGCACCCATGTTCCTTTTTTTTTTTTAGCTTCTGAAATTCCTTCATGGAACATTTTCTGCTTTAATCTGTTATTTTCTTCTTTTCTTTGTCTCTTTTTAGGTTCTTTGTAGCCTAATTTATATTTTCTAAACACTGTTCCCAGTCTTTCGTCAAAAGAATGTTTTTTTAATCACAGTTTTTAAGTCTTTAAGAATTACCATCCAATTTAACTTGTTAAGGTTTTGGAACAACTTCGCTAGATATCTTCAAATTATGAAGGTTAATAAGTAAAAGTTCATGCGCTCTTCTTCGTTGTAGTATTCAGTTAGTATAATAGTTTTTGCCTGTTGCAGTAACTGAGGTGGTTTGGGAGGGTAAGGAGAGTGAAATGAAGAAGGCTGAAAGTAATATGGCAAAGGATGCAGAAACTACCATGGTAAAGAATGCTGAAATAAATGCAGTCACTAACATTGTCAAAAACAGGTTAGCGTCATTGCTTGTTGATCTCTCGTTTAAAACTACTATCTTTAATGCCAATACAATATATGGTACTTTTTGAATATAATGCTTTTATGGTAAATGTTAGTGACGAGACTATGTCATGAGAATTATTATTTATAACAAAGGGTTTCATTTCAAATACTGCTTCCCCAAGTATCTATGCTTTTTGCTCCTTTCTGCATCTGCCAAATTCCATCAATAACTTAACAAACTTGGGATCAAAGATATGCAATTTCAATGTAGACAACAGACGGATGACAACTGCTGTGGCACGAGATGTCAGGTAAGAGCAACAAAGAGAGAAAAAGGTGGAAGAGGTTTAAGAGGAGAAATTGTTAGAAATGATTGCTTCTTCGATATTCTTTTCTACTGACTTTTGTAGATAGGGTATTGCTGGATAACAATTGCCGAGGCATGAAATGTCGAGTGAGAGAAACAACAGGAGACAGGTGGACGAGGTTTAAGAGGAGAAATTGTTACAGATGAATGGTTATTTGATACTCTTTTCTGCTAACTATTGTAGATAGGGTATCACACATGTATTACATGCTATGACTTCTGGCAAGCCGGAGCATTATGGTTGACCCTCTATGATATAGTTGTGCTATTACGTGGAGGCATCTTTCAAACTGCTTAGCAACTGACCACTAATGTTCATATGACCAGGCCACCTGCAACCAAGAAGTCACCCGCTGTTGGAAGCACCGCATCAACTAATGCTGGAGGCAAAGCAGTAAACAAGGGAGGAAATAAGAACCCTAAACAAGGAAATATTTTGTCGTTTTTTAAGCGTGTTTAAGGGAATTTATAAAGATGGAAATGTAATCATGTGGTTTATTAGCTTTTTGCTTTTCAGGTTTTTAGAATTGATTTAGCTTGTGGACCAGGTTTCTTGTTCATCTTTTCGATTTAGAATCTTGGAGTTACATAGTCCATTGTGCTCTTGGCTTCACACAAAGTGTACTTTCCACTTTGAATCGGCAAAAGATACTTCGATTTTTAGCTCAACGAAGGCTAACCGTTGGAGTTGATATATTTCAACTTTCAGGTTAACAGACTTTCTTTTTTTCTTTTTGGCTCTTTCCATTCTTTTTTTCTGCTGCACATTGGATGACTTTGTTCGAGTCCTGGAAAGCAAACGAAAATAGATTATTGTCGTTACGGTGCTAATTAATTGGCAATTAAGTGGAACATTTTTCCTTGTAAGCTCGAGTATTCATGAACACCTATGTTTATAGCCTGGCTTAACTAGGTCTGGACAATTTTTTATTTTTTAAATTCTAAGTGCAAGACACTATCATTTTCAACAAAATGACTCTCATCGATGCATGCCTATACTCAGCCTGGCAATTTTTTTAAAATTTAAAATGTGAAAATTCGGCCTATGTTAATGTATACATGAGCATACATATTGCAACTTTATTACGAATTTGCACTCCCAACTTTGCTCACACATGTTCTAACCTCCATCCGGTTATTATGAATTTTATTTTAACCGATTGGAAATTTGTTTCCTAAAATGCACCAATTTGACCTTAAATGTTTTATAGCTACTTAACCAATAAGCGGAAGTTTGTCGCAAGTGTAACCAAATGCCAAGTTCAGCCGTCAGTGTTTTTAAAACTGCCGTTAATTAAAAAAAATATGGGGCATCAATAGAGTAACAATTTAAGATTGGAAAAGAAAATATGATATCTTAAAACACAACCACATCCCTACATCATATGGATTGATTATCTCTTTATGTTAACAGTTACTATACTACTACTATATTAGTTAGAGGCTAGTTAGGCCCGACACCACTGATACTAGTGAATTATGCGCCTGGAATTATGGTGGTTCAGGGGACGCACCATCAACCGTTTGCTTGATGGTCTAACGTCAGCAGTCCGCACAAATTTCAGTCAACCACGCTTTCCAAATAACCAACCAACACTTCAGGCGCTCAGTCTAACCCAATTTGCAAACCTCTAGGAACAAAGGTTTTAGGATATACTCATTTTCAATTTTACTAAGAAGCAATTCTGTCACTGTACTTGAATTAATCATGGCCACAGAAAAATAGGCATAGTAAGAAAAGGCAAGCAATTGAACAATCCAAGTTATCGGAATTAATATACATTATTTACAATTATTCATGCCCATGGATGGTGCAAAATGGTCTGCTTTTCAGGAGTCGCGGATCAAATTGGTTGGTTCACTCATAACATACTTCGGTAATTCATATTTTGCACCTGCCAATCATGAATGTGTCATAGGATCATCAATATGACCGTCATACAAGGCATAATTACCAAAATTTATCATCCAAAAGGTAAAAGAAATTCAAGGGCTGAGACATATTACGGAATTTTATATAGAATGTAGGCCTTAAGTGAATTATGTCAAAAAACAATTAGAAAAGCAGTGTTTACCTCTCTCATCGTAGCATACTGTCAAATCAGCATTCTGAACAATTACACCAGCACTGTCCACAATGGCTTGAGCAAGGGCAATGTCAGCTTCAGCAGCAGCTCGGAGTGCATCCCAAATCTCTGAAGTCCAGAAAGGTCAAATTTGCCTTGAGAATTTCAATATAAGCATCGACTTTTTCATCAAGTTTGCTAATCATGTTATAACAGAGATTTGGATAAATTGCTCAGCCAATCAGATTAGAATACACTGTTGATTTTGGTCATATGAATATTGTGAGTCCGAGAAAGAAGTTAATATTGTACAATATGAAGCTAACAATATAGTGATTCCTCCTTTATAACTCAAACTACTGTCATTTCTCAGCTATACTCCACTTGCACAATAAGGTCAAGCTGGGATCACAATTTTCTCCAGTTTGATCATAGTTTTTTCCACAGCATTTTCCATTCTTCAAGACAGCCCAGAATCCTCCAAAAAACATACAGAGAAACTAAATATCTCATCATATTGCAGCCATTCACTAGAATGGAATTGCGAGAAGTTCTGTTAAACTGCTATGACGCACTAATCTTATAACTAGCATTAATTTATTATACATATTCAAATGCTGTACTCTGCAATATATTACGGCCAGAAATGTTTCTGATAATGAAATAAAGACACTGTTCTAATTTCCATCACAATTTGTCAATCAAATAACACTATACTACTGGGCAGTCCTTTCATACATCCTAATGAGGTTTCACACTTAACAATCAGAAAGATGAGCTTGCGTCAAGAAATTGAAAAAGAAAAAAAGTGATGCAAGTAATTAAAATCAGCTTGCAACAAAGATAGATTTAAGTAGTCTTCTATTTTCCAAATTATAAGAGTAAGCTTATATGGCAGCTACAACAGAGGGCATAAACAAAGCTCTACCATGCTATCTACAATAGCTAAAATAGTCTTGCCAGCTAGATTCTTCTCCAGATAGAAAAATCTAAACCAAAATAGAAGTTCCTTTTGTCTGTATAGTTAGTCATTCTTAATCATCCAACTCAAAATTACAATGAATGTTATACTTCATCCAAATCCCATATGAAAGGATTATCTGTAAAAGTATTCAATCAATTACGATCATAGAGACAGTAGAAAATCCTCCCACCTCCCAGTCTATCCAATGACATTTTCCTTTTAATTAGTTCTACAAAGATATTGTTAGCCACATTTATGCCACTGTTAGTATACTATTCACTTTATCACTTCTACATTTAAATTTGTATTCTAAAAAAAAAACCAATTACATAAGCTCCACTTCATCATTTTGATAATGTTAATAGGTAAAAAGTAGTGCACAGGAATCTTTACATTAATGACAAAAAAAAGGAAGCAATGGACACTTGACCATATAAATCTCAACGTAAATTGTCCTACATGTTCATTTTGTGCATCATAAATGCAAAACTTCACCCTGAAAGACGTCTTTCCTTTCAAAATTTGTAAGCTTTCTCCTATTGGTTCTCTGAATAAATAGTTGCAATATGAACACACAGGAATTTGTTTACAGAAGTCCATTGGGTATGACCAGGCACCAGAACTTCCATTTGTTTCTGCCTCATCATCCATTTAAAAGGTTAAATAACATACGTTTAGACATAGGTAGCTCAGTTTCCCTTCATTTGCTTATCAATTCTCTGAATATCTCTTATTTCTGCTATTATTTGACTAAATATAACTGACATTGTTTACCAAAAGAAAACAAAATTAGCCTACTTTGACCAGAATATCATTATAAAATCTTATTAACATAATAAAACAAGCAATCACTAGCATCAATTGCATGAAGTTTAGATTTGTTAATGACCAGATTATCATTAATTAATCCTTTTCTGGAACTTTTATTAACCACTGACCAACCATGCTGCTTGTTTAGTTTAAAAGCATATATGATCATTTAATATTTCTAAAATCCTGTAATCAACTGCTCCCCATGTTCAAAAACCAATGATACATTAGATATTCCAAAAAAAATAAACTACCTTTCCTTCCACCATAATGCGGTGCAGTATCCCAAAACTCGTCACGCATTTGTATAAGCTCAGTCTTTGATATAGGCTGAGAATGCTTCCATGGTTTTGGCTTTCTTATCTTCTTTGCACTTACTATCATAATCATAAGTTACAAGTATTTCAAACTCCAGAAGTTGGAAAGAAAAGATAAACAATGATGAAGGTCATTCCTGCTAATATAATTGCTAGCTACAGCTATAAACTTAAGCTAAGAAAATGAACACACAAAATTAAATCACAATTTGCAACATTCCACCTACGCTTCAACATAATCATCAGGACGAGAAATTGCATGCCAAGCATGAAAGAAATTGAACATCTCTGACATACACACTCAAAATTTTCACCCTATAATTTTCTATAAAATGCAACAAACAAGTACCCACCAAACATATGATGTAATAAAAAGCCCATGAACCATTACAGTTTTAGCTTGATGGAAGGGAGGTAGGAGCACACTCCCATTTAATAGGGCTTAAGTCCTGATAGATATACAAACTGACGGCTGTTTGACTTTATGTGTCTATATATTATCAATTAAAACTATAAAAAAGGAAAATATAGAGCGTATGACAACATGCTGTTACATTTCGACCATAATATCGAGATTGACAAGATATCACATGCTCTACATTATAAAAATAAATCAAGCTCCAGTTAGTACAGAATTGAAATTTACTGCTTTAGCTTCACTTATCGGTATGAATGGTTACATACATAGATCTTTCTTAACCCCTCTCAAAAAATGCTTGGTTTGGCAATAACATATATCAAGTATACGACATCATTTAAAATTATCACTGTGTTACAGATTATCAATTAATGTACAGATATTTATGAGGATTATACCTTGATCTTAGGAAGCTTGATTGTACGGGTTGACATTATTTCACTACCATCTGTAGCACACATCATGCATATAAATAGAGGTGTATAATAAATACAAATCATCAAGTATTCTTAACATAGTATCAGAGCCATACTTGGCTGTCTGAAAATTCAACATTCTGCCCAAGTGCAGAATTTCAGTTTTGTTTTTCTACTTGTTGTAGTGTAATGGTGACCAGTTTAAGGTGACATTTGAGTCTCACCGCCCGCATCAATGGAGTTGCCAGCCACCGAGCGGCCTCTGATCAAAAGCTGGTCACCAGAGGTCTTGCGAGTGAGCCACACAAGCCACCAGAAAGGTTTGTCATCTGTCCTACGAGCCAGCACATAAAAGTGCATGTCATGGAGCTGTGACTCCCATTGCCTCTTTTGACGTTGCCTCTCCCTTCCAACTCACTTGGGCATCTGATCCACCACCACCACCATCGACCGCCTAGGGGTTTGTGCACTGTTCTGTCACTTAGCCTGATTACAAAGACTGCTCCTTTATGTTTTCAACAGTTTTGGTGATGTTGTCACCATGGGTAACTCATTTTTTGTTATTGGAAACTGCAGGTTCCTTGGATGTGGAGTAGCTAACTTGATAGCAAGTACTTTTTGACTTGTGGAGTTTCTTCAATATCTTACTCATCGCTAAATATTTTTGACATAGTTTTGTGGGTATATTTTCTTCATTTTCTATGGATGATGAAAATAAATCAACTATGGTTACGGATATTATTCCAGTGATTTCTAAAATCATCGAACATAAGTTGATAGGTCCTAATTATCTAAACTAAAGCAAAACTTTTACGATTTATTTGCGTGGTATTTTCAAGGATGACCATCTTACAGATGATCCACCTTCTGATAATACAAGAATGGAATGGCTAAAAGATGATGTCAAATTATTCTTGCAAATTTGGAATACGATAGATTCTGAAGCGGTTAGCATGATTAATCACTGTATGTTAAGAAATTAATGGAGTACCTGGAATTTTTGTATTTGGGAAAAGAGGATATCTCTCATGTCTATGAGATCTGTAAGAATTTTTATAGGGCTGAACAACATGATCATTCTCTTTAATCATATTTTATGAATTTCAAACTGGTTTATGAAGAACTCAATATTTTGTTTCCTTTTAGTCCTAATATTAAGGTACAACAAACTCAACAGGAAAAAATGGTAGTCATGAGTTTTCTGGCAGGCCTTAATTCTCAATTTGATACAGCAAAGTCACAAATCTTCTCTAGAGAAAAAATTTCCTCATTACACAAGGCATTCTGCATAGTTCTACGTATAGATTATCCTATTATCAGCTCCACCTGTTTAGGCTTCAAGTGCTCTTGTCAGTCAAAATAATAAACGTTCTTCTAATAGAAGTCAAAATAAAGGAAACAATAGTGAGGGCTGAGAAAAGAGGAATCGTGATACAAGGAGTGTTGAATGTAACTACTCTCATGAGCTAGATCATATCAAACGCACATGTCTAAAACTGGAAAACAAATCAAAAAAATCTCACTCAGCTCGTGTTGCAACTATTCCTACCATACCCAACACATCTTTAGAGAAAACATTCTTAGACTCTGCAGATGAATTTGCTAAATTTTGTCAATACAAAGAAGCCATGCAGAGCTCATCTAACTCTATCACTACCATTGCTGAAACAGGTAATCTTGACAAGCTTCTCCTTTCTTCCTCCAACACCCAGCTAGTCATTGATTCTAGTGCTAATAACCATATGATAGGTCATCCCAATCTTCTTACTACCTTTACACCCCACAATTCTCCTTCCAAAGTCACTTTAGCAGATGATTCTACCTTATCTACTCTTGGTTTTGGAACTGCTCACCCTACTCCTTTACTTTCCCTATCATATATGATTTCTTTTAACTTAACATTTGTTAGCAAAATTACTTGAGCTCTTCATGATATTATGACAAAGAAGCTAATTGGTACTGGACATGTGTCAGGAGGCCTCTACGTTCTAGATATCAATGAATAGGTGCCTAGACCCATTACTCGCTCCGTGATTTCAACTCCTTTTGAAGCACAATGTTGGTTAGGCCATCTATCCCTGCTTGAGTTGAAGAAACTATATCCAAAATTTAAAAATGACTTGTCTCTAGATTGTGAGTCATGTCAATTTGTAAAACATCATTGTTTGTCTACTGTTCCTTAAGTCAATAAAAGAGTTAGTTTCCTATTTGAGTTATTACATTCAGATTTTTGGAGTCCATTTCCCATTATGCCTAAAACTGCATTTCAGTATTTTGTGAACTTTATTGATAATTTTTCTTGGATGAGTTGGCTTTATTTAATGAAAAATCATTCTGAGCTACTTTTTCATTTGACCACTTTCTATGCTGAAATCAAAACACAATTGAATGTTTCCTTACATACTTAGCAAAGTCATAATGCCAAAGAAAATCTTTATGATCTCTTCCAAACTTACATGCTTAAAAAAGACATCATTCACCAAACTTCTTTTGTAGATACATACAATCTCAAAACAGTGTAACTGAAAGAAAAAACAAACATCTCCTCGAAATGGCCAGAGCACTTCTGTTCCACACACGTATCCAAGTATTTCTGGGCTGATGTGGTCTCTACAGTCCTTTTTTGATTAATCGTCTGCCATCCATCCTTTATGATAAGATTCCTTATCATATTCTCTTCCACATTAAACTCTTGTTCACTATTAAGCCTCATATATTTGGGAGTACATGTTTTATCCATGATATTTGTCCTCATGTCACCAAGTTAACCCCAAATTTATAAAATGTGTCTTCTTAGGTAATTCTTGGCGTTAAAAAGGGCATCAATGTTATTTTGAGACTGAAGAACAGGTAGGATTTGGACGAGAGAAATTTTGAGACTGAAGAATTTTACAGATTTGCTCTATCTGCTCCTTTGTGAAAGGCTGCGTGTTAAAAGACGTTTTGGGCCTGGATTCAATAGTGTTGGCTTGGGATTTATGGTTGTTTCCAAACTATTTTTTCTTCCAATTTTTCAGCTTCCCATGAAATTTTTAGCATGTTTCCTGGGTGTGTGAATCAAGTTTACAATGATCACATCACGTCTTTTTGTTATTTTTTTTCTCTCTCCCTTAGCATCTATTCCTTTTGACACAAGTGCAGAACCTTCAGCCTTTGATTTGGCCATCACTTTTCGCCTCATCTCCTCTCTCCTTACTTTCGAGAAAACCTCTTTGATAGAGAGTAAAGGCTTTCTTCCCAAAATTCAGCCTCTAACTTCATCAAAATCTTGATTCAATCATGCAAGAAAAACATAAACTCATCATTTTCTTCCCTTTTCTTATGCTGAATACTATCATTCGGACAATCCCAATCATCTTCATAACATAGGTCCAATTCCTACCACAAGGTTACAAGTTCGTTATAAAACAATGTAACATCCCGGTCTCCTTGCTTGACCTTCCATAGCTTCGTTTTTAGTTCAAAAACTTGAGAAAAAATCTCAATATCAGAAAACATCTCTTGAACGGCATCCCGTACATCCTTCGTTGTTGGTAAAAAAAATGAGGTTTTCTAATTGCAGGTTCCATGGAATTAATCAACCAAGTTGTGATCCAAGAATTTTTGGACCTTCATATTGCCATATTTGGATCATTTGAGTGTTGTATCTCCCATCAAATACCCGAGTTTTCCTATATCTTCAATGGCCAACTTTATTGTTTATTCAATTGAAAAGGCGAGTTTGAGCTAAGAACATCCAGGTTATGTTGTCCGTTTCCAATCATAACACTAGGATCAGTAACACTTGGACTGCTTAAATCATCGTTGGAGGATGATGAGTTTCTCCATTGCCAGTTACAACTAGGCGATAGTCTATTTAGGACTGATTTGAATGAAGGAAGGAAGACAAAAGATAATGTAGCTGAAGAAAGAGGACAAAGTAATTCTTTCTTAATCTTTCTATGAATAGTACGAGGAATATATAGGACAATACAACCCTAATTACCTTCTTAAATTAAGAAGAAACTATTTATTCTAAGTAATAAAACTGCGCTAATTAATAGAATGTTAACTAATTATCTATAGAGAATCAGCTAATTAATTCTAGAGATAATAGCTGATTATTTCCATATTATCAACAAATTTGCATCTAGAAAAGAAAAGAAACTTAAGGATTGTTTTAGAAGTATATCAGATCCGTGCTTAACATTATACAAAGAAACTAAAGGATTGTTTTAGAAGTATATGAGCTCCATGCTATAAATTATAAAATTGTAGGACAAGAATGGTAAAAAAAAAAAAAGGTTGATAACCACAAAAGCTTCAAGTTCATGGATGATGAACCACTAAACTCAACTTGGAGACCTTATTGCTATCAAGACTAATACAAAGTCTCATTTATACATTTGCCTATTTGTTTATCAAGATTTGATTCTCTAAGAACAAAAAAATATTCAACAACAATTAATAGAACAAATAATAAATGTAGATTGATGCTATTGTCAAAGAAATATGCTTTGTCATAGGGATACCATGGTATTAGTTTTATGGTCCTTCAAATTCTAGTCGGTTTCAATATGGAGAAAGGAAAAACATGTTTAGGAACTGTTTGAAGTCCGAACATTTTGGCAAAAAATATTTCTCAACTCCAAAATGTTGGTATTGCAGGAGGTTTAGGACACAACTGACATTCAAGATGAGTTGTAGTTGATGAGACTTCCTATCTATATTGCTTCCAATAAAATCGGCTTCTGGGAAAGTTATTTGAATTAAGACAGCTAACTTTGGTACAGATACATTTTGCCGAGGAAACGTAACTACCATAACCCCGCAAATTCATCGACTCGTATTGTATAGTAATTATGAACTTATAGTAGAAAGAAATTGAAAATTCAAAGTTAGACTACGTCAATATATATATATATGTAGGCGACAGCTTAACATCAATCTCTAGGAACATACAGAATAAGAAAAATGATAGATTGATTTTCTGTTCTATGAATTTAGATTAAAAAATTATATTCTTTAAAAACTATTCAATAAACAAGTATTCTTCATCTTCTTATTCTCTTTCAGTTCATAGGAAACAAACAGTAGGTTTCTCTTTACATGGATACAACACCTAAATTTCCTCGTTGGTTGAAACTGTACTCCATGGATTTCCTAACCACAACCTAGAATCTGGAAATTCAAAGCCAAATCATACCAACCTAAACTGAAAAACAAACCACCAAGACTAAAAACGTAGATTAACAAAAGCCATCACCAAGAAACAAAGCTGCATATTTGCCCAAAAAACACAAAAAGAAAAAGAGCTACAAGGTTTAACGTCAGTTACACATTTCTTTTCCTAATTGTGGAAGTTCGTATTCTGTTCGATACAATAAAAATTTTCCTTTTTCCTATAATGTGAAGGGCAAACAAGCACGGAAAGATTCACTTCACTGGTGTATGGCCAAATTTTCCGAAGATCTTTGGCCTTCCAAACAGAAGGCGGAGAGAGAGAGAGAGAGAGATGATACAGTGATCTTACCGCCCACTTCGGAATGTGACGATCCAGCACAGCCCATTTTTCTTCTTCTTTCTTTGCTTAATTCTCTCCGCTTTCAACTCACATACAATTACAAGACAATTCTTCAAGAGAGTGATAGACAAGTCAGTGGAATTTCTCCCCACCTATCGGGTTTTTCATTTTTTTTAAAAGACTGAAGACTACAACTAACAAATATTATATTTTTCAATAAATAATAATCCCAAAGTTTTCTTAAAGTAAGGACGGATCCCATGTAAGTGACAACTATTCATCACGATCGATCAATTATTCTTTCATATATATACATAT
>JANIIA010000004.1:37835493-37862699 GCA_027478495.1 Erythroxylum alaternifolium
TATAACATTTTTAAAATGTTACAAAATTCATATCTACTGCATGTTAATGATGTTGCAAAAAGTTAATATATAACAGTTCAAAAATGTTGCAAATAGCTAATTAATAACATTTATAAAATATAATATAAAATCATTTGTAGCTATCAATAAATGTCATATTAAAGTCGACAATAACATGTTAAAATTGTTACTAAAGCATCATATCTTTAGTAACATGGGCTGTCATAGCATACTCATTAGTGTTACCATTCATGTTTAATAACACTTATCATCTGTTACCATATGTCGTTTTTTGTTGTAGTGAAGGTATATAAATCATCTACTAAAATAGTCTGTAATGTAGTTGTAGATGTCAACTATTGACTAAGATAGTGATATAGTGGTCTGGTACTCATTTTCTTGTTTCTTGTCTAACAAATATTCAAACACTTACTAATAACTTTTTTAGGCAAAAACTTCATTCTTTTAGTAAATTAGAGCATTATACTTGTTTCGAAACTATTATGGAAGTTTGTAAAAATTGACACTATAATTCGTATGCTTCTTTCTTTTTGGTTATTGTCCATTTAGTTTAGTTAAGTTGACTTTGCCTGTTTATTTGGGACCGTTTAGTTCCACTTTTGTTTTTCTATTATGAATTTTAGTTTTTGTTTTCTTTTTGTTTTTAGCTTCTAATTTTTTATCAAATATAAATAAGAGTCTGCTTGATTGGTAACGTTAATGTATTTATATTTTTATCATTGGTGATAATAACATAATATAGTAAAACTTAATGATAAATTATTTTTAATTAATATAATACTTATTAATAAAAATTATTAATAAAAATATTTTATTTTTAATACAATAAATAATTTAAAATTACATTTTTATTTAAAATTAAATTTTAATATTAAAATTTTAATTATTAAATTTATTTTTCTAAAATTTATATATTTTGAAAATATTTTAAATTTAATTATATTTATTAATAATTATTGAATTAAATTTATTTAATTTAATTAAAAAAGTTAAATAAATTTATTAAGTAAAATAAAATTATTTGTAGTTCTCACTCATAATTAAATAAATACTAACTAATATATATTTAGTTGATAATAAATCGGACTACGAAAAAAACATAAAACAAAAATTAATTTTTATAGTTTTTATAATTTTTGGAAACTCAAAAATATCAAAATAAAAAGAAAAAATAAAATCTCAAATAAATAAAATTATTTACTGAATTTTAAAAAATAGAAAAAAATGAAAACAAACATGGCAAATTTCAAAGTGTTCGACAAAATATTGTGACTTTCTTTGGACGAAAATTAATTCTCTCTTAGCAAATTTTGAGGTTTAGATTATCTATTTCAGTTAATCCATTTTTACCCTATTTTACTAAATTCTATCCATATATTTATATGACTTGAATAAGATTAGAACACTATTTTGTTTATTCCTAAGGAAAGAAAACAAAAAGCAGTTACAACATTAGCACATGCCTCGCTTATAAGAGGCTCTGTAACAATCTTATCGTACAAAAAACATCATTTCGGGTGGGATATCTGACAGGATATGTAATCCTGGGCTTGCTAGTAAGGCTAGCGAAGCCACTCGGTTCACACTCTAGTTCTTTTTTCGATAAATGTGTTGAATCTGAACGGTCCAATCTCGATCTAACAGTGCTTATAAATCCTGCACCAAAAGATTAATCTTAGCCATTATTGGTTGAGAGGTCGAGAGAATATTAATTACTTCCAGTGAGTCCACTTCAAAAATAACGTAGCGAAGCTCGAGGTTCTAAGTTAATATAAGTTCGTCATATACTCTCTTTAATTCAGTAGTTAATGACAAACATTCTCCAATATTTGTCAAAAAGTCACCACACTATTGCCTAATGCAGTCCCAAATGAGTCCCCCAGTAGTACCAAGAGCAAATCCATATTGCACCGTTCCATTTGTGTTTAATTTAACCCATTTGTCCTACGGTGGGTTCCAGTATACAACTTGTCCTATAGGCAAATTAGGTGCGCCTATAACTCAACCCGTCACTACTTGAGTTTTCACGATCCAGCTCATATAGTATAAAACGATATGATGACCAGCTATTGGCCAAACAAAATCAAGTTAAAATAAGCTCCAGTTCCTCCATGGCCATAATCTGGTGCTGAGTCTTGGGCATATCAACTTATATCATTGCATGAATAAGAAATATTTAAATGAAACTCAAATAGACAAACGTCGAAATGAAATTCACATCCGATGTCTACCAAATTATTAGCAAGTTGCGCGAATCGTTGACCTCGGCTCTAATAGCTAGCAAACGTTAAATCAGGAACAGGTCATTTAGAAAGTGTATATGTATATAAATATGTGTGTCATTAGAGCTAATATTTACCTAGTGACTTTTTATTTCTTTCGTATTTATTTTCTTCTTCTTCTTATTGTTATTATGATTATTCTTATTTATCAAGTTACTTTCTTGCTTCTAACCTTTTTCTATCCTTGTTTATGCCTGCTCACCTATTTACATCTGCATGTATTTATGTATTTATATAATTTCATTTTCATATGCTTTCTATCGGTTATAGTCTTCATGCATATACATATAATGTTAGACTTATACAGGGATTGTTTTTGCATTGGTTTGGTCTGTTTGTTTTGTGTGTCTGTTTTTGTTGCCGGTGTTTGTTGGTTTGTGTCGGTTTGTTTAGTGTTATTTGATTTGCTCTTATCTTCGCTGGGGGTCTGTAAGGAAACAGTCTCTGTATCTCTATCGGAGATGCGGGCATGACTGCGTACATCTTACCCTCCCCTTTTCCCTTTTAGCCAATAAATTTATGTTTCAAAAACAAACAAATGCATTCAAGAAAGACATAAAATAAAATAAAATAAAATAAAACTATCATATTTTGGATTGCCTCCCAAAAAACACAATTGTTTAACATCGTTATCCTCGATGGGGCCGGTTCTTCTCAAACTTCTTCATATGATGGAAGCTCCAAATCAATATTCACTGCACTAGAAACCGTCATCTCCTCACAGAATGGTTTCAGTCTATGTCCATTAACCTTAAAAATATTTTCGGTCTCGAAACGTTTTATTTTCACTGCACCATGAGAAAAGATATTAGCAACGACAAATGGACTAAACCATTTAGAACATAACTTACCTAGCATAAGCTTTAACTGAGAATTATACAATAACTCTTTTTGTCCCATCTCAAATTAGTTCCTTAAGATCATATTATCATGGACAACTTGGTTTTCTCTTTGTAAATTTTCAATTTTTCGTGAGCATCCAACCTTATTTCCTCTAGCTCTTGTAGTTGCAACTTCCTTTCCTCTCTAGCTTCCACCAAATCCATATTGCAACATTGCATAGCCCAATAGGTTCTATGTTCAATTTCCACCGGCATATGGCAAGCTTTACCAAAAACTAATCGATAAGGAGACATTCCTATCAGTGTCTTGTAAGCTGTACGGTATGGCCAAAGCTCATCATTCAGTCATAAACTCTAATCCTTTCGACTATGATTCATAGTCTTTTTTAAGATGGATTTCACCTCTCTATTTGATACTTCTACTTGTCTATTTGTTTGCGGATGGTAGCTGTGGCTACTCGATGATGCACTCCATACTTTCTAAATAGCTTTGGCACATCTTTATTGCAATAATGACTTCCTTAATCACTAATGATGGCACGTGAGATTCCAAACGTATTAAAAAATGTTAGTTTTTATAAACCCTATAACAGTTGTAGAATCGTCAATTCTAGTGGCTTTTGCTACCACCCATCGGAAATGTAATCAATAGTCAAAAGTATGTAAGAAAATCCACAAGATGAAGGGAAGGGCCTCATAAAATTAATACCCCATACATCAAATATTTCAAATATTAAAATTGGGTTCGAGGCATTTCATTTCGATGAGATAATGTACCTGTCTTTTGACACCTGTTACAAATTTTACAGAACATATAAGCATCAATAAATAAAGTTTTCTAATATAATCCACTATTCAAAACTTTCCTAACAGTTTTTTTAGGTCCAAAGTGACCACCACATGCATATTTGTGACAAAAAGCTAAGACAGAATTTTGTTCATTTTATGGCATATAACGCCTTATAATTTGATCAGAGCAGAACTTTCATAAGAATGGTTCATCCCACACATAATATTTTGCCTCATTTCTTATCTTTTCCTTCCTAGACTTACTAATGTAATAAGGTAAAGTTCCAATAACTAAAAAATTAACTAAGTTAACGTATCATGGAACCATAGTTTTCATTTGGAATAATTGCTCATTAGGAAAAGTTTCAGAAATTGGTAAAATATCTTTATCTCTTACTAACTTGCTCCAATGATCTACTACTAAAATTTTCAAACCTTTTTGATCCTTTATTATTAAATCAAACTCTTGAAGTAGTATAATCCATCGTATCAGCCTCAGTTTGGACTCCTTCTTTGCTAGAAGATATTTCAATGCTACATGATCAAACTAAACAATAACTTTAGAACTAAGTAGATAAGATCTAAATTTATATAAAGCAAAAACAATTGCTAAAAGTTCTTTCTCAATTGTAGAATAATTGAGCATCCAATGTTCTAGAAGCATAGAAGATAACATAACTTCTTTTCTCAATCCTTTAGCCTAAAACAACTTCCACTATATAGTTGCTAGCATTGCACATGATCTTAAATGGGAGATCCCAATTTAATGGCTGAATAATAAGCGTACTTATTAGTACTGCCTTGAGTTTGTCAAAAGATTCCTTGTAGTCCTTCCCGAAGTCAAATGAAACGTCTTTTGTAGCAACTTTGATAAAGGTATTACAATCTTGGAAATCCTGCATGTCCAAGAAAAGATCGAACTTCCCTAACGTCTATAGGGTAAAGTAAGTTCACAATTAAATCCACTTTAGCTTTATCAACTTCTATGCCCTTGGATGAAATCACATGTCGTAAAACAATGCCTTGATCTACTATAAAGTTCCATTTTTCATAATTTAAGACCAAATTTGTCTCAATGCATCATTTAAGAACCTTAAATAAATGATTTAAACAATCATCAAATGAATCTCCATAAACAATGAAATCATCTATGAATACTTCAATGCAATTCTCAATATACTCATTATGCATCTTTGTAATGTACCTGGAGTATTACAGAGACCGAATGGCATTCCGCTAAAAGCATACGTTCCAAAGGGACGCATGAATATAGTCTTTTCTTGATCCTCTTGAGGAATTGCTATTTCATAGTAACTTGAAAGACCACCCAAAAAGCATAAACATAATTTATTAGCAAGTCTTTCTAACATTTGATCCGTAAAGGGTAACGATAAATAGTCCTTTCTAGTAGCTAAATTAAGCTTTCTAAAGTCTATACACATTCACCACCCATTTTGTACCCTCATTAGTACCAATTCATGATTCTGGTTTCGTATCATTGCCATACCAGTTTTCTTGGGCACAATATGCACTAGACTTACCCATTTGTTGTCCGAGATTGGATAAATTATACCTACATCTGACAGGTTTAAAAGTTCTTTCATTACCACATCTTTCATTATTGGATTAACTCTTCTTTGGGATTCCTGTTTTGGTTTAACATTCTCATTTAAAAGAATCTTATGTATGCAAATCACCAAGCTTATTCCTTTTATGTCTGCTAAAGTCCAACCAATTGCATTTTTGTAGTCTTTAAGTATGGCATGACATTAATAAATGTACCCAATTCTAGCATGGCACGCCCAATTTTTTTATTACCATTAACACACGAAAGTGTAAACATACCTGAATCTTTGCATTTTTTGATAATTTCCTATTTATCATGACTGATACATTTTTACCCAAAATTACTCTCTCCTTATCCCTTAGCTTCCTTTTATTTGTGCTTAACTCCTTTAAGAATTTTACATATTTTGGAACTAGCTTGATGGCTAATTGAGTGATTAGATTTCCCAAGTTTTGAAGACTTGTCCTTATTTCCTGTTGAAATTGTTAAGTATTATTAGCAAGCACCTTAACAATTTCATCTAAAGATATACTTTAATTTGAAGATTGAAGTTGAGCATATATAGGAGCTTGAGGTTGTTTAAAAATGTGAGGCTGATATCGTTGTTGGTTTCCTTGATTTCCATAGCTCAAATTTAGATGATCCATCCATCTTGGATTATAGTAATTAGAATAAGGGTACTTTCATTGAGGTTGACTAGGAAAGCCCCCTATTGCATTAACTTCTTGAAGAGAGTCTTGTTGCAACATAGGGCACATATCTGTAGTATGTCTAGAGAATAAGCATATTCTACACACTCTTGCTGATTGCAATTAACTTACAGCCATTTAACAAACTAAAGTGGTTAAATCAGAAATTTTATCCTCAAAGTGTGTGTTATGTACCTCATTCACATGCTTAATAGCTTCATTCATCCTTGTCCAAAAATATTCAGAATTTTCAGCCATAATTGATTTTAACTGTCTAGCTGCCTTAAGTGTTTTGTTTACTAGAGCTCCTCTACTAGCTACGTTAATACTTCGATCTATTGGCAATTGTCCTTTATAAAAGTATTGAATCAGAAGTTGATCAAGAATTTGATGATGTAGACAGCTGACACATAGCTCCTTAAACCCTTCCCAATATTCATATAATGTTTCTCCTATAATTTCTTATCCCACATATCTACTTTTTGATATTGGCTACTTTTGATGTAGGAAAGAACTTCTCCAGAAATATTCTTTTCATCTCGTTCCATACTGTTACTGAGCTAGTGAAAGATAATATAGCCAATCTTTTTCCTTATCTTTCAATGAGAATGAAAAAAACCCTAAGATTAATTTGTTCTTCTGTCACCCCTTGTGATTTCATTCCAGAACAAACAACATGAAATTCTTTTAGGCGTTTATACAGATCTTCACCTGCAAGACCACAAAAAATAGGTAGTAAATGAATCAAACCAGATTTCAAATCGAAATCTACCTCGACATCTAGAAGTTGAATGCATAAAGGTTGTTGATTCAAATTTAATGCCGCTAACTCCCTCAAAGTTCTAGGGTTGAGATTTGCCATCTTTTCGCCCTCTTTTTGAAAATTAAAGTCTTCACCAATTGTTAGATCTATTTCAAGTTTCAAGTCTGAAGATGAATGTGCACGTCCTTAGTCTCTTTTCTCAAATGATGCGCTATCTTCTCAATTTCTAGACTATACTATAATTTACCTGTCTGAGAAGCATGAGTCATACAAAACAAGATGTTAGCAATAATTGTAAAAATAGAAACGCAAAGAAACTTGAAATAATTCCCCAACAATGGTGACAAATTTTGATCAGGTTGTTAAAACCCAGAAAATAATTTTGATTCTCCAAATTTTTTATAGTAGTCATGGAACCAGGTCAAATCTCTAAAGAACTAAACACTAGTTTCTTAATTTCAATCAATAAAATTAAAAAGCGGGGGTTTTGTTTAAGTAATTGATTAACTAAAATTAATAAGAAATAAAATTAAATCAACTGAATCTAAAAGTGAGAAAGTCAAGATTACCAAACTCTGATTCAAGCGAAAGATCTCATCTAATTGTAATATTGATCATTGGTTTAAAAAGAATATTTTCACAATTCAAGTAGTTAGTCTGAAAAACATTAGGATACCTATAATAAGTCTCAAATTTTTCTAAATTAATTGGTTCATACCCAGCATCCAAATCAAAAGTTATCATCCATTGATTGGGTGTGATAACATTCCATATCAAATAAATGATAGCAATAAGCTTAGTAAAAAAGACTAACCTTAAATTAAATAATCGAGATAACTACAATCATTCAACTTAGTTTTCTTATTTATCATAAGTTAAATATGGAAATTCATAAATATCCTCTTTGCTACTTGTACCAATCTTTCATGACAATTACGAATCACTGAATTCATAGATAGTAATAGAATAATTAATATTAAATTAAATTGTCAGATCAATCAATATTAATCATTCATGAAACAAGAGAACTCAAAATAAGAAATTCTTGAATTAAGACATCAATAAAAGTTAAGAACACAAAAACTCATAAGGTTATAATTAAAGTATTGAATCCCCTTGAATCAGAACAACTGAGTTTAACCACATATGGCTTTTGCTCCAATAATAAAAATAGAAAAAAAGACTAAGAATTGCAAAAAGTGTAAAAAGAGAGAACCTCTTTTCGTTGTGAGGAACGTCCCTTTTATAGGGTTTTTTAATCCAATCATAATCTAACTCTAACTTGTAAAATGCCTATATAAAACGAATTCAAATTCTTACATGATAAGGATAAGGCAAACTCTTCCAGTCAAACTCTAAATCTTCAAATGATCAATTTTATCCACTGTAGCAATCTTTACACTTCATCCAAAATTTTGTAATTATTGCCAATAACGTCCCAATTTGATGCAATCTCTACTCTTCATCTCTCGAAACAAAAAAAATTAATTTTAACATTTAAGCACAAAAATAAATTCAAAAAAAGTAGATAATATCAAATAATATGTCAAGATGAGATCTTATTAATTATACAAGGAAATAAATCTAATTTGAAATTTTAAATATTATACAGTTATTATCCAAATTGTTAATTATAAAATTTGAGTTAACAATCTCCCCCCTTTTTTATGATGACAAGCAATAATAGATATATTTTTCAAAATTTAAAAAGATAATAGATGATTTCGAAAGATACCTGTGACTTTTATATGTTTAGACATAATTAGAAGAAGCCTGTCTCTTAAGAAAGGAACATATAGTTTATATATCACAAATTTTCACAAGTTTAACATCAAATTAATCACATATATAATAAAGGTTGCATTGAGAAATATGGATTGAGAAATATATCATCATATATGCACACACAAAATATCCACATAAACTTTCCCCTTTTGTCATTATCAAAAATAATAATGTATAAGGAGGAAGTGAAATAAAAGGAATGAAATAGAGGGAAAAAGTAAATGTTGCATCAAACAAAATCATTAGTATAAATAAGCCAAGTAGAAAGCAAATAACAACAGAGTTATTGAAGAGATTCAAGGATTCTTCTGAGCAAAATATGCATGTCGAGAAGTTAATTCTTACTATCTATTTGTTATCGCATTTGTTCTTAATTGGCTTGAATATCCTTTAACTGTTGTTGAAGATTTGCACTATTTTCATCCTGAGGAGGGACAGAAGTTTGTTGGTTAGGAGCAGAATCTAAGTTTTCTACTACTCTTTCAGATCTTTTGTCTACCCAGACATTGTTTTGCAATCTATATCCAAATTGATAGGGAAAGGAACGGTAAAACTTAGCTGGTGCATACCAATTCAGATTCGTAAAAGGAACTCTATAATGGTTGAAAATCTTGGTGAGCAACATTCTATAAGATAGGCAACTGGTTGTATTATTATGATTCCCCTTATCCACCATGAACCTCAAGATCATAATAGGAAGATTCATTATGTTCCCTTTTAGAAAATTATACACCATATAAGTGTCCAGCAGGCTACACCTTTCAGTTGAGCTACTCTTGGGAAAAATTGAAGTACCTGAAAACGATGCAAGACATCATGGTATTAAGTCTAATTGTCTACTCCAGAGTCTTCCATCTTAGATGTTTTCAGCATGAAGGTAGATGGATTTGACAACTTCGACTAACTATAGATCATCAACATCCCACTTATGACAGGGAAAATTAGTTCTCCCCATAGGAGCTACATCTAATATATCTCCTAAGATTTCCTCAGAAATTAAAATTTCACATTCATGCACCCATAAGATAATGGCTAGTTTTTCATTAATTTCTTCCTTTTTCATGTGTGTGTAAAATATCCTGACTTGCTCAACGCATACTATCTTATTTAATTTCAGAAGAATTTTCCTAACCAATGACAACAAAGTAAGGAGAGATAGGTATACCTATGTCATCAAACATCATGGGAGGCAAGATCTGCCCAGCAACCACCTTTCTTTTCTTTTACTGCATTTTATAGTGAACTTCATCTTCTGTTGATTAAAACATTTTTTGTGGTATTGATGTCTTTCATTTTTGTGCAGATTTTTTATCTTCTTTACCCTTTTTTTTCTTTAAGAATCATTTCTTCATAAAACAACTTATTTCTATCAATAGTTTCCTCAGTCACATGTGCTTTCCCTTCTTTATTTCTTACTTTTTTCTGGATTGTTCTTCCACTTTCTTTTCAGCATCAGGGTTTTCTTTTTGTTCAAAAATTTTCTCAGCTTGCTTTGTAAGATTTCCTTTACTTCATGGTTTTCTAATCAACCGAGAATGTTCTTCATCTGAATCATCACCACTTATAACCCAGTGCACTTCTATTACTTGGGGCTTAGAGGAGATAGATTCAGTAACATGAGCTTCACCATGACTATCAATAGAATTTGGAGTTTTCTTTTTTCCTTTTGATCTGGTGCGTGTCACAGTAAGAGCGATGGATGAGGATTAGAAGATTTGAGATGAAAACAAAGAGTTATAATGCAAAGAGTCAAGAGCGGTGCTTCGAATAACAATAAGGGTGAGTAGAGGAGAGAAGTTTGTTTTTGGTATATTAGGCATTTCTTGAGCGTTGATCTTGTGTGAAGATGAACGATCATACAGTAATACAGGAAGTGTGACAAAACTTTAAATGTTGTCATGCACCTTTAAATGTTGAAATGACAAAACAAAGGAAATTACCTTTTTAGTACATGTGTAATCTTGCTCTATTAAACCGAAAGGATCCTTCTAAAATGAAGGGGCTTTCTAAACTCTAAGGGGCCTATCAAACCAAGAGAGAGTTTATAAGAAATCAAAATAGAAGGAGCTTTCTAAATGAAATGCAAAGACAAGTAACAAAGAATTTTCAGGCAGAAATAATATTAGAGAGTTTGTACATACCAAGCTCTTTTCTTAACACGCAAAATCTATCTTTAGAGTGGCTTAGTGAAAATATGAACTATTTGATTCTTAGTATTAATATGCAAAAGATGAATGGTTTCGATCTCTAAGAAAATGATGTTTGATTTTTATATGCTTAGTCCCAGAATGATGTACATGATTTTTAAAAAGATTTATAGCACTCGTATTATCACATAATATAGGAATACTAGAAAATTTTAGAGAAAAATTCTATATTTGATGCTTCATCCATAAGATTTGAGCATCACAATTGACAATAGCTATGTATTTCGCTTCAGTTGTCAAAAACATTGTGCAATTTTGCTTCTTACAGAACCAAGATACTAGTCATCCTCCAAGAAATTGACAGTGACCATTTGTGCTTTTTCGATCAACTTTATCACCTACATAATCTACATCACAATAGCCACTATGTCAAATGAATCAATTTTTGGATACCATAGTCCAAAATCCATAATTTCGTGGAGATATCGAAAGATTCCTTTGACTGTTTGAAGATGAGTTTCTTTTGAATTTGATTGGAAAGACACACACTAAGCATAATGTCTAGTCTTGAGCTTGTAAGATATAGTAGTGATCTAATCATTTCTCTATACTTTGTCTCATCTGTAGCTTTGCCTTCTTCGTCTTTATCATGTTTAGTTCTAGTGAAAATTGAAGTACCCATCGGTTTGGCATTCTCAAAATGATATTTCTTGATGAGTTCCTTTGTTTATTTGTCCTGGTAAATGAAGATTCTTTTTCTGTTTGTCTGATTTGTAATCCGAGAAAGAATGATAATTATCCCATTATGTTCATTTCAAACTCCCCTTACAATAATGCTGAGAAATATAACAGAAGGATGGATTAATAGTATCAAATATTATGTGTTGGACCCCAAAATTTTTCTTAGAAATTAGAATTTACTAGAGTTTATTCATGAATATTTTATTTACATATGGGCATGAATTAAATAGAAATGTTAGAAATTAAGTTAAGAAGTAAGTAGGCATTAAATCAAATATGGAAGAGTAAGCTTGGAAGATTAAAAGTTGTCTTAAATTAATAAGAAAAGAAGATAAAAAGAGTCGTGTAAAGTAAGAAAGAAGGAGAGAAAGTCGTAGAAGGACCTAGAAGAGAAGGAGAAACCAAAGCATAGAAAGAAGAAAGAAAGAAAGAAAACGGAGAAAGAAGAAGGACAAGGTTCAGTTGAGTTTTTTAGGTATTCTCTATCTTTTCTTCTTGCTTTGGTAGAAGAAGAAACTAGTGAGAATGAGTTTTATGTGTTGAAAATAAAGGGAGAAACGAGAGAAGAAACCTATTCTTGATTTTCAACTAGATATTAGTTACTTTAGCTTAGTTAAACCAAGAGTAGTTTAAGTCCAAGCTCAACGTTGATTATTAAAGTTCTATGGATTTTCTATTTGCATATAAGTTTGAATAAAAGTTTGGTTGTTTAAAGGAAACCAAAAAAATTGAAGGCAAGATCAAGAGGAAAGATCAAATTAAGTTTGTATTTACAAGTAAATAGGTAGGTAATATGTTTATAGTTGTTGTGATAATGGGCTAAATTCTTGTCTGCTTGCATGCTTAAATTGTTCGACTTTGAATTATTATGATTGTTGGAAAATGCACTATGATTTATTATCTTGTTATGTCTTGAAAGATTTTACTGCATTTTGTATAAATGAAAAGAAGAAAATCTCAAGAAGCATGAAGGTATGATTATATGATGAAATGAGTTGAGCATTGCAATTTGCTTGTATGGGCAAGAGAGATACCATTTTGTTCGTCACGTGCACGTTGACTTAAAGCCTTCTCCCGCCTACTCGTTTTGGCACATGAGCTCTGAGAAATGGACTCATTTCATTCATGGTGTAAACTTTGGTTTCTCTATTTCATTCTATGGGACTCTCTCAAGCCATTTTATATGTGTATTTCACTTTGATTTGTTGAACATGATATACAATTGAATGTTATGATTTGATGGTTGAAAAATACATGATCTGATTTATGTGATAACTTGTTTGTCTATGAGCTTAAACTATGGATAATCTAATTGTTAGATTAAAATGTGATATAAATATATGTATATGCTTGGTTATATGTGTGGTTTATCACCAATGACTATAAACGTATTAGCCATTGAGCTTCGCAGCTCATCCTATTATTTTCCACTCCTCAGGTGCAGAACAAGCATATCATTGAACCTTGCAAACTTCAGCAAACTCCAAGAAAATCCATTTTTATAACTAAGTTTGATCATTTTTGGTAGCTTTGCAAGCACATTAAGTATGTGCATTCATGTTGAAAATTTTGGATTATGCTACTATTTCGGCTCTTGATATGTAATTAAAGTTTGTATAAACTCTTTTGTTTGGGAAATGAAAGAAGAGTTGAAGAATTTCTCTTTTGTACATGTTCAAAATTATCTTTTGTGTTGAGTTATTAATTTCGGCTGGGAACAAACTTGCATGTTGTCTGATGAATTTTGGATAGATTTTGTTAAGTAAATTGTTATGTTGGGAGTTTTATAAGTATGGCTTGTGCTTGTTAGATTCGGGTCTTTTGGTTTTTGTGAAAATGTATAATAGGCAGTAGAGGAAAAAGGGGACAGAAAATTGTATCCCGACTTCCATGAATAAACTGTATTGATATAGGCAGAATTAGATAAAGTTGTCTTCATGAAAGTTGCAGCTTATTCTTTTAGCTTTCCAACGACATAAAGTTTGTAATTTTTGTATATCATATTAGAGAGTTTTGATTTTTACAAGTTAAAATGAATAGTTAGAGTGCACGATCATGCACATGCACGATCGTGTCTGACCCTATATATTTTCAGGGGTGCACAATCGTGCACATGCATGATCATGACTAACCTCATTTTAAGCAGAAATACACGACGTAACTAAGCTGGTTTTTCTCATAGGGTGCACGATCGTGCTTATGCACGATCGCACACGCCCCTTTTCTCATGAGGCACAGCTGTGACTTAAGATGTCACGACCATGACTTCTCTAATGCATGATCGTGACTCCTTTTAGTCACGACCGTGACCTTAAATCTTTTTAATAATCATAGTCGTAACTCCTCTTAGTCACGATCGTAACTTTTTATTTTCATTTGTAAAGTTTTCTCGCAACGTGACTTCTTTCTATTATTTTATTTTTATTTTTAATTGCTTTTTTCTCATATGATCTTCACCCAGTCCTCTCGTAATGAGGCCATGAAATAAGTAACGAGACCTGGGCGTAACATCTTTGGTATCAGAGCCCACGATTTGTTTAAGGATTCGTAGGCTTAGAATATGTTGTGATATGAATTATTATGATGTGTGATTAATTGTTTGCATTGTTGAATTGATTGATTGCATTGAGTGACATGCATATCATGCATACATGTAGGAAATAAGATAAAAATGAAATGTAAGCTAAAAGTTAGTGTTTAAATTGAAGGAGTAAAATGCCACCTCGTCGAAAGACACGAGGAGTTTTGCAAGGATCTACTGCATCTAATTCTCCACTAAAAGAGGATGGTACTGATGAGTCTGGGATCCCAGCAATTATTGAGGCTACTATAGGGCAAGATAGTGGCTTTTCGACCACAAATGCATGAGTCACCTCTTCCTTAAAAGCAAGTGAGAGAGGAGGGTATTGATGAGTCTGTGGCCTCAGTAATTATTGAGACTACTACAGGGCAAGATAGTGGCCATTCGACCACAAACGCATGAGTCACCTCTTTTTTAAGAGCAAGTGCCTAATCCTTTTGATCCTAGATTGTTCTAAGCCTTTGCTCAGGTTTTTGTCTAGGCTATGGGCCAGATGCCATCAACTTCTACCCCAGCCTCAGCTAAGAAAGGGAGACAATTTAATAAGCTAAGGAAGTATGGTGCAGTGGACTTTTATGGAACAACTGATCTATAGGAAGCTGAAACTTGGTTGAGGAAGACAAAAAGAATATTGGAACAAATGGACTATGAGGATGATGAAAAGGTAGTGTATGTTGCAAGTCTGCTATAGGGAGATACCTTACATTGGTAGGAAAGTGTACCAGGAAGTCAGATCAAACCACCAGTGTTGACATTGAAGGATTTCCAAGCTGCTTATAAGAAGAAATATCTATCTGAGGTGCATATCCAGTAGAAGCAGAGGGAGTTTCTGAGTCTCACTTAGAGGGAGATGACAATGAGTGAATATGAGTACAAATTCACACAATTGTCTCGATATACATCTGATATGATGATGAGTGAAGCAGTTAAGTGTTGTAGGTTTAAAGTGGGATTGCATTTAGTCATCAGAGAAAAAGTGGTGGCGTAAAATTTTTGTAATTTCCAATAGTTGGTAAAAGCTGCATTAAGGGTTGAGAACGTGGAGAATATAAAAAGCACAGTGAACAGAAAGAGGAAAGGAAGAGAATAGTTTAGGAGAGGAGGTAGTAGCAGTGCTTCTATGCCAGAAAGGAGTGCCAAGACCTTCCCCACACAGTCTGATGTTAGGAGCAATGGTGCAAGCAGGCATAAATTGATGAGAACTATTTCTCTTCAAGCCTCGACTATTAGAAATAGTTGAAGAGGAGAGGGAGAAAAGTTGTCCTTTCCCAAATGCGATCATTGTGGTAAATTCCATAAAGAGGAGTGCTATAGATTGACTGATGCTTGTTTTAATTGTGGAGAAAAAGGGCACAAAGCTAGTGAGTGTCTGCAGTATGCCAGACAAGAGGGAACTCATATGCAAATTTCAAAAAGGGCTGAGACTATAGAAATAAAGTTTGCAACTGAAGTGGCCAGTTCCAGTGTAGCTAAGAAAGTAAATCCTCCAGGAAAATCGAGGGAGTAAGCACCAACTAGGGTATTCGCAATGACGAGGGATGAAGGGAGAAAGGAGAGAAGAAACCTATTCTTGATTTTCATGGATTTTCAACTAGATATTGGTTACTTTATCTTAGTTAAACCAAGAGTAGTTTAAGTTCAAGCTCAATGTTGATTATTAAAGTTCTATAGATTTTCTATTTGTATATAAGTTTGAATGAAAGTTTGGTTATTTGAAGGAAATCAAGAAAATTGAAGGCAAGAGCAAGAGGAAAGACAAACTTGAGTTTAGATTTACAAGTAAATAGGTGAGCGATATGTTTATAGTTATTGTGATGATAGGCTAAATTCTTGTTTGCTTTCATGCTTAAATTGTTTCACTTTGAATTATTATGATTGTTGGAAAATGCACTGTGGTTTGTTATCTTGTTATGTCTTGAAAGATTTTACTGCAATTTGTATAAATGAAAAGAAGAAAAAGTACAAGAAGCATGAAAGTATGATTAAGTGATGAAATGATTTGAGCATCATTTGCTTGTGTGGGCAAGAGAGATACCATTTCATTCATCATGTGCACGTTGACTTAAAGCCTTCTCCTGGCTTCCTGCTTGTGGCATATAAACTTTGAGAAATGGACTCATTTCATTCATGGTGTAAACTTTAGTTTCTCCATTTCGTTCTATAAGACTCTCTCAAGCCATTTTATGTATGTATTTCACTTTGAGTTGTTGAACATGATATACGATTGAATGTTATGATTTGATGGTTGAAAAATACATGATATGATTTATGTGACAACTTGTTTGTCTATGAGCTTGAATTGTGGATAATCTAATTGTTAAATTAAAATGTGATATAATATACTTGGTTATATGTGTGGTTCGTCACCAATGATGGATTTTCTTAAGTAAATTGTTATGTTGGAGTTTTATAAGTATGGCTTGTGCTTGTTGGATTTGGTTCTTTTGGTTTTTGTGAAAATGTATAATAAGCAGTAGAGGAAAAAGGGGATAAAAAATTGTGTCTTGACTTCTATGAATAAACTCTATTGATGTAAGCAGAATTAGACAAAGTTGTCTTTATAAAAGTTGTAGCTTATTTTCTTAGCTTTCCAACGACATAAAGTTTGTAATTTTTGGATATCAGATAAGAGAGTTATCATTTTTACAAGTTAGAGTGCACAGTCGGAGTGCACAATCGTGCACATACACGATCATGTATGACCCCATATATTTTTAAGGGTGCGCGATCGTGCACCCGCACGATCAAGACCAACCTCATTTTAAATGGAAATGCACAATCATGATAAGCATCTATGTTCACCCTTTTTCTTTTTTATTATTTTTATTTGAATATTAATTATTTAATTCCTTATTAACATTAACAAATTACCGCTGGGATTTATTATCATTTTTTGCATGACCTCGAAAATTTAGAGTCTATATAAATTATCCCAACTTATGGCCAGAGGTGATTTGTATTAATTAGAAACCCCCGCCCACATCACCATTCAAGATTTCTTGGCCGACTATTGGCCAAGCCACATAGGTCCAATATGAATAGGATCACTGAACCATGCTTCATAATTAGAAAAACGAGCACCGTGAAAATACATCCCACTCAGCCAAAGAAAAATGATGGAAAATTGTCCAAAATGAGCACTAAATACTTTTCAAGAAATATCCTCCAAATCACTGGTATGGCTATCGAAATCATGAGCATCAACATGTAGGTTCCAGATCCAAGTGTTAGTATCAGGTCCTTTCGCTATTGTTCTTGATAAATGCCCAGGTTTAGCCCATTCCCTGAAAGAAGTTTTGATAGGATCCCTATCTACCAAAATTTTGACTTCTGGTTCCGATGAACGAATAATCATTGAGTCCTCCTCTTTCCGAACAACATATACAAAGAGACCCTCCAACAGTCAAGTAATTAATGAATCTATGAGAAATGTTTCGAATTTGTTTCTTTCTCTTCTATCTAGTTTAGGGGTGTCTAATATGTAATAGAAAGTGATCCATCTTGATTCTATATTGTTTTGTTAGTTTATACTTTTTCTTTTTAACTTGATGAAGTACAACAAAAGAACAACTAGGTATCATTCTTCTTACATCTTAGTAAGATTTTATTAAAACTTTCAAAGGTGTTGCTGCGTATTTAATTTGTACTTAATGTTTTTCGATTCTACTAGCAATCATATAATAACTTTTTACAATTAAATAATTAATAATTAATTGGATTTTTTGGATTGTTTTATCAATGGTATTAGATAGAATCCTTTTTTTTTACTCTGCATCCATGATTCTACTATTATTGACTAACCTGGCTTTTCTCATAGGGCGCACAATTGTGCTTGTGCACGATCGCGCATGCCTTTTTCTTATGAGGCACGGCCATGACTTAAGAAGTCACGACCTTGACTTCTCTAATACACGGTCGTGACTCCTTTTAGTCACGACCGTGACCTTAAATCTTTTTAATAATCAAGGTCATGACTCCTCTTAGTCACGACCATGACTTTTTATTTTCATTTGTAAAGTTTTCTCACAACGTGACTTCTTTCTATTATTTTATTTATTTTTATTATTTTTTTCCTCAGTTGATCTTCACCCAGTCCTTTTGTAATGAGGCCATGAAATAAGTACCAATACCCGGGCCCAACATTATGTCATCAATATATATTTTTACTATAAGTAAATCATTCTCCTTTCTCTTAGTAAATAAGGTTTTATCGACCTTTCCTCTTTCAAAGTTATTCTTAAGAAGAAAGTTACATAATCTCTCATACCATGCTTGAGGAGCCTACTTTAAACCACATAGAGCTTTGGATAGCTTCATCACATAATCTGGATGGTTTTCATCTTCAAAACATGGGAGTTGCTTAACAAATATTTCTTCGTTAATGTAACCATTTAAGAATGAGCATTTAACATCCATTTGGAACAACTTAAAATTTCTATAACATGCAAAGGCAAGTAAAATTCTAATCGATTGCAACCTAACAAAAGGTATATAGTTTCGTTAAAATCAATACCTTCCTATTGATTGTAACCTTGAGCTACAAGTCTAGCTTTCTTTCTTACTACCTTACTATTTTCGTCAAGTTTATTTTGAAAAACCCACTAAGTTCCAATAATTGACTTTTTTGTGGACCAGACACCAGATTCCATACTTTATTCTTATCAGACTAACTTAGCTCATCTTTCATAGCTGAGACCCAATTCTCATCAGTAAGAGCTTCTTCAATAATCTTTGGTTCTATTTGTGAGATGAGAGCAACAAGGTTGTTCTTGAACGATGATCTTATTCCTAGACTTTCAAAGGGATCTCCCAGAATATATCAATGTATATCAAGACCTTTTCCTTCTCTTGTTTTTTTCGTTGCATGGACTCCTGCTGGGAGGTGCCTGAGAAAGGGGCCTGCTTTGTCCTAGCTTCAGAAGGAACTTCTTGATCTTGTGGTTCCGAAGCCACTATAATTATGGTTTGAGTCTCCGATGTATCTTTAGGAATCAAAGGATGCTCTTCATCATCTGAATTAGCTACTGTTGTCAATGGTAGTGCTTCATCAAATACTAAATTTATTGATTCTTCTATCCTCCTTGTTCTTTAATTGTAAACTCTGAATCCTTTACTAGCAGTACTATAGCCTAAGAAAATAGCTTCGTCTGATCTCACATTGAACTTTCCATGGTTTTTTCCATTGCTTAAACAAAACACTTGCAGTCAAATGCTCGAAAGTAAACAACATTTGGTTTTCTTCCTTTCTATAGCTCATAGGGGGTCTTTTTCAAAATAGGTCTTATAAGATATCTGTTAAGTATATAACATGTCATGGATACTACTTCTACCCAGTATCTATGAGGTAGTCCACTTTCACACAGCATCGTCTTAGCCATATCAACCAAAGTTCTGTTCTTTCTCTCTACAACTTTATTTTGTTGAGGCGTCCTTGGATAAGAGAAGTTGTGAGTTATACCATTGTTGTCATAGAAATCTTCAAACTTTCTATTATCAAATTCTCCTTCACGATCACTCCGAATTAAAGTGATGTAGTACCCTTTTACTATCTGAAATTTTTTGCAAAACTTCTTAAACTCTTTAAAACCATCATCTTTATTTGATAAGAAATAAACCCATTTAAATCTGGAGTAATCATGTACTAAAACAAAACTGTAATGTTTACCATCAAAACTTTGAGCCCTAGTGGGATCGAATAAATCCATGTGTACAAGTTCAAGTGGTTGGCTAGTAAACACAATATTTTTAGGAGGAAAGATGCTTCTGACTTGTTTACCATTTAAACAAGCCTCACAAACCTAATTGTTTTCGAACTTTAAGGTCGATAGTCCTCTTACTAACTCATTTTTAGACAATTTTGATAAAATGCCCATGCTGGCATATCCAAATCTTCTGTGTTAGATAAATGAATCCTTTTCTAAAGAGATAAAACACTTAACACTTTGTGAGGACATGTCTTCTAATTGAGCGCGATATATATTCTAATTTATAAGACCAACAAACACAATATTATCATTATTAATATCAACAATTTCACAATAAGATGCATAGAAAATGACTTTGTAACCCTTGCTATATAGCTGACTCACACTCAACAGGTTATATTTCAAACCACCTATAAAGAGAATGTTATCAATAGAAGTATAGTCAAAATAACCAAGTTTACTAATTTCAGTGACCATTTCTTTATTTTTGTCTGTAAAGATAACATTACCTTCATCGTTTCTTTCAATGTAGTTGAAGTGTGATATTTTACCTGTCATGTGTCTTGAACAACCACTATCAACTATCCATTGTGCTCGACCCCATTTTCGAAGCCCAACTATCTATTCGGATACCAAAGGACATTTGGCCCGGGTCTCAAGACAAAATCCATGGTGACCATTCGAGACCGTCGCGTGAGGGTGGTGTGAAAGAAAGGTGCAAAGTATTGCTGCAATCATAATAAATCTCAGTGTGGCAGCAAAGGAGAGTTCGCTGCGGCAAACCCATAGAGTTATCTCCATAGACTCTTCGGGCAAAGTTCGCCGCGGTGAAAGTCATTTTTTGTCACGGCGAAGTCGCCTTCAGAAAGGTTCACCGCGGCGAAACCCTCAGAATTCAAAATCCAACTCAAATGTTCAAACATTCAAGACAAAAAAATACATTCAAATCTGACCATCTAGACTTAATCACAAGCTAAACATAATCATACATAAGAAACTTCAATTCTTCATTTCATTACTAATCCAAAAAGTTCGAACAAACTTTACTTACAAAACATCATACGTATCAAAGCTTAATACAAAATACAAGTGATGCTCAATGTTGATATGCCTGTAAAGCTATCCAAAATAGTCGCTAACATAGTACAAAAGTCTCTAACTATCATGGAGTTTTTGATGCCTTGCAAGGATCAACTGTCATCTTGTTCCGCACCTGAGGAGGGAAAATAATTGGTTAAGCTACACGGCTCAGCAACTAATATATTTATTGCCATCAGTAACTAGCACAAATTCAAGCATATATATATATATATATATACTTAGCAATTCAAGTATTCTCACATCTATTCTAGCAATTTGATCATTAACCAATAAGGTTCAAAAACTCAATTAAGCAGGTTAATGCATAATACATAACATTCAAATGCATCATACTTGACAATTCAAAGATGCAATGCACAAACAAATGGCTCGAGGGTTCTATAGAATCAGAATGGAGAAACCGAAGTTTATACCATGAATAGAATGAGTCCTTTTTTAGAGCTTATATGTCACAAGCGGGCAGCCAGGAGAAGGCTCTTGTCAACGTGCACGTGACGAACAGAATGTTTCCACTCTCGCCCAAACAAAAGCACATATTCATGATCATATGCTCATACTTTCATGCTTTTCTATCTTTTCATTCAAACAAAAATGCCATGACATGTTTCAATGGCATATCTTGATCAAAATTCATAAATCACACGCATTTTCAACAATCACATAATTCACTATCAAGCAAGTAGTACATACACACATATAGGCAAGAATTTGCCCAATCACACAATAACTATAAACATATTACCCACCTAATTTCGCTTGACAATCCAAGTTTAATGTTGTCTTTCCTCTTGCTCTTGGATCGGGCTTGCTTGGTTTCCTATAACAGACCAAGTTCTTATTCAAACAACATTCAAGGAAATTCATAAGGTTTTGGTAATCAAAAAGCTAAAATTTAACTATAATCCTTTCAACCTAGAATTTCGGGTCTACTTTTCCAAGATCATTATGATAGGTGCCTTGCGATAGGTGCAAGGTTAATGTAGAGAGATAATAGTGGATTAAACATGAAAATATTAAAAGTCAGACAAATGGGTGATTTACTCGATTGATATATTGAGGAATAAGTTGAACAATAGGAAGTTTTAATGTTTGATTATATAGATAAGAATCATTTAGAGGAGGTAATGGGCCATAATTGATGGAGAATTGATAGGATTAGGTGTAAATTATATTGAACTGCTATTTTTGGCAAGTGATCCTGTAAGAGAAATATCAGGAAACAAGGACATGGTAGAATTGGAAAAGAAATGATGAGAAGTTTCATTATCTCAAAATTTTGAAATACCTCAAAACATCATATATTTTTTAAGCTTACATATCATGATATACCAAGTCTTTAAGAAAAAGGATCCCATTACCTATAACCTTAATGATTTATCTCATAGCTTAAAAGAAGTATAATTATGGTCATGGTTCTAATTCGGTGTATTGTTATGGTTGAAGAATAATAAAGCAAGTACTACCAAAGACTTTAAACTTTTGGTAGTTAGGAGTATGATTATATAAGTGTTCATAAGGAGAGATGTTACTTATGAGTAGAGTAGGGATATAGATATTATAGATAACAACAAGGATAACTTCTCCCTAAAAGATTTGTAGGAAAGAGAAGAGAGGAGAATAGCTCAAATAGTATCGAGAATGTGTTATGTTTGCATTTTGCTCTACAATTGTATTGAGAAGTACCTGAACATGAGCTTTTAATAATATTGCCTTGCTATTTAATAATATATGTAAAAATCTATATTTATATTCTGTATCAATATTAGTGCACAAAATTTTAATTACAAGAAAATTGAGTCTAAATTATCAACTAAGATGACAAAGTATCATAAACTAACCATGGTAATATTAGTAGTAGGTCCTATATATCAAAATGAATTAAACCAAAGGGATCTAAAGAGATAAAATGACTATTAATATAAAGTAAGTTATGACTTTTGAAAATTTAACATAAAATATGATCAAAATTTTTAGACTTGACCTAACCTTAAGTACCACTAAAAATTAATGATCTAAGATTGGAAAGATGATCAATTTTAGAGTTCCACAAATGAGATGTAATAGAACCAATAACAAGTTTGGATAGAAGGTAGAGAAAGGTAAGTTCAAAAAACATCTAATCTTGTGCCCTGTCCCAAGGATCTCACACATATATAGATCCTGTATAGTACAAGTACTATGTTAATACCGATTTCACATGATTTACTAACAAAGATGAGATTTAAGGAGATATTAAGAACAACAAAAGTATCAAGTGAAAAAAAAAACATAGGTGTTTGAATATTGCCTATACTTTGAACATATAAAGTTATCAATAATATAGACAATATATAAATTAAAGATAATTTTTAAGGAATCAAATATGGAAGAGTTAAAAGCAAGATTTGTATTTTTGTTCCATACCAGTAGGTAAACGGTACAAAAATTACTGTTCTAGTACCGACCTGGTTCAGTTGGTACCAGTAAACGGTACAAAAATTACTATTCCAGTACCGACTTGGTTCAGTTGCTACCAGTTGGTATCCAAAATTTTAAAAATTCAAGGGTAATTTTGCAAAAAAAATTATTAAAACCTTCAACCCCCAATGTTACCTACCACTGTTGCATCTTATTCGTTTTTTTCTCTTTCATTTTCTCTCTCACAAACTCACACTCTCACTCTCTCTTTTATTCAAAAAATCACACTCTCTCACTCGCCCCCTCCCTCCCACACCACACCCGACGTTCTCCTTCTTCTTCCTCTCATTAGTTTCTCTCTCAGACTCTCACTCTCTCTCTTCTTCACCGTCGCCGCCAGTTTGACAACCACCATCACACCCCCAGCAACTGCCTGACGCCACCCACCAGCCCACCATCACCTTCCTGATGCCAGATATGAAAACTGAAATAGATTTTTTTGCGTGTGTCTTTTGCTCTTAAATTTGAAAAATAAATTCATTGTATTTGGTTATTTGTGTATGTTTTGTGATGGAAATTGTTGAAAATTATTGGTATGTTTTGTGATAAAAATTGTTGGAAATTATTAGGATAAAAATTGTTCGAAATCATTAGAAATGAAAATTGTTTACATATGTTGAAAAACAAATTCATTCTATTTGGTTATTTGTGCATGTTTTGTGATGAAAATTGTTGAAAAGTATTGGTATATTTTGTGATGAAAATTATTGGAAATGAAAATTGTTTATGTATGTTTTTGTAATTGTTGAATTGAAATTGTTGGAAATGAATTTGTGATGGTTGAAATTGTTGGTTGTTTGAAATGAAATTGTTAGTTATTGGAAATTTGGAAATAGAAATTATTTATATATGTTTTGTGATGTTTGAAATTTTGAATTGAAATTGTTCAAAATTGTTGGCAATGAAATTGTTGAAAATTATTGGGAATGGAAAATGTTAGAAATGGAAATTGTTTACGTATGTTTTGTAATGGTTAAATTGAAATTGTTGGAAAATGATATAAATGAAATTATTGAAAATTGTTGAAATTAAGAAATAAAAAATTGTTAGAAATTGTTGAAAATTAAAATTGTTTATTTATATTTCATTATTTTGTGAATTGTGAATTTGTGATGGTTGAAATTGATATTTGTTGGAAATGAAATTGTTGGTTGTTAGAAATGAAATTGTTGGAAATTTGGAAATGAAAATTGTTTATGTATGTTTTGTGATGTTTGAAACTTTGAATTGAAATTGTTCAAAATTTTTGGAAATGGAATTGTTGAAAATTATCAGGAATGGAAAATGTTGGAAATGAAAATTATTTATGTATGTTTTGTAATGGTAGAATTGAAATTGTTAGAAAATGTTAGAAATTGTTTATGCTATTTTGTGATTATTGGAAATGGAAATTGTTTATGTATGTTTTATGTAATTATGTTTGTTGAATAATTGAATTGTTAGTTTTTGACTTATGATGAATTGTGTTCGATGAAATTGAATTGTATATGATGTATGAGTTATATTATATAAGATGGACATATGTATTTATGTAATGAAATTATGTGTTCTTTATTTTGATACATGCATTCATTTATTTTTACAGATAAATGGAAGTAAGTTCAAGTACTCCTAATCAATCTATTTCAGGAAGATACAGTGATCCAGATTGGACTTATGCTGTATTGGTTCTCAGTATGAGGAACCATATTATTTGCTTGTTTTGTAACAAGCATTTGAAAGGTGGAGGAATAACCCGATTAAAGAAGCATTTTGCTGGGATTAAAGGAGATGTGGGACCATGTAAAAAAGTAAGTCATGATGTAAAGTGGCAGATGAAAACTTTGCTTAAAGAATATCAGCATGAGAAAGATAGAAGGGAAAGGTTAAATTTTGAAATTGGTAGTCAAACTTCATTTATTAGTTTTCGTGATGATTGTGGAAATATTGAAGGTGGTAGTGGTAGTGGTAGTGTTCCATCCCAGGCCCAACAAGAAGATAATGTTACACCTGCACCTGATGCTAGGAATAGAAGAAAATAGGTGACTAGTTTTTTTGCACCACGAACAACTCCTAGAGCCCAACCTTCAACTCGTAGAGCAGTGCATTGTAATCAAAAGAAGCAGCTCATAATGTTGATATGGCAGTAGCTAAATGGTGGTATGATACAGATTCATCATTCAATGCTTCACAGTTTTATTATTATCAACCTATGGTGGATGCAATAGCCTTTTACAGTCCGGGATACAAAGCTCTTTCGAATTAAGGGTAAAATTTTGAGTTATTTTGTTTCTAAAATTAGAAGTTATTTGACAGAAAGAAGAGTGAATTGGGCTACTTATGGATGTTCAATCATGTGTGATGGTTAGACAAATAGGTGACAAAAGCCTATTATTAATTTTTTAGTTTATTCTTCAAATGACTCTATGTTTTTTATTTCTATTGATACATCTGGCCTTATTAGAAATGCTGAGACTTTATTTGTGATATTTGATGAAGTTGTGAATGAAGTAGGGCCAGAAAATATTGTTCAATTTATTACTGATAATGATTTCGCTTATAAAGTGGCAGGAAGAAGGTTACATAATACGTATAATTCTTTTTTTCAAACTCCTTGTGCTGCTTATTACATTGGCCTAATGCTAGAAAATATAACGGATCTTAGGTATTTTCCTGTTATTGATGAGACTATGTAGAAAGCAAAAAAGGTGACCAAGTTTATCTATAATCGTGCATAAGTTTTGATTTTGATGAGAAATGAATTTACCAATGGTAGGAATTTGTGTCGTTTTGGTGTGACAAGATTTGCAACAAATTTCTTATCAATTCAGTTTTTTGTTTCGATGAAGAAAGAGTTAAGACAAATGTTTACAAGTGATAAGTGGATTGCATCTCAACATACTAGCTTTAGTGCTGGAATGGAGGTTTCCAACATTATACTGGAAGATAGATAATTTTGGTCTCAATGTTAATTTGTTATATAAGTTTGTGAGCCTTTGGTGAGGGTGCTTCGATTGGCTGATAGTGAATAAAAGTCAACAATAGGTTATTTTGGATGCGATGGAAAGAGTAAAGGAAGCAATCAAGGCCAATCTGAAACATAGGCCTTCTTTGTATACACCGTATCTTTCAATCATCAATGAGAGATAGGAAAGACAACTTTTTTCTCCTTTGTTTGCGGCTAGGGCATTTTTTAATCCTAGTGTATATTTCAGATCGGATTTGACAAAGAAACCTAAAGTCAGTAGAGGAATGCTATTCACAATTACAACAATTGTTGGCCATGAAATGTGCAAGATCTTTTAAGCTCACAAATAGAGCTTTATAAGCTATATTCTAGGGATTTTAGATTGTCGATTGCTATTCGTCAAAGAACAAAGCTTTCTCTAGGTATTAACTGTTTCTTTTTTCTTATTTTTTGGAAATTAATTATCACTTTATTTTGTTTGTAACACTACTTGTGTTAGCTTACAATTTACAGTTTCTCGACGGGATCAATTCAAAAGTTCTGTTCCACAATTACAAAAGTTTGCAATTCAGATTTTAAGTCAATGTGTGAGTGCAACGGGCTATGAACAAAACTGAAGCACATTTGAATTCATCAATTCCAAGAAAAGGAATAGATTAGAGCATAAAAGATTGAATGACTTGGTATTCATTCATTAAAATTTAAAGGTTCGGGAAAGGTATGCTATTATCATTATTAATTTCGATATAATTTCTTATAATTTTCTAATAATTAAATTTTATTATTTAC
>JANIIA010000004.1:37966448-37986026 GCA_027478495.1 Erythroxylum alaternifolium
CCAAATTTGGGTTGGGCTGTGATTTTGCTACTTTGTTTACTCTTTAGCACTTTAATTTCTCATATTGATTATTGATTGATTTAAATTCTACATTAGTTGTTTAATTAGGTTAATTGTGAACTCAGCTACCTTTAAATTTTAGGACTAGTTACCTTTCTCGTGGGATCGACACCTTAGGTACTGTGCAACGACCCATATGTAATTAGTAAAACTTAGCGCATGTAACCTTGAGTGAATAGAGGGTACCTGCTAGAACTACACTGACCTCAGTTATCATTTGGTATAAAATCCTCATCATTGAGAGGAGCCTCATCATCATCATCGTTCAAATTCAATGCACCAAATGACATGTCAATGCTTTCCTAACCAAGATTATCTTCCAAGTCATTAACATCTATCAAATATGGTTCCTCAGAAACCTAATCCATGAAAAGATGGATATTATCAATAGAAATTGGATCTGTTGAACTATTCGTGCTATTAAGACTCCTAGTAAATAACAAATTTTAATTATTAGAAAATTATAAAAAATACATCAAAATTAATAATGATAATAACATACCTTTCACGAAGCTTTAAATTGTAACGAACGAATACCAAGTCATTTAATCTCTTGTACTCCAATCTATTCCTTTTCTTGGAATGGATGAATTCAAATGTGCTCCAGTTCTATTCACAACCCATTGTACTCACACATTGACTTAAAATCTGAATGGCAAACCTTTGCAATTTTGGAACACCATTTTCAAATTGATCCCACCAAGAAATTGTAAGTCGTAAGATAACAAAAGTAGCGTTACAAACAAACTAAAGTGATAATTAATTTTCAACAAATAAGAAAAAGGAAATAGCTAATACCTGGAGAAAGTTTTAACCTTTGTCAAATAGCAATCGACAATCCAAAATCTCCATAAGACTATTTATAAAGTTCAATTTGTGAGTTTAAGAGATCTTGCATTATTTCATGGCCAACAATTGTTGTAATGGTAAATAACATTCCTCTACTAACTTTAATCTTCTTTGTAGAATCTGGTTTGAAAAATACACTAGGATTTAAAAACACCCCAGTTACAAATAATGGAGAAGAAAGTTGTCTTTCTCATCTCTCATTGATGATTGCCAGATACGATGTATACAAAGAAGGACTATGCTTCAAATTGGCCTTGATTGCTTCCTTTGCCCTTTCCATGGCATCCAAAAATAACCCATTATTAGCTTTTATTCATTATCAGCCAATCGAAACACCCTCACCAAAGGCCTACAAACTCGGATAACAAATTGAAATTGAGGCCAAAATTCTTTATCTTCCAGTATAACACTGGAAACCTCCAATCCAGCATTAGACCTAGCATGTTGAGGTGCAACCTACTTATCACTTGTAAACATTCGTCTTAACTCTTTCTTCGTAGAAACAAAAGACTAAAGTGAAAAGAAATTCGTTGCAAATTTTGTCACACCAGGACGACACAAATTCTTACCATTGGTAAATTCTTTTCTTATTAAAGTCAACACTTATGCACTATTATAGATGAACTTGGTCACCTTTTTAGCTTTCTGCGTAGTCTCATTAATAATAGGAAAATATCTAGGATTCGGTATATTATCCGGCATTAGGTCAATACAATGTGCATCACAAGAAGTCTAAAAAAATAATTATACCTATTATGTAACCTTCTTCTTATCGTATTATAAGTGGAATCATTGTTAGTAATGAGTTAAACAATGTTTTCTCGTCCTACTTCATCCACAATTTCATCAAATTTCTTAAATAAAATATCAGTATTTCTAATAAGGCCAAATGCATCAATAGACTTCAAAACAATGAGTCATTTGCAGAATAAACCAAAAAATTAATAATAGGCTCTTGTCTCCTATTTGTCCAACCACCAGACATGATTGAACACTAAAAAGTAACCCAATTCACTCTTCTTTCAGCCAAATAACTTTTAATTTTATTAATTGAGCATTAAAAGTTTAACTCTTAAGTCATCAATAGAATGAGCTTTATATTTTGGACGATAAGAGGCTATTATATTCGTTATAGGTTGATAATAATAAGACTAAGAAATATTGAATGATGAACCTGTATCATATCACCATCTAGCTACTGTCATATTGACATTGTGAGTCACATCTCTGGATTGCATTATACTACGAATTGAAGATTGGGATCTAGGAGTTATTCGTGGTGTAAAAAAACTACTCACTTGCCTTCTTCTTTTCCTCACATCAAGTCCAGGTGTAACACTCACTTCTTCCTGGGCTTGGGATGGAACACTACCACTACCACCTTCAACATTTCCACAATCACCACGTAAACTAGCAAACGAACTTCCACTATCAATTTTAAAATTCAACCTTTCTCTTCTATCTTTCTCATGTTGATATTCTTCAAGCAATGTTTTCATTTGCCACTTCACATCATAACTTACTTTTTTATAAAGTTCCACATCTCCTTTAACCCTAGCTAAATGCTTCTTCAATTGGGTGATTCCTCCACCTTTCAAATATTTGTTACAAAATAAACAAATTGTATGGTTCTTCATACTAATAACATGAGCATAAACTGGATCATTGTATCTTCCCGAAGCAGTTTGATCAGGAGTACTTGAACTTCCTTTTATTAATCTGTAACAATAAATGAAGACATATATCAAAATCATACACAATTCAATTTCATCCAACACAATCCAATTTTATTTAACACAATTCATCAATAAGTCAGAAACTAATAATTCAAGTTTTCATCATACACTGTTACATAATACACAGGTCCATTATATGTAATATTACTCATTTTATATGATTACCTCCCTAGATGAACATTTATAAATATATAAATTACTAGCTAAGTTAGGACTTGGTTTCCTGATAATAAGAGCATATGTTTGTGGAATTTAATTGGACAAATGTTTGTGGGCATAGAAGATACATTTATCTGCATGAAAGTGAAACTTGTAGCTAATAAATGAACCACACACTTGCTAGCAGGACTTTACATTTGTAGCTTGTAAAAGGAAATTAGTTATGTCACATATGATTGAAGTAATAAGATATATTAACTTATGATTAAATTGCATGCATGGTATGTTGAATGTTAAGCTTCACCATACAGGGCTACATTTGAACCTGTTTTTTTTAAAGTAAGTTTCAAGCATAACTTAAAATAATTGAACTAGTGTGCCATGACATATAATTCAATGAAGAAATAAATATCAATTTCTCAGGACAATGAATTCGCATGAAAATGAAAGAATTGATATATGCATGATTTCAATTGATAGCATTAAGTTCTCCCTAATACAGAAGCCTATGACATTGACTCAATCACTTTAATGACAATTTATAGAAGCTCAAGTTTGGTATCAACAATCAGAAAAAAAAAAAAAGATAGAGCTTGACTATATTCCAAGGTATTGAATTTATTTAGATTTGATTTTGGAAATTAATAAAGAAGTTGGGATATCTTGTATAATATATACAAGTAACAAGGAGTTTAGTTTATTAAAAGATAGCATATAAATTGTAAGATACCATTTTCTAGAAGTGAAAGAATGCGACCATTATTTTATATAATTTATAATAATCCTCTATGAAAAAGACAAATTGAATGTCAAAACTTCAAACAGTTCTTCATGCGATGTTTTAAGTTTAATATTTGAAATTGAGGAAAATTATTATCAATTACTTATTAAAGAAGATGGAGGAAATTTTAGTTAATTTTCATTAACATAAAAAGAAGAAGAAATTATTAAAGTGTATTCATTTTAATTATATAAATTTCTAATACAAGGATCAGAAAGAATCATATTCACAATTGCTCTTGCAATGCCTAAAAGTCATGTTTCTTTTGTATAATGATAGTTTGTGATTACTTACAAATGCAAATGGTATGATATGCTCAAAATTTAAATCTCAATTCATGCATAGTCATATCGTGAATTAACCAAATCATAACCAATAAGATAAAAACATCCATTCATCATTCATTCAACTCTAATCAAAATATCTAATTCCAAGTTTCCAACCCAACACAAATCACAAATCCACACAATTTAATTCTAACTTCTAACTTCCAACTTCCAACTTCCAACTTCCAACTTTCCAACTCATTCATATTCACAACTCACAAATGCAATTAAGCAGAAAAAACAATTAAAAAACACACCAAAAAATTTCTCAATGTGTTTGGTTCGGAATTTTAGGTTGGATCAGGTATGCATCTAGATCTTTTCTGGATCTGGTGAGTGGCAACTCTAGAAGTGGTGGTGGCAGGCAGCGGTGGATAGTAGACCGTGGTGGAGAGTGGAGGAATTGAGGAGGGCGTGCAGTGAAGCCTGAAAATGGTTCGGTCGTGGTGAGTGGTGAAACGTGGAGATTGGAGAGGAGGGCGTACGGTGGTGGCATGGAAGAACCAAGGAGGGCGTGAGGTGTGTCGCCGACCGGAGAGGGAGAAGCAACCATCGAAGAGGGAAATAAGAGAGAAAGTGTGGAGATTGGAGAGTGCCCAGGAGGGAGATGAAAAATGAGAGAGAAGTAAAATGAAGATGGGTTGGGGGATTAAAAATTTTAAGAATTTTGTTAATTAGTCTCTGAATTTTTCAAACCTATCGGTATACGACTGGAATCTTAAATATCGGCCGGTATTCACGATCGGTACCATTTTAACCGATACCATTCCGATATCGGCCGGTACGAAACGATACTCATAATGTTGGTTTAATCAACTTAGGATTCAAATAAAACGGTTTTATAATAATAAATTTTTTTTGAACTCTATCAAATATTAAGATTTAAGTTAAAATTTTACAAAGCTCTGGATAAAAAATACTCTTTTGCCTTTTAAATTTGTCAATAAACACTATGATCTATTAAGTACATAAACTATCTTCTTTTGTACTGTTTCGTCTAGAAGGTAAATTAAAATTTCAATTTAAGTCTTAAATATAAATATAATATTATCCATAAGCATCATATAAGTTTATTTAAATAATTACCAAACTACAAGGACTTGTCTTATGAAAATAAAACTATAAATGACTTTTAATATAATAAAATAACAAGAATCTACATAATTAAAACAAATTGAAGAACTGAATGATTCTATTCTAGTTTATAAATCAAAAGTCCCTGCTTTGCCCATCGTAAATGAAAAAGAAAATGATATTACCTTGGTTTAAATTGACAATTTGCCCAATTGCGTAAAACTCAACCCAAGCAATCACGATTTCCGTGTTTTGAAATCAGTTCCTAGATTATACAAGCCATTTCGAGAGGTCAAATTGTCCTGTGAAATTGTTGTGGCAAACAAATACTCTTAGTACATGAATCACCAGTCTTATCATAAGCATCACTTTTAAGTCGAGATAAAAGACAGCAAAGAAATGAAAGAAGCCTACACTAGATGTTTAGATATTATGTCCTGGACAACGAGTTTCTCGGCGACGAAAAAGTTGACCACTATAGTTTAACTCTGCACAAGCCACCAGTACTTGCATGTCCTCAGATTTCATTCATAACATCTTAGCTCTACTTTATTCTTCGATCTGACTCAGAAAATCCCAGCCTGCTGTTTTACTTGAATCAGATACTAACGACGACAACAAACATGATAATTTTAGCAGTATAGTGGTAGCTTGATCAAAGTCGGTAGGTATCCTCCAGCCCGTACTTGCTCCTCATATTGTAATGATCGAATTTTGAATAATTGTAACCAGCAGGCTTCATCTCAACTGGTTTTGGCTCTGTCCCAGTGGGTACAGAAGCTACCTCTCCACTTTTATCCCGGTGGCGACGCCGTGTCCTTTCTTTATTGCTTTTGGACCTATTATACGGCGGCACTTCACCTGATCCATAGAACTCTGCTTGCTCTTGCTTTTTTGAGGAACGATGTTTGCTTGATAGTGAAGTATCCTTGAAACTGGCTAATTTAATCTTAGGTGGCTTAATTTCTGAATATTTATCATTTGTAATAGGAGTGTGGACCTGTCTCATCTCAGATAGAGGGGGAGGAGTACTTAGCTTTTGAGTTAATGGGGGCTCTACCTCATCTTCAGGCATTCTTAGGGAATTTTTCAATGGTGTGAGACCTTTCCGAGGTCTAAATTTTAACTTAGAAGGAACCAAGTAGAGGAAGACATTAGCCAATGCTTCAAGTGCAAGTTTAGACAGATCAATCATAAGCTGTCCGAAAGATGGCCACCCAGGTTCTTCTTTCATGCTCTCCACAATTAGAGTGGGTTTCTCCATTTTCGATTGCTCTATGAATTCAGTGTCTGAAAATTGTTGCTGCACATGTAAGTACATACGTATCAGATTAAGCAACGGATTAACAATGCACAAAAGGAAATCAATGAAGCCGAAATCAAACATGTTCTTCAGGCAATAGTTTCATACTTTCCCCCTCTAAAATTCTTTACACTATTCATATTTTAAAAGGAAAAATGAGAGCTTAATAATAGCCAATCTAAATGAAGAAAGAATGACAAAACCAATCCATGGTGTTTCCCACAGGAAATAGACTCAACAGTTCTGATGTGGGAACTTATTCTAATAATCATATGCATCTGGCCCCCAAGAAGAAAGCAATAAAATGGATAGTACTAGTTCTTCTTTCTTTATAAACTGGGACCCGTTTGGATCAACTTCCTTAAATCCTTTCCTTCCAGACACCAATAACAGTCAAGCCTTGATGGTGGAGATGACAATAGGCCTCATCGACCACAGAAGGAAAGGCTCAATGATGGATAGTACTAATTAAGATGAAATCATAATGAAAACTGTTGAAGAAAAAATCATAATCAAATCTTTAAAGTAAGAGTTGTACACTTCTTGAGAAGAAAGGTAATCCGAATCCCTGCTGAAGCATGGACACACAATATCCAGCAAAGACAGCACCTAAAACCATGAAGACATCTGTAAAAGAACAATTACAACAGTTAGAGTGGCGTAATCCAAATGCAGAATCTAAACATAAGCAAAAACAGCTCCCTTGGCATTGCAACAAGAGGAAATGGCCTTTACAAGCAGCTTGTCTTTTAAGCCTTCTTTCCTTCTTTCGTATATATCTTTTGGAGGGTTAGCCTTGGGACAGGGTGTGCACAACAGACCAGGAAAGTTGATCTTCAAACTAATATTCAATTTATGACAATGGAATATGAAGACACTTGTTCTTTCAATGGTTTTAGAAAGCATTATTGGGAAGAGCATCTTCATCAATCATCAAAAAGTCAACTATTGTACACAGCCACATTCAGTTGGAAGAAATGTAGTTTTTGGGCTGAGGCAGATACTAAGCTAGAGAAGATTTCAGTTTCATTTGTTCAATTAACAAGACATGTAGCTATTATGGCAATGAAAATAACCAATAAGTAATATGTACAGGATTACCTACATAATATATGAACCAATAAATTAAATATAAAACGTATAATTGATTGGTGTGATGATAAGAACAGTGGCAAACAGTCTGAAACAGCACATTCAAATGCTAGAGTAGACTAATTGACCACAACAAATGAGGTATTCCCAATCTTGTACTTTAAACACTGATTTATTTCTCTTCCATGATTGTGTAAAGAGTTATGTAAATTTGGGTATACCCTGCAGCTATGAACCTTAGATTCAACAAAAGCTGAAAACTTCAGCAAATCCTAACAAGGAAAGCTGATGTCACCCCAACAGTTATTGCAGCAACCCAAGCTCGCTATTGCAAATTTCAAGTTCGCCAGTACTGACATAGACAAAACTTCTTTCATTGCTATAAACCAAAGATTCATCAAAAGCCGAAAACTTCAGCACCTTCCAAAAAAGAGGTGGATCTCACCCCAACAATGTATTGTAATAGCAGCAACCCAAGGTTGCTATTGCAGATTTCATGTCTGCCAGTACTTGCAAGCAGAAAACTTCCATAACTGTGATACAAGAGATTCTGACTTGCAGTCAACCTACCCTAGTTTTCATTGGGCAATGATTATTACTCACTGAATCTGTGTCTAAGATCAAATGCGAGGCTGGTTGGAAATTGATATGACCCCTCCCTTATTCACCTAGTTTAGACGGAAATCAAAAAATCATGTGGAAGCACAAGGCAATTGACCACGTCAGCTTATATAAATTTTTGGGTGCTCCACTTCCCTACTCTTCAGATCCTCTAAAGCAGCCACTTTCCCACTATACAACATTTCTCAACTAAAACTCCCACTTCCTCACTCTTCAAGAACATTTAGTTAGTTTCTCTAAGTTTTAGGAGTTGGTTATTATCTTTGAGTGTTTAAATAACAGTTGATGGTCTAGTTTTGAGATCATTGAAATCATTCGTTTTATTGTACTGGAGTCTTGTCCTCTCCATACGGACAGCATCCTTGAGTACTTAAGATTCTTGCACTCAAACTTGCAAGCAATTTCACTTTCCTATCCGTAGTTTCTATCAGCAATTTAAGCCACTCTGGGACCAGAATGTTTCCTTCATTAGCCTCTTGAGGGTTTGAAGAATGTCATGACCAAACCTAAACCAAAGTGGCTGGAACAATTGAAGCAAAAGCTTGCAAGGTTTTAGAGTGCCCAAGGACATTTTCTGCCAAGTTTCTTCATCTTTCTGTTGCAACAGTACTCATATTGCAAGTCAGCTTGTCCTTCTGTTTAATTATAATTCTAAACAAAAGACTAAGTTAAAGTAGCAGTACATGAATAAGTAGATGCTATATTAATTTTTCAATCTTCAGAGAAAAACCAATACATTGTTCTTATGGATTCTGCCCTCAGAGAAATGCATCAAATCATAGAATAGAAGCTCGATCCAAGGTTTTATAGATATAAATCCAATAACTATACATCATTGTCACTCCCTCTCCAGGACAGCGTTTGGAAAGAAAAAATTCCGATGCAATGTTTTCTAGCCATCCTTCAACTTCAATGGATGAAGTCCATTATTTGCCAACTGCAGGTAGTTATCCTTTTCATTTAGTAGATGCCACATATCTTCACACACTTGTTCTTTGAGACGTATTAAACTCAATATGAAATTAAGTAGACTTTGGAAACCACAAGAAAAAAATCTCATTCAAAGAAACTAAAAAGTCCATGTATCTGTTTCTAAAGGCTAAACATTACATCAAAATAACGTTGAACTTAAAACGAACTGGTCAAATGAGACCAAACCTGTAAGACTAACTGAACTGGATCGATAATCACAGTCTTCCTGATTGAGAGTAATTTGCCGAAGAGCAGCATTTCCCCTATCAACAATCAGCAGGGAACAGCTGGGCTGGACATATATCACATCAAAATCATTTGAAAACTTAGCATCCTCACTGGGTCCATCCCTATACCCAGCAGCATTCGATTTCCCACCAGCAATGGTTGTCACACCTGCAATCAATTTCCAAGATTAAGATCTTCAACTTATTAACTCACTATGTTAACCATTGAAAGTTTATGCATATGTACAGCTCAGTTATATTACTTATTTCACAAGAAAAATGTAAAAGAAATAACAAAAACAATACAGTTCATCTTTAATGATCTGACACCATGCCAGATGCTTTTCACCTGAATCTCCAATCTTCCTGATGGCATGATTCAAGGTATCAGCAACGTACAAATTTCCTTTATCATCCATGGTCACACCTTTGGGATGATTAAAACGGGCTTCACTAGCCTTTCCATCCACATGTCCTTTGTAACCCTGAAATGACCCTGCCACCAACCTTGCTCTACTATCTGCAAAAATAAAAGACAACCATAACCTGAAACAAAGATCGGAATTACTGTTTTCGCAACCATATGGACTGAGTGCACATGAATCAAAACAAGCAGAAGTGAGAATTTGGAGTAGTTTTAAGGACGTTTTATCAATCTAGCTTAGTTGAATATATTTATAAAAGATGAAACAAAAAGGAACCAAAACTTAACACAAATGTTAATGTTGGCTTTTCTCAGCATTTAGACAGCTTAAATTTAAATGAAAGAACCAAACTTACATTGGGACAAAGGTGGAGTAATTTTAACAATGTTGCCATTTACTTCATCAACAGCAAATAGTTCACCGTCCGTAGAGACTCGAATTTGGTAAGGAACCACTCCAATCTCATTTCCTTCAACAACAGTTTCAACTAAGTATCCATCCTCAAACTGAAGAACATTCCCATCTGCTTACAAATGGAAGCAATGCAAAAAGCTCCATCAATCAATGTTGACCAAAACAAAGAAAAAAAATGACAGATAAATATTAAAGCCAGATGAAAGAAACAACAGTATATCGAAGAAATACCTAAATGGGGAGTCTTTGAGGATGACCTAGCAGTCCATTTGAGAAGTGAAGTCAAGTGCTTAACCAATGGGCCTGGGTGCAAAAAACCAAATCAAAAAAACCAAGAGTGAAAGAATCATACCCGTCAAACAACAAGCTCATAACAAGTCCTTGCAAACAAAAACTAAAAACAATAAGAACCAAGGTTCATCTAGAAAATGCAGGAAATGTGAACAAATCAAAGAAAACAAATATACCCATTAACGGGATAAGTAAAAAGAAGCCAAATTTGTAAATAGAAACCCAAGTGAAGAGAGAAAAACCTGCGGGAGCAGCATGGCCTTCATATGGTAAAAGAGAAACAAGGAAAAGAAGAGAGAGTACAACAGTAGAACAGAAACGGGATTCTCTAATAGCTTTCATCTTAAAGACCAAACTGAAGACAAAGAGGCGAGAAGAGAGATTAATGGTAGTTGCTTCGGGGTTTAAATTGCTGAGAACATATCACTGTTTTGGTATCAAACTGTACGCTCTTCTGAAGTACAGCTTTGCAGCAGTAAAGAAGCATGAAGAAAAGGCAGCTTTACATTTTTATTTTTGTTTTCTTTTTATCTCCTCCTTTGCATTGAGACATGTCAATTTGCTCGGTCCGGTCCGATTTTAGTCTAAATTAACCAAGTTATAAGTGAATCATGATTGGCCCAGTCCGGTCATAGGCTAAAGTTAGGCTAATTATGGTCAGCCCGGTCGAGTCACAAGAGCCAACTCATGGCTCGGTCACGTTATTTTGTCAAAAACTTTTTCTTGAAAATAAAAATGCCTAGCTTGCACGTAACCCGTCGTGTTATAATTCGAGTCATGGGCTAGTTAGCTCGTAGTCGAGCCGAGCAATAGATTAACCCATCTTGACCTACTGAGTCACAAGCTACTATAGCCTGAAGTCGAGCAGGACCAAACCAAAGACAGTCCAAACCTGATATGATCTATTGCCACCACTATTTGCATTCCTATTTTGCTCACTTTTACCGATTAAAAAAAAAGAAAATAAGTATAAATGAGGACTTTACATGTTATACGTGTGTAACCGTTTGCAGCCAAAATTTCAAGAAAAATGTAGTCCAGTATGATTCCATAAATTGTGTTGCTGGTGACATATTTAAAACAAAACAAAACGTAAAATAAACACTTCATACAAGTATATTTTATGCTGGTTTGATATCAGTACATACTCAAAGTACTCGTTCTAAAAGTGTTTAATTACATGTAAGCAGTTTCTTTCGACCTTTTCTATTTAGACTTGAATATGTGGAAATTTACAGGTATCATCAATTTAAAATGCCAACTGTGTAAATAAGGAAGGACATCCACCCGCCACTATTTTTGGTATTACGAATGCACTATATCTGTCGTGTATGATGTGATATTTCAACTTATAAAATGCCACAGGTATGATATCTAATTAACTACTTTCATGATTTGGCCTTTTAGCACACTAAATATGGTATTTCATTGGTACAAATATTCGGTCAACAACAAAAATAACTAAACTTAAAAGTATGGCTAATAAAAAGTCTAAGTTAATCTCACAAAAAATGTGTGTAAAGCTTTTGAAATGAAAAGAAATAGTATTTAAGTTACTGAAGGGTTTGGTTTGGTTTCAAAGAACAAGATAAAGTAAAATTAAACTAACGAAAGTAAATTAAATAAAACATTTAAAAATAATAAAAGTAATGAATGAGTTTTAGAATCTGGTCATCAGTTCAATTTCGGTTTACACACAAATAAGTACAGCCTATACACAAATAAGCATACTTTATTGTCTTGTTATTTTCATCCCTCTCCTAGTAACTATTAATCGTAGGCTAACAATAAGTTCTGCTAACCCCAGTTTTCTAGTACGTCATGTTTAGTTAAAACAAGGTCTTTAACTAAACCTACCCATCAAACAACCTAGAACAAGCTCACTAGATTTATAGGACAGTTGCATTCCAAGTTAGAAAAATAGATTAATCAAAGCAACAACTACATAAGCTCGAGATATTTAACCAAAGTTGCGTTATCCTTTATGATTCAACACCATTAGTTACCACAAATGAATCTAAACAAAACGATTACATATTGTATTTAAGATTCTAGCAATGGATTCATACATAAATATTCTAACGAGAACGAGAATAATATTATCCATACATGAATACCTAAATCAATTAAGCAAACGATAACCTAAACAACCCCTAGAGAGAGAAAGAACAACTATGAAGATTCGCATAAAATTGTTCCTTAGCTTCGATTTCACCTCAAAACGGGAAGAAGGAAGCATAGCTCTCTATGGGTCTCCAAAACGTGCATGCTCTGCCCCTCACAGTCATGTATCTTTTGGATCATCTTGAAAGCTTCATTTTTTTGGATTTTCTTGTCCCATCTTTACCCTAATTCGTCTCCTTGTTATTCCACAAGGACAATTGAGTGTGAACATCAAGAGACTGGCTCAAAGAATGTTCTTTTAACTCACTTTAGCTCTTATACTTCCAAATTGTACCTAAAACTAAATATAAAACAAAATGAGTTTCTTAACATTTCATAGCATTAATTACTAAGTGTTATGGAACAAATGTACAATCAATTAAGCAAATTTCAGCATTATTCCCTGCCAGTTGTGGAAGATGGAAGGAGCATGGTGTCACTTAATATGAATATCCTTAAGGATGGCATGTAAGTATAAAAGTCAATGTAATTTGGTTTCTTTTATGAGAAGAGACTAGCACTTTTGATAGTGAAGGAGTGGGAACGAAGACTTGAAGATCTAGGGGATTGTGGAAGGTGAAGAAGTGGGAAACAAAGACCTGAAGATCTAGGGGATTGTGGAAAGTTTTACTTTCGGAAGACAACTTATTGCTCTTTAAGTTCATAAGCTAGGCCAAAACTGGGGAGGTGGTGGAGGTTGGGCCTTGGTACATTTAGAGCTAACCTCTATCTTTATAACCTTGGAAACTAGGCATGAAGATGGAAAGCATAACCATGAGCAAATTCTAATATAGGTAAACCTATATGGAGTAACATAGAGTATTGGTTAACAAGGAGCCTTAGTGCACTAGCCAGCTATGTAGGTGTTACTATTTGCATAGACAAGTAACTTTGCATTAGAGGAGAATTAGCTACACAAGGTTGGGTGTTAAGGTGGAGAATGGAAAAGAATTACCAAAATCATTCCCATTTTTAGACTAGTAGATGAGGAGAATATGATCGAGGATTCAAATAGAGTAACATATCAATGGTAACCTAAATCAAGCCAACAAAACAAAAGATGGATAGAAACAGATAGAAGATTCAAAAAATGAGACTTTGAATAGTTGAGGAACCTAGATAAGCAAAAAGAACGACCCTTTAAAGAGAAGATTAAGGAAGTTTTAGAGGTATCAGGTATCGATGCTAGGAAGAAGGGAAACTCTTTCGATAAAGGCAACTCCCTATAAATATAGTTGTATGGAATATCAGGGGCCTCAATAGCCCTATAAAAAAACTCTAAATGAATTTTTGTGTAATAAAAATGTAATCGTTATGGGAGTCTCAGAAACTAATTTAGTAAAGAAAAATCTTTTAAAGCTCATATGTAAGGATCATGTTGGTCTTTTGTCTATAAATATGTCCATCATCACTATGGAATAGTGATAATCATTTTTTGACATATTGAGGGTCAATTTGGAAATTTTACATTTAAGCTATCAACATATCCACACACGAATCAGATTCTTAATAGAAGGAAAAATGCTAGAGATAAATTTTGTCTATGGTTCAAACTTCAGATTTTAGAGGGAGGAGCTCTAGAGCCATTTGAATTAAGTTAAATACAATTTTAAAGACCCCTAGACGTTTATAGTGGACTTAATGACACATTATATTGGTTTGAAGCTAAATGAAATATATGCTTTAAGAACTTTTCGAGGGACTTTAAGGAGTGCTTTTATAAATTTGGAGTTGTTAACCTAAACAAGGAGGGTAATTTATATACTTAGAGCAATAGGAAAACAAACAATAAACATATAAGGAATAAGATAGATAGATTTCTGGTTAATGAGGAGTGGATGAGAAAATTATTCAAAGAGTGATGAATCCTAATGTCTCGAATCCTACTCCTAAAATGATTCAAAAAATATTTGAAAGGGTAATAAGAAGATCTCCTTTTAGATTTTATGATTATTTGGCTAATCATGATGGCTTTCTATAGGCAGTTATAAAAGGATGGGAAAGAATGGTTTAGGGGTTTAAGGCATTTGTATATGTCAAAAAGCTTGAATATAATAAGGAGGAACTAAAACATTTGAAAAATAGCATTAGTTTTGATACACTTTCCAAGTTAAATAGTCAAAAGGTATATTAAAAAACATCCAGAACATCATTTACTATCAAACTAGAGATGTATGGTGGTTGGAATAAGAGTAGAATGCACTGATTAATTATTCTCGAGCACTAGATGTCTATTGTTCACTTTTAAGATAAAGAGCTAGAATATCTTAGTTGTGTGAAGGGGATAGGAGTTCCAAGTTCATCTTCAACTTAATCTTTCCTAAAAGGAACTATAAGAAAATCAACAGTATCATGCATTAATCTGGCATTTTAATCACTTCACAGAAACTGTTGAAGGATAAAGTACACTTATATCTTAAAAGTATCTTGGGTGAATAAAAGGTATCTAACTCAAATATATAAGTACTAAGAGCCTTCATTTCTAACCACTTTTTAAGTAAAGCGAATCAATTCCTACGTCAAATTTTCAAAAAAGGGAAATTAAACATGTCTTGAAAATGAAAGTTGGAAAATCCAAATCCTTTGGTCTTCATAGGCTAAGTGAAAGCTTTTATTTCAAAGGGATGGCTTGAAATTAAGGACATGGTTAATAAGGCAATCCTTGAAATATTTGAGTTTAGTAAGCTCCTTGAAGCTATCAACAAAACTTTCATTTGTTTAATTAAAAAAATAGAGAATCCTAATGACTATGGACTTATTTCATACTACAATTTTCTTTATAAAATTGTTCATAAATTTTGCACTAAAATATTAAAGAGAGTACTGGGTCTAATGATTAATATAACTTAAGTTGCCTTTCTAGTAGGTCAATATACTGGGGATAATGTTTTCTCATCCTGAGGTTTGCTTAAAGGATACTCTAAAAGGAGTTCCGTAGCTAATTGTATGATTAATATAGATCTCTATAAAGCTTATGATTTCTTGAGCTAGAGCTTTACTAAGCAGATGTTTGAGGCATTTAATTTCCCTCTCAAATTTAGGAATTGCTGAGTATGTACTACATATCTCCATCACATTTAGTTTTAGTTAATGAGGAACCTTCTAAGTTGTTCCAAGGAAGAAAGGGCATAAGATAAAGGGGTCCATTATCCCCTTATATCTTTATATTGTGTATGAAAGTGCTTTCTAGCTTTGAAACTAGAATATATCTCAAGACCCAACTTTTTAATCCCATCATAGATGTAGGAAATTCAAATTTTCCTATTTCCTTTTCGTTGATGGTCTACTGTCATGATAAATATGGCTTTCTATTTATGTCAACACTAAAGACTTTTAAAGATCTTTTAAGACTAGCTATCAATAATAAAAAAGGCTTCCTCATTTTATTGAAGAGAGCTCAACCTTATGCTCTCTAGCTAGCTTTAAATATAGCTATATAGATAAAATATCCTCCTTTTGTCTATTTGGGCCTGCCTAACCTCTGGAAGATTGTTGTATAAGGAACATATGCCTTTCATAGAGAAGATAAAAAAGACAAATTTCCCCTATAGTAACCATCATCTATCACTAGTAAGTAAAGCTCTTATGATCTAATCAATAATTAACTTGATGACAGTTTATTGGAACTCCCATTTTTTCTCTACCAAAGAGTTAGTTAAATCATTGGAGAAAATGATGTAGCAATTGCTTTAGTCTAGGATGAGAATCAAAAGGTATAAATTTAAAGTTGGTTAGAAATAGTTTTGTATAGATAAAATGAAAAGTGGATTGGGAGTGTTACTAGTTAAACTCTGTAACAAAGTCTTGATGGGGAAGAGAATTTGGAGAACTTTGGAATTGTTATAAGTAAAATGGATACATGAATATAATTTAAAAGTGAAGAATGTTTTAGAACTCCAAGAAAAGCAAGGAAGATCCTAATACTTCACATAACTATTAAAAGAAATGAGCTTTATAGCAAGGCATATAATTTGTAAATAGGTGATTGTAAGCTAGCCTTAGTTCACTATGATAACTGGTCCAAGGTAGGAATTCTTGATGATTCACAAAATATACCAGAGATACTAGATCAAACTTCACAAAATATTCTAGAAGGACTAGATCAAACTCTAACTTATGTTAAAGTCAGTTTATAGACGCAAGAGAGTTAATGGATAAATTATCAGTAGGTTTTAACTTACTTTATAGGAATTTTTTTGTTATTAACACCATTGGGGAGAGGTGGAAGACTTTCTCAAACTAGTATTTGGTTAGCAATAAACTATATATAGGAGGAAAATTCTTTTACTCATAGCTTCTGGAATATACATGTTTATGGTATAAAAAGAAAGGAGTAACATTTATTTAAAGGGGAGGATAAACATAACCAGATAATTCAAAGAGAGGTTATCAACTGGATAAGAGAAATAGTGGCAATCAATATAAAGCCAAAAGATGCAGTTATACTTCCGCTTGTATATGGAGGATTTAATTAAGCTTTAACTTTCTTGTATGTGAATTTTGTTAAAACACTAATGATAATGCGAGAGGAAGTGTTGGTAAAGCTATAAGTTTACGTATCCAAATGGAAATGTAAATAGACTACTTCTGGTACTTTTGAAAGGTTTAATGAATTCATAATTTTTAAAAAATATTTAATTTTTTTCTTTTTGTAAAACTTGATTAAAGATGTAATTTGTTCATCAACATTTTACAAAAAAAATCTAACTTAACCTCTATCTTGTATATGGTATAAAAAAATGTCAACGCTTGATAATGAACATATTATAACATTTTAAAAAATTGTGTTAGGAGAAAGTATGCTTCCCTATATAAGAAGGAGGTTTGGGATTGACATCTCTGAGGAATAAAAATCAAGTGCTATTGGTAAAATGGATTTGGAGGCGGCAAAATAACAGAAGATATGTTGGAACCCATTTCTGGACCCCAACAATCCAGATTATCATAAAACGTGAGCTTGCTCTGATACCACAAGATGACGGACCCCATTTCTGGAGCCCGACAATCGCATTCGGATGACATACATTCATCAACCATACTTGCATTCAAAACTCCCCTTTCTAAGCTCAGCTCAGTTCTTCGAAATAGTTGACTAATCCATTTATCCATTCCAACCTGAATACCTCAAGGAACAGCGTTGGTGAGTCCAAACTTTACATATGTACATGCTTCGGGGCTATAGGCATAACTTTTTCTATAGGCATCCAATTTAGGGTTTATTTAGATAGTTTCATAGAGGACTTCAAGAGCTACAACTTTCATGAAGACCTCAAAGGCTAATTATAACTTTTGGATGGTCAAAACTAGGACAGAAGATATCCATAAACAGTAACCCAAACGATATTCGTGAATAGTAACACAGAGGAAGTCTGTGAACAGTAACACAGGCGATACTCGTGAATAGTAACACAAAGGAAGTCTGTGAATAGTAACACAGACGATACTCGTGAACAGTAACACAGTCGAAGTCTATGAATAGTAACACAGAAGAAGTTTGTAAATAGCAACACAGACGAAGTCTGTTAACATTAACACAGACGAAATTCTTTAACCAACATAGCTTCTTAACTCCTTCTTGTTATCCTTGACCTATGATCTGTGTTCTATCCTCTGTATTTGACTTTTATCTTCTGTGTTGACCACTTATCGTCTGTGGTCTATCCTCTGTGTTTTATCCTCTGAGTGATGACGTGTCCTCTGTGTTGTGACGTCATCACAGACGATACTTCTCCTTTCTATTCCTCCTTGCCTCTGTGTTCTGACGTCAGCACAGACGATATTTCTCCTTTCTATTCCTCCTTGCCTCTGTGTTCTGACGTCAGCACAGACGATACTTCTCCTTTTTATTCCTCCTTGCCTCTGTGTTATGACGTCAGCACAGACGATACTTCTCCTTTATATTTTTCATTGCCTCTTTGTTGTGACGTCATCATAGACGATTCCGTTCTTATGTGTTTTTCACATGCAATCCTTCCCACTCTTACGTGCTATTCTAAAACTAACACCAGTTGGCAAATTCGTCAAGCAAAACATGCACATACACATTTCATTATCCAAACCTTTAAAATAATAGATTCATACCACAGAATTCAATTTCATTGTATCCATTTTAAAAATATCATCAGAGTTATTACAAAATAGATTACACATCTACTTAAACTAAAATACAAAAATGCTCCATGCTGATATGCCAAATGAGCTATTACAGGACTGACTTAGTCCAAATGTCTATAACTAATGAGGAGGATTTGATGCCTTGCAGGGATCACTATTGTCTTGGTTTGCAGCTGAGGAGAGAAGAAAAGGGGTTGAGCTACACAGCTCAGTGGCTAATATACTTATAGCTATCAGTAATCAGCACAAATTCAAGCATATTTCAAGTAAACAGAATAATGCAAAACACATAATGCTTGACAATTTACAAATGTAATGCACAAACAAATGGCTCGAGGGTTCCGTGGATAGAATGGAGAAACCAAAGTTTACCCCATGAACAAAATGAGTCCTTTTTTGAAGCTCATATGCCAAAAACGGGCAGCGGGGAGAAGGCTTTTGTCAACGTGCATGTGATGAACAGAATGGTTCCACTCTCTCCCAAACAAAGCATATATTCATTTAGTCATATGTTTGGATTTTATGCTTGTTTGTATTTTCATTCAAACAGAATGCCATAACATATTTCAATGGCATAACACAATTAAAGTTCATAAGTCATAAGCATTTTCAATAATCACACATTTCAGCAAATTTTTACATACATAAACACACATATATAGGCAAGAATCTGCCCAATTACATAATAACTATAAATACGTTACCCACCAAAATGCTTGGCAACAAAGGTTCACTGTTGTCTTTCCTCTTCACCTTGGATAGGACTTGTTCGATTTCCTACAACAAACCAAGTCCTCATTCAATAAGAATCACATTTGAGAACTTATAGAACCAAAAGCATTGAACTTATACTAGAATGCTCAAACCCATACATTACCAAGCTCTTTGAACCAGAAGCCCTTCAAAACTCCAATAGATCTAGAAATCAACTTACCTTGGATCTTCACCAACTAATGAGATCCTTGGCTCTA
>JANIIA010000004.1:37999599-38037354 GCA_027478495.1 Erythroxylum alaternifolium
AGAGGATTCTAGCTACTGAGAGATCGTACAAGAAGCTTAATTCTTGTACTTTTGTGAAGAAGATATGGCTCAAAGGTTGGTCAGCTGGATTGAAGGATTTAGTTAGATCTTTTGTATTTCCTCTTTCATATAGTGTATTTTGTATTAGCTTTTGATGATGTACATGTATAGATTTTTGGAAAGCTACAATGTATGTACTTTCGGTATTTATGAAATGAAAAGAGGAAATTGTTTTAAAATTTTTTTGGTGACTTTCTTGTATGATAGTAGATGCCATGATTCAGTAGGATAAATTACCATGTGATAAAGTGAAAGTGAGGCTGTAACACGCCATTGTTATAGTGTATGTACTGGAATGTCATATAGGTGTTCTGGTATGTACCTTATAGCAGTGGTGGTGTTACAATTAGGTGGTATCAGAGTATTGTTTGGCATCCATAGGGACATATAGGAATGTTAAGCATGAAATATCGTGAGAAATGCAGATAATGATTGAAGTTCTTATTTATTATAGGTTGTCTAATAATTACATTAATGCCCTTTTCAATGACAAAATATTAATAAAATAAGGGATAATAAAACTCCTTGAATCTTTGGTTGATACAAGTAATTTGCTTACGAGAAGTGGGAACCTTTTGTATTTAAGGTAGCTGCTAATGTTTCATTAGTAGTTTCCCTAAATGGTTTCTTTATTAATTCTTCCTCAAACACCTTTGTCAATTATTCTTCTTCTTTCTAGACAAAGATTTCTAATTTGTCTTCTTCTTTAAGTATGTCTTGCCATTTCTCTACTTCTACTTCTTGTACATAAGCTTCCTCTTCTTCTTCTTCCTCTACTAACGCTATGATCTATTCATCATTTGCTCCTACAACAACTGTAACACCTTAATACCCCCTAGGAGGATATACGGATGCCATACAAAACAAACCTAAAACAAACCAAGACATTCCAACAATCCTAAAAAATAAGGCAAACATATATCAAATTTCATATGTCGTTGAGTTATAAACATGACACATTATATACATTATATTTATCAAATCCATGCATTAAAATTAAACCCATCCTGTGTTATGGTTATTACAATCCATTTACACAAAATATAAAAAAAAATGTCTCATAATATTGAATACAACTCAAAGCTTAAGCATAAAATCTCCCAAAACATAATATGTCCTTCTTTGGCCACTACGGTTGTCCCAGCCTTAACCCTTTTTATTAAGACCTACATGGAGGAAAAACTAGCGTGCTAAGCATATAGATTAGTGTAAAAATAAAAAAGTAAGATACAGGATGGCAACTACTTCTTACAGTTGTCTAACATTTACATGCAAATGAATCATGACATATCACATTAACAATCTTTGATTACTTAAATCAGAGAGTAATCTGACTATCAATTGCATTAGAAAAAAATATCAAAACACATACAGAATTATCTACCAATATTTTTAGAAATGGGTAATGGGAACATAACAAAATATACCTATGATTGGTATCTATAGAAATAGAAGAGACTTAAGTCTCTAAAATAGAAGACACCGTAGTGTCTAAGAACAGAAGCACCTGCAGACCCTTCTAGGCATGCCTATTTATCCACAACTAGGACTTGACAGGTTAAAGCAAATCATATCACATTTCAGAGCCACATGCAAGATAAATAATGCATAACATATGAAGTTATTCCTTATGCTCAAATTGAAAGTGTTCATTCACACCCCATTGAACTTAATATGCCTTATGAATATAAGTCTTTACAATAATGCATCACTGAAAGCATTTAAGTAATTACATATTATAAGCATGAGTCTCATATTACCCTGATAACTAGATTTACTAAGTTGTAGTGATATTTGAAAGAGTTTTAGAGGAGATTTAGTAGCATTTGGGTAAGGAAAAATTCATGTTTGGGCTAAAAAATGGGGGTGATGCACGACTGTACCCAATTTCCAACTTTTCTCAAGACTGGTTTTTGGGTCAGTTTTTTATGTCCATTTTAACATAGAAACTAAGGATTTTAGGTAATATGTTCTTCTAAACATTCATTTATGTCTTGAGTTTCTAATGACATAAAGTTAATGCAATTTGGTTCATTATTCCGAGAGTTATACCTAAAATACTACAGACTGTTCTCAAACAAGGACAACAAGCAAAACTTAACTGCAAGACAAATTTCAAAAGCTTAGAGATAGAATTCAAATTTGCTTCCTTCATGAAAGGTGTAAAAATATGTTTTTAGTTTAATCTCCAATTAAAATTATCCCATTTGGAGATCTAAAAGTCAAGATATGGCTAAAATACCGATGTTTCTTCAGTGGAACCACTCCAATTAACTCACTTCTATCTTATTATGCAAAAGTAACACGAAAGGCACATGCAAATAAACCAACAACATCCCATTTTCATCAAAGATACTTCTCTTAACAAAACCCTTCATGCTACACTAAAAAAAACCTAGCAAGATATCAAAATTTCCATACCTTTGAAAGGAATGTTTCAAAACCTTTACTCTTCACTCCAATTGTTTTCATTTTTTGGTCTTCTTCTCTTCTACATACAACATTCCCATTCACTACTCATTTCCAACAATCATAGATGCATAATAGAATCTTAGCTGAAGAGAAGATGAGAAAGGAGCTAAATTTCACACCAAAAAATGCTATTAACATACCTTAGCTTCAAAAGCATAAAAGGATTTGAGAAGATGGTGGACGGAGATACAAAAGCTCATTCTTCTGCAGAATTTTGTGTTTGTCAACCCTCCACTTCTTCATTTGCATGATTTTAGACAAAGGTACAAATGGGTGACATGCCATTTGCCACATGGTTAAGTGTTATGGTGTGGGACATATGACAAATGGTTCCATCCTATTAGTTTCTACTTTTCACCTTTCATTAATAAAAAAAATGACCATACCTTTGTCTTATTCTATGAAATTGCATTCCATCTGAATACATTTAGCAATTTAGTCCATGATTAATGTATCTTTATGCATGTATAACACAATTAACACAAATTACCAAAATACCCCTCAAACTAAACACTCTTTTTCTTAATCATTAACACCCATTATGTATACTTTGATGGACAAGAAACATTCCTACTAGTGTATAGTTTGGGGCTCTTAACAATAGTTACCTCTTCGCCTTCTTGAGATGCAACTTCATTCATGAAATTGATCTTCATCTTTTCTTCACTCAAAGACGTTAGTAAGCTCAGATAGTATGAGGTATTATGCTTAATATATTCAGGTGAAGTTATTTTCTCTTTGAATTCATATCAGCTAGCTATACTCTTGGCATGGTATTCCATTATTTTATTTGTAATACTTTCTTTTACTGCTCATATTGTACATATTAATCCAATTAACTACATTAATGCCCTTTCTAATGACAAAATGTTAATAAATTATTGAATACTCCATCCTTCCATTGTGAGTTGTGGCTATAGCGATGAATTGTAAATCCTATCAATAAGTCACAAGCTTCAAGTTAAAGTATAGAAGTTCAAAAGATAATTAAATGAGTAAGTCAAGAATAAAATAAAATACAAGAAAAATAAAATAAAACAAGATAAAATAAATACAAAAATAATGAATAGATTAATAGAGTCTATGTTTTCCTAATATTATTGTCTTCAGTAATGGTGCCAAAAACTTTATTGAGCCTAGGGTTAAGGTCAATATTAATTTTACCATAAGAGCATAACATAGTTTTAGCTAGCACAGGCAACTAGTAATTACCTTTTTTCTATTATCTATTCTAAGAATTAGATTTTTGGTTTTTAATTAAAAATAAAGCTAAAAAATAAATTAAGATTAAACAATTATGAACTCATGACAAGTAAAATACAAAGAAAAATCAGTATCAAATAATACTGTCTAGGTAATGAATCCCCCTAAATATCCTTGAATTATTAACCTTTTATCATCCAATCATATTATTTATTACTAGACCATGGACATTCCTATCTTATGTTAAAACTCTCTCAATTTTATTACCAATTGATCTATCAATTGATTAACATAAATATTTTTAGTTAAACCCTTAGGATTGTATTATCAATTTAAGAATTTCGTTATTAGGTTTAACCCTAATCTAGAGGATTTATGTCAGCCTATCTCTAGGTTTGTATGCAACCCTTTCCAATTATGGTAGATTCATTCATACAAAAGGATTTCTCAATCTCAATCATATGAAATGAAATCATGCACTAACATTTTGGATACATTAGAATAAGAATAAAATATATAATTGAATCATAATAAAACAATCAATATAATTGCTTTGAATAAAAGATTAAAAATTATTATTATTATTATCCCAAACGAGGCTTCATCTCACCTAGACTCTAAAAACGTTTAGTTATTAATCATAGAAAATGAAATCAAAGATAAACATGAAGAAAAACTAATAGTAAACAAAGAAATCATAATTCTAAATCTCCTTTTCTCTTATGTTGAGTCCTCTTGCAATTTTAGACTTGATGTAGCTATCTACTGGATCTTTTGAAGTATTATTCACAATTTTCTTGTCCCTTGATCAAAATCATTGCCTTTCTAGGTTTCTTACATCTCAAAAGTTCTGCAAAACTTAGCTCCCTTTGTTGTCTCCATTCACATCCTTTCATAGTAAAAATTAGGGTTCCTGGGACATACACGATCACTTACACAGCTGTGTAGGTGACCTTGTAGCTTCAAAAATAACTAAAATTATGTCTTTACATGTTTACAAAGGCTTACAAGGGCACACACATGGCTATATAAGTCCAAGTTGCTTTAAATATTTGTTTTATGCCACAATTTTATTCGAATTCTTCTCCTTTTCTTTCCATGAAGACAATGATCACCTATAAATGTACTTTGAACAAATTAAGTACCAAATTTGCAAAAAAAATATAAAATATCAGAAAAACATGAAATATTGGTTTATAGCCATATTCAAATACGCATCTGTCAGTAATCCTATATCCTTTTAAGATAATAATTTTTAAATTAGGTATAACTTTCTCATCTGAAACTCCAATTAAGATGATTTAAGATTGTATGAAAAACTTTGACAGAGCTATAAAACCTTTAATTTTTCAGATTTTTTAGGCAATATGAATGATATGGTTAAAAAAATATGTTTATATTTTAGAGTGCACATTAAATAAGTAGTTTTATGAAAGACACACTTTGGGACACCAATATGCCTAGAACATGCTTGTCACTTTTTCAAAAAAATATTCAAGATAAAAAGCTTTAATCCTCTTCCTAATTTTTTATAGCTCCTTAAATTTTCTCAATTAGAGTTTAGAAGAAAAAGTTAAGCCTAATTTAAGAAGCATATCTAAATCAGATGGCAAACAAGTTAGACATAAATTAGTTTTGTATATAATTAATATAAAATAATAGTTTAAAATTAATAAATTTAAATCATGATATATTGATTTGTTAAATTAAACTAAAATATTAGTAATCATTTACAAAATTAAATTAACTCTAGTTAATCTAATATCCAATTTAGACAACAATTATTAAACTAGGCATAACTTTCTTATCTAAACTTCAATTAAGATGATTTATGATTCTATTGAAAGTTTAAAAAGATGTCTAAAAATTTTTTGTTTTGTGTTTTTTTTACGAAGATGTGATTGACACAGTTAGAAATATGGTTGTCTTAATGTGTTCATTAAATAAACAAGTCTATAAAGGATACACCCTAAAATATTAGTGTGTCCTAGATTGTGTTGTTCATTTAAAAAAATTCAAGGCCCAAATATTTCTAAGCTTTTCGTAACATCTTAAATCATATCAATTAGAGTTTGAAAGAGAAAGTTGTGTATAATTAAAAAAGCATTGTCTATATGTGATATTGGACAAGTTAGACTTAATTTATTTTTGTATATAATTAATAATATTTTTATTTGATATAAAACATTCATTCAAATTTGACAAATTTAAGTTATAGTCGAATGATTTATTAAATTTAAAATATTATTAATTACATCCAATTTAGGTAATGATTCTTAAATTGGGTATAATTGTTTTCTTCCAAACTGATTAAAATGATTCAGGATTCTATAAAAATGCATTGGACAAGTTAGACTGAATTTAGTTTCATATATTATTGAACCAAGGAAGGCTCCAATTGATGTTTTGATGATAAAAAATATAATTACTACTAATGTGTTTATTATTTTGATGAGGAGTAAGATTAGAACAAAAATGATGACATAAATTCAAAAAGATAGTGTATTAAGTTGATAAAGAGAAGTTGAAGTTTGTAATTGATGAAATGAAGATCAAAACAAGAAAAAAAATAAGATCAAGGCTCATTAAGGTGATTTCACACATTGTATTATTTGTAAGTTCACTTTGTTAATTTGATGATCCAAAAGGCTCACTTTGCATAATCATTTCATCTTACTTTATTGCATGAGTATTTACATTCATCAAGAGGCATTGAAGCTTTTGATTTTAATATAAAAGCCTTTTGATCTTTCAAACAATCTTTGGAAAACATTTTAGGAACTGTTTTAATCATATTTGGATTAAACAAATTGGTTTTGACCATTTGAATTTGTTAAAATCATGTTTTTGGGGTGATTAGTCAACCTATGTGGGTTAGTGGTCAACTAATATAGGTTAAAGTTATTATATTCGATGTAACAAGAGTTTGTAGCAATATTGGTTGATGCATTGGTTGACCAATAAGCCATATTGGTTAACCAATGTTCCAACGACTAGTGAATCTAGTGATATAAATGTATACTGGTTGACTAGTATGTTATACTAGTCAACTAGTGTATTGGATATAGCTGTTGTAAAGATTAGTTCTTAGCTACAAAAGCTATTTTAGGTCCTAAAATGTTATTAGTAGATATTTTCTCATTATTTTTAGCATCAAGAAGGTTTTTGATATTGTATACACACATTTCGAAGAGTTTTTTTAATCATTTGAGCATCAATGTGTCATATTTGTGTCATTGAGCCATTTTAGAATTATTAAGTGAAAAAGTAAGATATTTTTGAGTTGTAATACTTTTTTGGGGTATTAAATATTGTACTTGGGGTTGATATAAGTGGTATTGAGGTTGTTCTTCACCTTAGAAGAAGATTGTAAGAAATTGAAAAAGATTATACGAAGATTATTCTTTTCCTTAAAAGAAGAATTATAGTGGAATTCCAATAAGAGTCTTAGGAGTAGACATAGGCAACGGTTGTTTTCCAAACCATTATAAATCAGTTCGCACTCTCTCTTCCCTATCCTCTTTAATTTATTGCTCAATTTTTTGATTAATTTATATTAAGTAATGTTTGATCCTTATTTATATTGATTTTTATTAAATGAGTTAAAAAATTTGTTGAATTTTATAAACATTCAATTCACCCCCTCTTGCGTACTATTAGGGATTAACCAGATTTATTAGAGTGGGTCTATTAGTCTAGTATTTCTAGAGAAATCGCATAGTAAAGATCATAATCATGATTCAAAATTGGAGAAGCTCATGGACAAGATCACAGGAATGGAAGAGGCCTAGAAGAGGTTGGAAGGGAAGTTAGAGAAAGTAGCGAAGAACCATGTCTCTTCAGAACCTAGTGATTCAAATAGGCTAACTTTCAAAAGCATTAGCTCGAAGAAGTGTGGGGAGTCTGCATAGTAATACCGAAGAAAATCCAAGGGAGCAATTGAAGGCGATCAAACTTAGGAGTGGGAAGACGTAGAAGAACCAATAGAAAAACAAGATAAAACCCACCTTGTAGAGGACTAAGAAAAGCATAAAATGGATGCAAAAGAATAAATTGGATACATAATTTGTAAAGTTCGTGGAGAAGCTGAGAATTTGCAAATAAACTTGTCTTTTATAGAAGCATTGGAACACATGCCTAAGTAGGCTAAGCTCCTTAAAGACATATTATCAAAGAAGAAGACTTGGGAAGATAGTCAAATGGTAGCACTGACAGAGAGTTGTAGTTCCATTATCACCAACCATAGGCCTTCTAAATTGAAGTACATAGGGAGCTTTATGATGCCTTGTGTAGTTGGTGATTTAGAACTTGCAAAATTTCTATGTGATTTAGGAGCAAGTATTAACCTTTTGCCTTTGCTATTTTTAAGACATTGGGGCTAGGTGATGTGAAGCTAACTTCGATGCTCATTCAGTTAGTAGATCAATCAATCAAGAGACCATTTAATGTGGTCAAAGATTTCATCATTCAGGTGGGAAAATTCATTATTCCTATGGAATTCATATTATTAGATTTCGAAGAGGATAGGAATTATCGAATAATTCTTGGACAGTTATTTATGAACACTAGGAGAGCACTAATTTACGTTCAAGAAGGTAAACTGATTCTTCTAATTGGTTATGATCATTTTGAGTTCAACATGAACAATGTCTTGAAGAATTTGGAGGAAAGAAACTTGTGTATGAAAATAGATATAATGGATGAATTTATCAAAGAGTAAGAGAAGAGCTGTAATGAGGAAGTAATTTATGAGGAAGCTAAGACTGAGGAAGAAGGAGAGAAGAAGGAGTTGGGTCCTCTAACATATTAAGACTACTATTGAGAACCAAAGCACCTATACCACCCTCTATTGAAAAAGCAACTACTCTAGAGTTAAAGCCTTTAATTACATACCTTAGGGATACTTTTCTAGGTGAGGGCCGAACTCTAACCATCATTATTTCAAACTAGCTATATAAGGAACAAGAGAGTAAGGTCGTGAAGATCATAAGGAAGCGGAAGAAGACCATAGGATGGAAAATATCCAATATATGAGGTGTAAGTCCTAATTTGGTTATACATAGGATTAAGCCCAAAAAAGGAAGTAAAGTCGTAGGGGAACATAAATGAAGATTAAACCCACATATGAAAGAAGTGGTCAAGAAAGAAGTAGTTAATCTATTAGATGCAGGTATCATATACTCGATTTCAGATAGTGAATAGGTCAACCTAGTACAATGCATACCAAAGAAAGGAGGAATGATGATAATGGAGTGAAAGTGGGGAGATGATTTCCATACAAACAATCACAAGTTGAAGAGTATGTATTGACTAAAAAGGATCACTTTCCTCTTCCATTTATGGATTAAATGATAAAAAGGGTGGTTGGCCATGGATTCCACTATTTCTTGGACGGATATTCGGACTATAATCAAATTTTCATTAATCTGGAGGACCTAAAAAGGCCACTTTCATATGTCCTTATGGTTCATTTTCTTATATATGAATGCCTTTTAGGTTATGCAACGCATCAACAACATTTCAAAGGTGTATCATGTTTATCTTCACATATATGATAGAGGACATAATGGAAATATTTATAGATGATTTGTTAGTCTTTAGAGATTGTTTTAAGTAATGCTTGACAAATTTTGGACAGAAGATGTAAAGAATCACACTTGGTTCTAAATTGGGAGAGTGTCACTTCATGGTACGCAAAGGAGTAGTATTAGGACACATGATATCATGCTTAGGAATTGAAGTGGATAGATCCAAAATGGAGGTTATTGAGAAGCCTTCACCATTAATTAATTAAAGGCATGCGAGCATTCTTCGGACATACAAGATTCTACCATCGCTTTATTAAGGACTTCTCATTAATTGTTGGACCTTTCACCAATCTATTAGTCAAGGATATGCCTTTCAATTTTGATGAATCTTGTTTATCTTTTTTTAATAGGTTAAAGGAGGTACTAATTTTAACACCGATCTTAACATTACTTGATTGGTTGTCACTCTTTGAAGTCATATGCGATGTTAATGACCAAGTTGTGGATTGTGTGTTAGGCCAATAGAAGGATAAAAGGCTACAAGTAATTTATTATGAAATCAAGACATTAATAGGGCCCTAACTAAATTATACCACTGCTAAAAAGGAGTTACTAGCAATAATATTTGCATATCATAAGTTTCGGTCATATCTTTCAGTATCTAAGGTGATCATTTTTGCTGATCACACTGTGCTTAAGCATCTTTTTTCTAAGAAAAAAACAAAAGGAAGGCTTATCCGATAGGTCTTGCTTTTACAAGAATTTGATATTGAGATTAGAGATAAGAAGGGAGCGGAGAATGTGGTAGTTGACCACTCCTCACGTCTTGAAAGAAGGGAAGTACAACTAAGTGAAGATATCCCTAATGAAACCTTGATGTTACTTAACTATCTTATGGTACCATAGTACATTGACATGGAAAAGTATGTTACAGATAGTATCCTCCCTTTAGATTTGCCTTACTAATAGAGAAAGAGATTCTTTTATGAGTATGCTCATTTTTCATGATATGACCCAATCCTCTGTAGGACGTGCTAATTGAGTCATTAGGAAGTATGTTTAGGAGGAATAAATGTTAGACATACTGATGCAGTGTCATGAAGCTACCTATATTGGGGATTATCGAATAAACAAGATGGTGACGCGAGTCTTAAAATGTGATTTTTATTGACCAAATCTATTTAAGGATGCTCGGGGTTTTGTGGCACAATGCAATAGATGCTAAAGAGTAGGGAACCTCTTGAAATGAGATGAAATGCCTTTGTCAAATATTTTAGAAGTGGAAGTGTTTGATGTGTGGGGATTAGACTTTATAAGACCATTCTTATCCTCCATGTGGAACATTTATATTTTGGTTAGAGTGGACACCATGTCAAAATGGGCTTAAGCAGTGGAAACTCTAGCAAATGATGGAAAAGTGGTCCAAAATTTTATAAAGAGATTATTTAATAGATCTGGAGTGCCACTAGCCATAATAAGCGATGAAAGAGCACATTTTTTTACGAAATCTTTCAATGCTCTTATGAGAAGATATGGAGTTTACCATTATGTCCCCACTATATACCACCCGTAACAAGTGGATAAGTGGAGGTGGTGAACTGAGAGCTTAAAAGAATATTGGAAAAGATGTTAAGTAGTTTAAGAAAGGATTAGGCATTGAAGTTGGATGATAACTTATGGGTCTTTCAAACCACCTTCAAAACTATAATCAGTGGGACCCCATTAAGGCTTGTTTATGGTAAAGCTTATCACCTACCCATAGAGCTAGAGCATAGGTCATATTAAGCAATAAAAGCCTTAAATTTTGATTGGAAGCAGGCTGGTAAGATAAAGCTTTTATAATTGAATGAACTTAATGAGCTTCAACTGAATGCATATGAGAATGCCAAGCTGTATAAGGAAAAATTTAAGAATGGCAAGAATGTTATATTAAGAAGAAAGTGGGAGATGCAATGTTACTTTATAATTCAAGATTGAATTTTTTTTTCCAATAAAGCTCAAGTTAAAGTTAAGCAGGCCTTTCAAAATGACCCATATATTTGCACAAGGATCTTTTGAATTGGAAAGTCAAAATAAGAAAACCTTCAAGGTAAACAGATAAAGATGTAAACCGTATCTCGAAGCAATCTTTTTGTAAGACGGGGAAGTGACTTCTTTCCTTTCATTTCATTAAAAAATTATTATAATGATGCACGATCAAGTTAATGACCATAACTTAGCAATTTAGGTTGTTAGGTTTTTTTCTTGAATTCTAGTATTTATTTTCATTTGTTTGGAGTGGTTTGGATTGTTAATTTTCATATTTTTGAAGTTATTATAAGTTAGGGAATAAAGTCTACCTTTCTTTTCAACCTTAACCATTTAAATACATCTTTTCTCTTCTTTTACATCTCACTTATCTCTTAAAACCTAGTAGTCACCTTCCAAGCTCTCAAACTCTCTCAAATCTCTTTTCATTCTTAGTTTTTTCACTACTTTCTTTCATCTTTCACCTAAATAAACATCCCCTTTAAATAAATCTAGTGATTTTCGCACAAAAATCACCTATTTTGAGTGGCTATTAAAAGATTTATTTAAACTTTTCTCTCTCACATTTTTGGTTGTTCTTGTGTGTTTTTGCTGTGTTTCTTGGATGATTTCGTAGGTCATATACTCATTCATGACACCAAGAATCAAGAAAGTTTCCAAACGCTCACAACTGAAGGGGAAAGATCAAATGTGAGGGGATGGTGCACATGATAGAACTGTAGATTTTTTCGTGACTATATAGATCTATTCGAAAGAAGAAGGTATTTGTTTCTAAACTCTTCACTCCAGAATTGTTATTGTACCAAGATATTTTGATTTTGATATTTCAGAAAATTTAGGTTTGAAAGAAAAGATCAAAACTTTAAGTGAGAAAATTCGATGGGGAAAAGTTATTAATTTTTATTTTGTTGTGTATAAGGATTTAACCCTTAAATTTGACATGATAGGTAATTTTCCAAATTTTAAATTAAAACCTCTTATCCTGTAAGTATACATATTGGAAATTGCAGTATAGATAGGTATCGTCCCATAGGGATTAGTTAGTCACCAAAATGATCCAAATTTTATTTTGTTCAGGAAACTCAAATAATTAGATTTGAAAGATCTAAAATAAAAAAATTAAGAGTCATACATACACACTTTAGGGTTATCACAAAAGTAAGAACACAAATTTAGAAAATGGTAAATCAAAGTATCAATTTAACAACTTAGGATTGTCATTACCTAACTACGTATTCTCTCACTTTAGCAATGCTCATTATGTTTAGTCCAAAATTTCCTAATGTCTTGGTTCTTTCACTCTCATTACTTGAACCAAATAAGCCCTATTTAATGAAGTAAATGAATTATGTAAGGTCTCACTTCCCATTTTTCACTTAACCATTAAAAAGATATGAACAATTTTTGGATAGCCAGTTTTCCATTCAAGATCTCTATCCAAATGGTAAGGTAACTTGATATATGGAGTATTCTTAGTGTAAGCCCACTCTCATTGCACTTACTAACATATTTATGAACTCCATATCTCTATGTGAGAAAAGTATGGACAGCCATATACCATAAACATCAAACAACATCAAACACATCTATAACATTGAATAAAGTGGGGTACTATATAGTTTAGGCAATAACAACCCTAATAATTACTTAGGAATCCATCAAAATCTGATCCAAAATGTTCATAACATATCCATACATCCTTTTCAATCAAAAAATACAACAAAGAAGCAAGAAAAGAGAAGAAGTAAGGTTTATATGTTGAAGACCAAAGTTGGAATTATATGGTGGCAGCTTTGTGTCTCATTGAAATCTTTTGATTCCACCTTGAATTCTCTTTGTTTTTCTCTTAAAAATACATTCTTTTCTCTCCCTTCGATGTGTTTCATGACCTCCCCCTTTTCTAAGGTTTAAAATTGGGTTTTTATACCCCATTTAATGCTTGAAATGATGTAGGAAGGAGGAAGTTGCCAGCTGGAATTTTCTAGAAAACTTTGTTTTCTGTCTTGAATTCAATCCGTGGTATCTTATTGATTTCTTATCCAAATTAGGCCGTTATTTCACCAATTTTAAGCTTAATTTCTCCTCTTTCTTTTGGATAAAAAAAAACATTCAATAAGAATTTTATCTTGCGAAAGCTTAACATTGGTGATGGGTCGGCTTAGGAAAATTCCAGCTTTTCTTTGGGTCACGTGACTTGCTTTCTCTTTGGTTCTTCTTTGGTTCTTCTATCCTTCAATCCCTCAAAACCTCCTTCAAACCTATTTATTAACAAAAAAATTAATCACTTAATCATGCACAAAAAACATGCAATTCATACCAATATAATGTAAGAAAAAGACGTGCAACAATGTTATGAAAAATTCATGCAAAACCTAATCTTAAAGACTAATTCACACACATTCATGCATAATCACATACATTCATACATAATCATGAAATTATATGAAACTAATAAAAAACATATGCTAAACAAGTTATCAACAATCAATTTATCATGATTAACTAACAACTTATCCTAAGAAAAGTATGTACAAATGCCACCTATAAAATCCCCCACACATAAACTTTTGCTTGTCCTAAAGCAAAATAAAACACAACAATAATATGAAGAACACAAATACATAAAACATACACGCATACAATGTCAAAATTGACGGCTACTGACTCTGAACATTATGTAATCAACTTACTCATAAGCAATAGTTATATCACAAGTTTAATGTATTGACTTATTCTATTATGCCCAAGTACTTTAATATAAACATACATATCGATCAAGATATAAACAACTCAATTTTAAACCTATGTCACTTATAGACATGCATTTACAATTTTCAATCATTTAAATGGTTAGCTATCCATGTTATCGTTTCATGAAAATTTTTACCTAACTTATTAGATTAGTAGTGTTTTTATTACACACACTTTTTTCTCATTTTTGTAATGTTGACTTAGTCTTTTGACATGATGACAAACATTGGTGATGAATGCACTCAGTTACTCAACTAGGCCATATTTTTTATTTATTAAGATGCCTTAGTTGGAACGTCATTCTACCCTTTTGATGCGAAGACAAACATTTGTGATGAATGCCCCCGGTTACTCAAATAGATTACAGCTCATAACCGGCCACTAGCTCTATTCTTAACCCTTTTTGGGTTAAAGGAATAGTTATTAACACACACTCTTTTCTGTTCTCTTTTTACTTACTTCATTTCTTTTAGGTTATTATTTTCATGAAAGGGAAACTAAGATTGTCTACCGATTTAATGGCTTCTAACGATAACTACATGTGAATTAGCAAAATTAAGTGTAAAACCAAGTGCCTTATCCTAATCAACATACATGTTTATGTTAAAGCTACTTATAATCTAACTTCCTAAGTTAACACATATCACTAGTTAAACATCATTGTTCAAAAATAAGCTAATTCACATAAAATTCCAGCCACTAAACATCCACACAGTTACACAATTTCACACAAAAATTGAAAAAATTGGCACATTAATACAAAAACACGAAAAATCATACAAAACATGCAAAAAAATGAGGAGCTAAATAAGACATGCAATATTGAATGCAAATTGCATACCATTCCCCTACACTTAAATAATACATTGTCCTTAATGTGTGAAAGTGATACACACTAAACAACAGCCATACATAATATATACAAAAAATCATGAATGAATGAATAAAGAGGCATGAGAAAGCATGTTGGTATTAGTGTCGACGATCGTGTTGGTGGTGGCTTGCATATTCCTCACAGCTCACACTTTACTTCTTTTCCTATGTCAAAGAAAACAAAAACTAATATAAATAAAATATAAACACAAACATCCAACAAACATAAAAAAAACAACCCATGCTAGTTTTGAAAGTCACTGGCAAGACTTGATCACTCTTTGGTCATGGGCAGGGTCTGAGAAATATTCTTTCTTGCTCGGTGGGCACTTGTCCTCCATAGTAGGGCTTACAACGGTGGCCATGTAACTTGAAAGTTTCTCCATGCTTGTTTTGTATCTTCACAACTCTAGATAGGAAGGCATTAATTACTGTGAAAGGTCTGTTTCAGCTAGATTTTAACTTTCTAAGAAACAACCAGAGTCTAGAGTTGAAGAGTAAAAACCATATCACCTGTATGGAACTCCTTTTTTCTGATGTGTGCAACATGCCACCTCTTTACCTTTTCCTTGTAGAACCTGACATTATCAAAAGCTTGCAGCCTTAATTCTTCCAACTCACTTAACTGCAATTTCTTCTTTTCTCCAACTACCTTCTGATCCCAATTTATGGCCTTGATAGCCCAATAGGCCTTATGATCAAGTTCAACAAGTAAATGACAAGCTTTCCTATAAATCAGCCTGTAAGGCATTGTCCCAGTACTGGTCTTAAAAGTTGTCCTGTAAGCTCATACTACATCGTCTAATTTGACTGCCCAATCCTTCCTAGAACTATTGACAATCTTTTGTAAGATTTTCTTTAATTATCTATTCACAACCTCTACTCAACCGCTGGTCTAAGGGTGGTAAGGTGTAGCTATCATTTGTTGTACTTCATATCTTTTCAATAATGCTTTAATAAGATTGTTGCAAAAGTGGGTACCTCTGTCACTGATAATCATACGTGGCATACCAAATATGTTGATGATCTTTTTCAAAAACCTCTACACTACTCTACTATCATTTGTTAGTGTCGCCAACACCTCTACCCAATTCGATACATAATCAAAACTTACCAAAATATATTTGTTTTATAAGAGGATGGAAATGGTCCCATGAAATCTAGACCCCAAACATTGAAGACTTCAACCTCTAGCATTGAAGACATTGGCATCTCGTCCCTTTTCAATATGTTCCTAATTCCTTGGCACCTGCCACACTTATTCACCCAATATTGTACGTCCTTAAACAATGTTGGCTAATAAAATCTACTCTCCAACACCCTTGTAGCTGTCCTATTGGCTCCATAATGTCCTACATAAGAAAAATTTTGATAGTGAGTTAAAATAACATTAATTTCGTTATTAGGAACAAATCTCCGAATTAGTCCATATGCACAAATTCTGTAAAGAAGTGGATCTTCCTACATGTACTACTTACAGTCATGTTTCAACTTTTTCTGCTGCTGGTAAGTTAAATTAGGGGGAAAGATACCACCTATAATGCAATTTACATTGTCAGCATACTAGGGATGGTCTGACTCTTGTACCAAGAGTAACATCTCATCAAGGAATTACTCATTGATTTCTTCTTGTAAGCTTGATTCCCCTCCTTCTAATCTTAACAGGTGATCAAGAATGAAATTTTCTGCTCCCTTTTTATCCTTGATCACGATATCGAATTCCTGTCAAGCAGGATCCACCTAATCAACGGAGGCATGGCATCCTCTTTAGCAAAAAGGTACTTTAGGGCTACATGATCTATATACACAATCACTTTTGAACTAAGTAAGTAAGAACGAAATTTATTGCAAACAAAAACTACAGTAATAGTTCTTTTTCCGTCGTGGTATAATTAATTTGAGAATTTGTTAAAGTCCTACTAGTGTAGTGAATAGCATGCAACTTCTTGTCCTTATGCTGCCCTAAAACACACTCAATTGTGTAATCGCCAGCATCGCACATCAACTTGAATGGTAAGCTCCAATTTGGTTATTGTAACACTGGTGTTGATGTCAACGTCTTCTTCAACCTGTCAAAAGAAACTAAACAATCATTATCAAAAATGAAAGGAACATCTTTAACTAATAAATGAGTAAGGGGTTTAGCAATTAAAGAAAAATCCTTCATGAATTAGCAATAGAAACCGGCGTGCTCTAAAAATGCTCAGACCCCTCAAACATTACTTGGTGGAGGAAGTTTATCAATGAATTCAATTTTTGCCTTATCCACTTCAATGCCTCTACAAGATATCTTATGTCTCGAGACTATTCCCTTCTGAACCATGAAGTGGCATTTTTCCATATTTAATACTAAATGGGCCTCCTTACAACATTGGAGAACCTTATCCAAATTTGTCAGACACTGCTCAAAGGAATCTCTATACACTAAAAATTCATCCATAAATACCTCCAAGAAATCCTCAATCATATTGGTAAAAATGGCCATCATACATCACTGAAATGTAGCTGGTGCATTGCAAAAGTACCAAATGGCCATCATACATCTTGATAAGAAACTGAGAAGGTGAATCAAGAAAAAACAATTAAATTAGGCTAATGAGAGTTAGGTAATTTAAAAGATTTAGAATTAAATCAGGTTGGTAAATCGTGTGTGGAGATATCATATATAGGTTTCCAATTATTTATTAGAGAACTTAAGAACTGATTAGGTTTTGGATAGGTTGTTAATTGAGAGATTACAATTTCCCATAATCTGATTAGGGTTTATGCTTTAGGGTTCAATTATAATGTGAGAGAGAGTAATTGACCCTAGGATCATCTAGAACTATTAATTTGATAAATCATAAGTGGTTAGGTTAGCATTAAAGATATATAATTTTCCCTTTCTCTCTTTCGATTAATTCACTAGGTTAAATTATAGGAGGTGTTATCATTGTTCAATAAATCAATTAATTTCTGTTTTTTGTTATTCAATTTTAATTTGAAATTGTTAATCGTTGTTTGTGATTGTTTTCGTGAAGTGTTAATTATCAATTATTATTTTGTTATTTGATTTGGTTTATTTGATTTATTTAGTTCTTGTGTTTAATTTATTGACTGTTAAAGATCTATTTAATAGTCTCTGACCTTAGATTTTAGTATTAGATTAACCCTCCTCGTGGGATCAACACCTTAAGTACTACGTGAACGACCTGTGCGCTTGCAGTATTATCAAGGTTAAAAATATTAAAACTTATCATATAGAAAAATGCGATCAAGTTTTTGGCGCCGTTTTTGGGGTGGCAATTAGTTTAGTTCTTTAGTCTAAGACTTTTCCACTAGCTTTTGTTTTTAAAGTAGTTAAAAAAAGAAAAGAAAACACATTAAGACTTTTTATAGTGAGAATGAGACATATGAAGGGTTGAATGCTAAGAAGAGATAAAAAGAACGATTATGGAGGATGTATATTATAGGGAGCAAGAGCTTGTAGAATTCAATGAGCCCCAAATTGGTTAGGGAAATCATCATCCTTATATGAACTCGTACACTTCGGGGTGGTAGAACCACCCAGAGTTCTATTGGTCCAACAATGTAAGTACTGACATAGGACATTAAGATTTATTTGAATTTCAATATGATGAATTTAGTTTATGGGATTCCAAGCTGGACAAAATCATGGATAAGCTCATGGATATGAAGAGAACCAGAAGAGATTGGAAGAGAAGTTTGAGCAAGTCACAGAAGATCATACATCTTTTATTTACAATTTAGAAGTTTGAGTAGGCCAGCTCTCTAGGGAATTTTGTAAGCAAAGTGTGGAAAACTGTCTGCGCGGCATAAATGTAAATTTAATAGAGCCATATCCGACTATCACATTTAGGAATGGGGTAGAGCTGGCAGAGCCAGCGAAAAATCAAGCTAAACTTGACCTTAGAGAAGACCAAGAAATCAAAGAAGAGGATGAAAAATAACGCCAACCATCCCTATTATTCACCAGTTCTTGATATACCATATGTGAACATTGAAAAATCTTGTGGAGATGTTCAAGAAAAGAACTCTATCTTTTGGATTGATGATGATCAAATGACATTCAACATGAACAATGTAATTAAGAATCCGAAGGTTAGTAGCTCATTTAGGATAATTGATGTGCTCGAATCTTCTGAAGAACAAGAGGAAAAAGAACAAATGACAACAAACATCAAGTTTGAAGAAAGTATGGAGGTCTCTGTTTAGGAAGCAGAAGAAGCAGAAGAAACAAAGGTGATTAAGGAATAAGGAGAGCAATTCACCTTTGTACAAGACAAACTGTTGGATTCGATGGAAGATTTAATTTTTTTTATTCCTTATTTTATTGACAGTTCATTTGAAAGAAGGACATTATTGAGCTTAATTGGTTTTGATAATGTTATCAACATTGTCTTTATCTTTATGTTGCAATTTGTAGCTTACTTATAGGCTACAAAGTTGATATTGAACGAAAAGGGTGGAAGGAAGCCGCTCATAATTGATCCTGGCTGAGTTTCCAAGTAAGAGCGTAAAGCTACTGACATTAAAAGAAGCGCTGCATGGGAGGCGACCTATGGAAAATTAATTCCTTTGATTAATTTTGTTAGAACATTTGAATTCCATAGTTAGGATTATTTTTGTTTTTGAATAAAACCAAGAAGGAATAAGATTTCAGAATAATGTGGTTGATTGAGCAAGCAAGTTAAAGAGAGGTGAAGACGCCATAAAAGAATTAGGTAGTGAATTCGCAAAAGAATGTGAAAAGAGTGAAAGAAAGAAAATAAAGTTGGTGAAAAACTGCAGGCCATGATCGTGGCCTGCGACTGGGCAGGAAAGGGAGGACGTGTTTTTAAAGGAAAACTTTTACCATTTTACCCTCCAACCACTTTTATATTCATTTCTAACTTCACTTTTTCATTCACTTTTATTTTCACTTTATCTCTCTAGACTTCAAGCCTACAAACGCTCTCACATATCTCTAAAAATTTCAAACTTCCAAAATTGTTTCGAATTCTACCTAATTATCAACAATTATGTCGTACATTAAACAATCAGTCAGACAGGAGCAATTGGGACGAAATCAAGTTACAGGACGTGGGAGGAAAAACAGAGTAGCAGATTTTAGTGAACCCTTCCTGATCTACACAAAGGAGGAAGGTATTTGTCTTTAGTCTTTAAATGCTAGACAAATTTTACTTCCCAAACATTTTGATTTTGAAACACTCGATAGGCTAGAATTGCATGAGAGGGTAGAAAATTTAGTTAAAAGAATCCAGTGGGCCCAATTTAAACATTTCCAATTTCCTATCTATTAGGAGCTCACGTTGGAATGTTTCATTTCACTAACTTAATCCCAAGGAATTGTAGTTTAGGTTGAGAGGAAGAGCTTATGAATTGAATGTAGAAATTATGTGCGATATGTATGGATCCCCCGAATCCTCTATCATTGATCACCATGATGATTTTTATCCCTCTCGATATTGGAATGAACTCACCGGAATGGAGCAGTTTCAAGCCAAGAATTCTCATAATAACATAATAAGGTCCCATGAACACTTGTTATTGCACAAATTCATATGTCAGTTGGTTTTTAACAAAATAGAAACCAACAAGTATTCCACAAAGGAACTCTTTATGTTGTGGTGCATTGACCACATCATTCCAGTATGCACACCCACACATGTGCTAAATGCTATTGTTGCGATTCTGCGAAAGAGGAGCAATAATTTAGGTATCGGTACCTAATGTTTGCTATCGTTGAATATTATGGCATGGACCGAAGTGGGTTAACTATCCACCTCCCTGACTTCCTAAACCATCACCACTTATGGCGGGCTGAAACCCTTCAGTCCCACAATATGGAACTTAGGGATATTAGTAAAAAGACATATGTCATAATTAGGGCCAGTTAGGTGATCTCGAGTTTAGCCCTACTGCAGCAAGTAGACGAGGACTCCACCAGTGAAGAGTCTGAGGAAGAGGCAGAACATGGCTGAAGGAAGTTCTTGGTGCAATCTCTAAAACTAATAAGACACTTGCGGAAAACACTAGAATGATGAAGGAGATGGCTCAGACATAATGACATTGGAGCTGGGATATTCATCAGATCCATAGATATTTTGAGGCTCAGGGTGTTCAATTGCCGCCTCTAACACTGTCACCACCTCCATCTCCATGAGATTTTTGTCTAACCTATTTTTTCTTTTTCAAATTAATCTTCAGTTTTATTATATATTTTTGCATTTAGTTTTTGTTTACCTTAATTTTATATTTTTCTTGTCTTTTATGTGCTTATTTGTCCCGTTCTCACATTGAGGACAATGTGTTGTTTAAGTGTGGGGAGGGTTATATGTTTTACTTTTTATGTGATTTTGCATATGGTATGACAGTGTTAGGTTACGTTTTGTGAATTGTTTGAATATGTTAATGGCTTAGATGGATTGAAATTTATTTAATTTTGAACATACTCTATTAGGTTGTGAATAATCGTTAGCTTACAAAATTAATGAATTGGGGGTATTTGAATAAATATATAGCTTAATTAGGATTTAGTGTAAGTTTAGCACCCTCTAGATTGTTACATTCATTCAGAATTTGACGCCTTTCAACTTAAGTAGCTTTATTAGTATTTTTTATAAAAACGAGTAGCTAAAACAACAACGTAGGCTATAAAAAATGTTCGTTAAATAAATAACTATTCCACTGGCTTTCAGGTTATGATTAGAGCTAGTAGTAAGTTGAAAACATGATATAGCTGAGTAACCGGATCGACATTCATCATTAATGTTTGCCTCTGAGTAAAAGACTAAATCCCTATTTAAATAAATAAATAAAAAGTATGTTTTTAATAAAAACCTACCAGACTTGTAATAAGCTTGACTTTTCATGAAAATATACTTAGGAACAGTTTCAGAGTCTAAAGGACCAAAGAATTATTAATCTGTGTGCGTAATTGAAAAGAGTAAACAAATTAACACTTAGATCTTAATTAATTTGTATAATTAGTTCAAAGCCCTTAGACATAGATTTTGCATGTTAATGATTTGATATAACTTGTATGATTATGTTTAAGATTAAATTTATTTCATAAATTTGAAGTCATTGTCTCATTATTGCATTGTGTGTTGTGTGTTTGTTGTTTTGTTTACTTAAGGATAAGCAAATGTTTAAATGCGGGATGTTGATAGTTGTGATTTGCATTATATTTTAGGGTTTAATTTGTTGTGTATTAAATGTTAAATTAAGTGTTTAGTGTATGTTTAGGTTAGAATTATGTTAGTTTATGTGTTTAAGTGTTTTTATGGCTTAGTATAAGTCTTTAAGCTTAAATGTTATGTTTTTGAGGTACCTTGATGTGTTTGTTAGTATTTTAAGGCCAATGGTGAAGATTGGAGAAGTTTTGGAGACTTTCGGGCTGAAATCACAACCCACGATTATGGCATAATTGTGACAAAGAGATAGGAGCCACTAAGCCCCAAGCCACGATCGTGACATTTTGGCCACGATTGTGACACTTTAGCCACAATAGTGATAAAGAGGTCTGATCCAAGCCTCGATCGTGACACTTTGGCCACTCTTATGATAGAAAGAGGTAGATACTGGCCATGATTGTGGCAGGCAAGGCCATGTTCGTGGCACTTCGGCCACTCTTGTGATAGAAAGAGGTAGACGCTGGCCACGATTGTGGCAGGCAGGGCCACGATCGTGGCCTGCGTCAGATAGACACGCAAATAAGAGGAAAAGTCAAAATTTTAAGGATTTTTCGAACCGTTTTGACCCCCAAAAAACCCTATAGCTACCAAGGTATTTAAGGAACATAGAATATACAGAGAAGAGAGCTTTTGATCAGCCACCACGTTGAAACCCTAAAGAAGAGAACTGTGAGAGATCGAGAAAACTACGAAGGAAACGAGAAGAGGAAGACGACGCAGATTCGACGTGCTTCTTGGAATAAGAAGCTTTTCGAAGTCGTGGCCTTCTATTGTCCATTCAAGTTCTATTTCCTACATATTTCTGTTTTATTCGATTATAGAATTTGGATATATAGTTGGATGATATAATTGAATTGTGATTGATGTTCAATACTCACCTTTGGAATATTATTTTTGATTTAATTAAATCTGATTGTTTTATCTGTTTATCGAATTAATTGTAACAAGAGTTAGGTAATTTAATAAATTTAGAATTAAATCAGGTTAGTAAATCGTGTGCAGAAAGATCACATATAGATTTTCAATTATTTATTAAAGAACTTAAGAACTGATTAGGTTTTGGATAGGTTGTTAATTGAGAGATTACAACTTCCTATAATCTGACTATGGTTTATATTTTAGGGTTCTATTATAACTTGAGAGAGAGTAATTGACCTTAAGATCATCTAGAACTATTAATTTGATAAATCATAAGTGGTTAGGTTAGCATTAAAGATAAATAATTTTCCCTTTCTCTCTTTCGGTTAATTCACTAGCTTAAATTCTAGGGTGTCCTATCATTGTTCAAAAAATCAACTAATTTATGTTATTTATTATTCATTTTTAATTTGAAATTGTTAACCATTGGTTGTGATTGTTTACGTTAAGTGTTAATTATCAATTATTGTTTTGTTATTTGATTTATTTAGTCTTTGTGTTTAATTTTTCTAACTGTTAAAGATCTATTTAATAGTCTCTGACCTTATATATTATGATTAGATTTACCCTCCTCGTGGGATCAACACCTTAGGTACTATATGAATGACCTGTGCACTTATGGTATTATCGAGATTAAAAATATTAAACTTATCATATAGAAACCTGCAATCTTGGACATGTGAAGATGTCTTGGCTTGATCCTCTAGATAAATGAATAGCTGATTGTAGCCAGAATACCCATATAAGAAATAGTGGAATCCATGTCCTACAACTCTCTCAATCATCTGGTCCACAAAAGGTAGTGGGAAGTGGTCCTTTTTTGTCACTGAGTTGAGCTTCCTGTAATTGATACAAACTCTCCAACGCATGACTGTTCATGTGGAAATCAACTCAGCATTTTCATTTTCCACCACTATTGTTCTGCCTTTCTTTTATAAACACTGAATTAGACTTTCCCATTCATTGTCTGAGATTGGGTATATAATTCCTGCATCCAATAACTTAATCACCTCCTATTTTACAACTTCCTGCATATTCAGATTCAAACGCCTTTGCCTTTCCCTCACTGGTTTACATCCATCCTCGAGATTTAATCTATGCATCATAACACTCAGACTTATCCCTCAATTGTATGATATCTACCACCCCATCGCTTTCATCCTCCTCCTTATAACTTTTACTACCTTCCTGTCCTATTCATTACTCAACTGGTTTGAAATAATCATAGGTAATGTTTGATTTTCACCCAAAAATGTATACCCTAGGTGTGAAGGTAAAGGTTTTAACTATAGGGTAGGTTGTCTCTCGTTGGAAGGTGGTATGGGTGGCTTGATCCTTACCAAAGGTTCCTTTTCACTTTCTCTTCTTCCTATCCATCCTTCTCTCTCTTTCCACTCTCATCTTCTTTATTCAATTCTAATTCCCTCTCACTCTTTGTTTTTATCATTCTACCAGTTATCTCCTCTACACACTCATCCATCACATCCATTCACATACAATAATCCAACTCCTGCCTACTCTTTAAACTCCTATTCATATTGAACTCAACATTTTCATCACCAATACTTAAAATCAGAACACCATTATTCACATTAATCAACACCCAACTAGTATTCATAAATAGGCGTCCCAAAATTAATGGACAATTTTTCTCCTCAGCAACATCAAGAATAACAAGGTCAACAGGAATCACAAACTTATCTACTTTTCCAAAACATCTTCGACAACTCCAAATGGCTTCTTTATATACTGATTAACTAACTGAATTGACATTGATGTTGGCTTTATATCATCCAAGTTTAGCTTCCTGAAAATAGACAATGGCATCAAATTGATACTAGCTCCCAAATCATATAAACATTTAGAAAATTCAACACCATCAACAACATAAAGAATAGTAAAACTCCTTGGATCCTTTAGTTTCAATGGCATATTTTTCATGAACTATGATCTGTAACTGGCTGTCAATGCTATCGTGTGATTTGAATCCAAAGTTCGCTTACCAGAAAGTAATTCCTTTAATAACTTAACATACTTAGGCATGTGCTACAAAACTTTTGGCAAAGAAAAACTCATAAACAACTTCTTCAAATTTTCCAAAAATTTGTTGAATTAGGTTTCCACTAGATTTTGACTCACTCTCCTAGGAAATGGTAATTTTGGAACATATGGTGGAGGTGGAACATATGAGGGTTCCTCCTCCTCAGTGATTGTCTCCTTACCTTTTTCTTGACTTTTCTCCACCAGATCAGTAACTTCCTTCAAAACTGGCTCTGGTGACTCCTTTCCACTTCTCAACTAAATTGCCTTTAAATGTTCTTTTTGATAAGGTTTTGAAGTCCTGGGAAGGTTACCTGGGGATCTAGTTAATACTGCAATTGCCTACTGACCCATCTACACCTCTAAGTTGTAAATTGATAATGTTTGATTTTAATCAATTGATCAGTCTTCACTTGATAACTTTTTAGTACTTGATCACTCCGTGCCTGTGCCTGCTTGATATTATTCACCTTTGATCTAATTGCACCCATCACTTCCATTGAAAAATTGTCCTTGCAGCTTAGGCTTCCATTTTTGCCTCTATCTTTGATTCAATACCTCTAAACTTTGACTCTAAGGAAACATGTGAGTTAATTTCCTTTTCCTGAAATCCTAGGGGTCTCCAATTAGTTCCTATAGGGTTAGCTCAAGAAAAATTTGGATGGTTTTTCCATCCAACACGATAAGTACCAGTATATGGGTTATTATCTGACCTCTATTAGAACCCTAAATAATGAGCTTGTTTTGTGCCTTCAGTGCTCATCAAACAACATTTTAATGAATTATGGTTATCCACTCCACAAATCTCACGATTTTGATGCATACGCTTCAAAGAAATAGATGAAGGTTAAAGATCACTTACCTATTTCCTTAATGATGCAATTTCTGTAAATAAGGCAGCTGTTGAATTTGTTAATATAACCCCTTTTTGTTCCTTCATTTGTAGTGGTTTTCTCCTTTCATTGTACCAAAGGCAGTTGTTAAGAACCATATCTTCAATAAGGTCACATGCAACATTCACTGTCTTCTTCATCAATGAACCTCATACAGCTGCATCAATAGTGCTTCTGGTTGCTGAATTGCCCATTATAAAATGATTGTAGCAAAGTTCCCTGGGTAGATTATGATGGGTGCAGCTCCTCTGCAACTCCTTGAAATGCTCCCATACCTCGTATAATGATTCTCCCTCATATTACTGGAAGTTGGTGATTTCTTTGATGATACTTAATGTCTTTATCAATGGGAAATATTTGGACAAAAGGGCTTGCACCAACTGGCCCCATGTTTTGACTTGTTCTGGAGTAAGGGAGTTCATCCATGCTTTTAGTCGATCCTTTAGTATAAAGGAAAACAATCTCATCTTCAGTGCATCCTTCGATAGCCCGTTTTACTGAAAGTATCACAAATTTTCAAAAAATTAGCAATGTGAGCATTAGGATCCTCATATGGCAAACCATAAAATTGAACATGGCTTTGCAAAATATTAAGTAAAATAGGCTTGATTTCAAAATTGTTGGCATTCACTTGTGGTTTAGCAATTCCTTGCTTGTTCAGGTTAAACCCTGGCTGCATAAAGTCCATCAAAGTTTTTTCTTCACCACTTTGTTCCCTCTATTCAGCCATTATCTGCTCAATTTGATCCTGTCTCCTTACCTTTCTCAACTCCTTTTTTACTTTGGTGATGTCAGTTTCTCACAATTTCTTCGCAACTCCTGCACTCCTCGTGTGTATACACCTATTACACACTAGAAAAGAATATCAAAGTAAAAATGAAAAGAAAACCCAAATCAAAACAGTTCAAACCAAACTCAATGCTAGGTGCAATTCCCAATAACAACACCAAAAAACTTGATAGTTAATTTTCCAAATTTTAAATTAAAACCTCTTATCCTGTAAGTATACAGATCAGAAATCGCAATATAAATAGGTATTGTCTCACAGGGATTGTTTAGTCGAAATGATCCAAATTTCATTTTGTTCAGGAAACTCAAATAATTAGATTTGAAAGATCCAAGATATAAAAATTAAGAGTCATACATACACACTTTAGGGTTGTCACAAAAGTAAGAACACAAATTTAGAAAATGGTATCAAAGTATCAATTTAAAAACTTAGGATTGTCATTACCTAACTATATATTCTCTCACTTTAGCAATGTTCAACATGTTTAGTCCAAATTTTCCTATTGTCTTGGTTCTTTCACTCTAGTTACTTGAACCAAATAAGCCCTGTTTAATAAAGTAAATGAATCATGTAAGGTCTCACTTCTCAGTTTTCATTTAACCATTAACAGGATATGAACAGATTATTGGACAACCACTTTTCCATTCAAGATCTCTCTCCAAATGGCAAGGTAACTTGATATATGGAGTATTCTTGGTGTAAGCCCACTCTCATGGCATTTACTACCATATTTCTTAATTCCATATCTCTATGTGAGCTAAGCATGGAAAGCCATATAACATAAGCATCAAAAAACATCAAACGCATACATAACATTGAATAAAGTGAGGTACTACATGGTTTAGGCAATAACAACCCGATAACTACTTATAAATCCATCAAAATCTCATCCAACATGTTCATAACATATCCATACATCATTCTCAATCAACCAAATACAACAAAGAAGCAAGAAAGGAGAAGAATTAAGGCTTGTATGTTGAACAGCAAAGTTGTAATTTTATGGTGGCAGCTTTGTGTCTCCTTGAAATCCTTTGATTCCACCTTGAATTCTCTTGGTTTTTCTCTCAAAAATGCATTCTTATCTCTCATTAGGATGTCTTGCACGACCTCCTCTTTTCTAGGGTTTAAAATTGAGTTTTATACCCCATTTAATGCTTAAAAAGACATAGGAAGGAAGAAGTTGCTAGCTGGAATTTTCTAGAAAACTCTGTTTTCTGTCTTGATTTCAATCTTTGATAAATTTCTCCTCTTTATTTTTTATTAAAAACGAAAACATCCAATAAGAATTGTATCTTGCAAAAGATTAACATTGGTGATGGGTCAGCCTAGGAAAATTCCAGCTTTCCTTTAGGTCACATGACTTGCTCTCTCTTTGGTTCTTCTATCCTTCCATCCATCAAAACCACCTTCAAACCTATTGAATAACAAAACAATTAATCACTTAATCATGCCCAAAACACATGCAATAATACCAACCAACATAATGTAAAAAAAAGACGTGCAACAATGCCATGCAAAATTCATGCAAAACCTAATCTTAAAGACCTAATTCACACACATTCATGCATATTCACACACATTCATACATAATCATGCAATTATATGAAACTAAGACAAAACATAAGTTAAACAAGTTAACAACAATCAATTTATCACAATTAACTAACAAATTATCCTAAGAAAAGTATATACAAATGCCGCCTATCAACTCCTCCACACTTAAACTTTTACTTGTCCTCAAGAAAAATCAAACACAAAAATAATCCAAAGAACACAAATACATAAAAACATACACGCATATAATGTCAAAATTGATGGCTACTGACTTGGAACGTTATGCAATCAACTTAATCGTAAACAATAGTTATATCACAAGTTCAATGTATTGACTTATTCCGTTATGCCTAAATATTTTAATATAAACATACACATCGATCAAGATATAAAAAACTCAATTTTAAACCTATATCACTTATAAACGTGCATTTACAATTATCAATCATTTAAATGGTTAACTATCTAAGTTATCCTTTCATGAAAATTTGTAGCTAATTTATTAGATCGGTTAGGTTTTTATTATACACACTTTTTCTCATTTTTGTAACGTTTACTTAGTCTTTTGATATGATGACAAACATTAGTGATTAATGCCCCCGATTACTCAACTAGGCCATGTTTTTTATTTATTAAGTTAGCTTAATTAGAGCATCGTTCTAGCCTTTTGACATGAAGATAAACATTTGTGATGAATGCCCCCGGTTACTCAACTAGATCACAGCTCACAACTAGCTACTACTATATTCTTAACACTTTTTTGGAGCAGAATAGTTATTAACACATACACTTTTTTTGACCTACTTCATTTCTTTTAGCTTATTATTTTCATGAAAGGAAAATTGAGATTGTCTACTGATTTAATGGCTTCTAACGATAACTACATGTGAATTAGCAACATTAACTTTAAAATCAAGTGTCCTATCCTAATCAACACACATGTTTATGTTAAAGCTACTTATAATATAACTTCCTAAGTTAACACATATCACCAATTCAACAACATTGCTCAAAATTAAGCTAATTCACATAAAATTCTAGCCACTAACATCCACACAGTCACACAATTTCACATAAAAATTGAAAAAAATTGGCACATTAAGACAAAAACATGAAAAATCATGCAAAAATAAAAATAAAATTAAAAATGGGGACTTAAATAAGACATGCAATATGCGATGCAAATTGCATACTACTCCCCCACACTTGAACAACACACTATCCTCAATATGTGAAAGTGATACACAACAAACAACAACCACACATAATGTATACAAAAAATCATAAATGAATCAATAAAGAGGCATGAGAAAGGTTATTGGTATTAGTGTCGAGGATCGTGTTGGTGGTTTAATGATTTATTGGGCATGATGGAGAAACTAACCAAGAAACAATCCATGTATTTGGAGCGCTCATGGCTTAACCCTATAAATGAAATAAAAATAAATATTGAAAGAGTAAATATTTGCCCGTGAAGGTTTCTTTTTATGTTATTGGATTCCTAAACTTTAAGTAATATTACACCATTAAGAAATATTATACCATTCCAATAATCATATCATAAAATAATAAAATAAATAATAATAATAATAAATAAATAAATAAATAAAGTTACAACTCACGCTGTACTTCTTCTTTTCCTGTATCAAAGAAAATAAAAAATAAAATAAATAAAATATAAACACAAACATCTAACTAACATAAACAAAAACAACCCATGCTTGTTTTTAAAGTCACTAACAAGACTTTGATCACTCTATGGTCATGGGTGGGGTCTGAGAAACATTCTTTCTCGCTTGATGGGCTCTTATCCTCTATAATAGGGCTTGGAATGATGGCCATTCACCTCGAAAGTTTCTCCGTGCTTGTTTTACAACTCCACAACTCTAGATGGGAATGCATTAATTACTGTGAAAGGTCTGCTCTATCTAGATTTTAACTTTCCACGAAACAACTGAAGTCTATAGTTGAAGAGTAAAACCATATCACCTATATGGAACTCCTTTTTCCTTATGTGTGCATTATGCCACCTCTTTACCTTTTCCTTGTAGAACTTGACATTATTATAAGCTTGCAGACTTAATTCATCTAACTCTTTTAACTGTAATTTCCTCTTTTCTCCAGTTGCCTTCTGATCCCAATTTATGGCCTTGATAGCCCAGTAGGCCTTATGCTCAAGTTCTTCAAGTAAATGACAAGCTTTCCCATAAATCAACTCGTAAGGTGTTATCCCAATATTGGTCTTGAAAGCTATCCTGTAAGCCCATACTGCATCATCTAATTTGATTGCCCAATCCTTCCTAGAATTGTTGACAGACTTTTGTAAGATTTTCTTTAATTCTTTGTTTACAACCTCTACTTGATCGTTGTTTTGGGGGTGGTAAGGTATAGCTATCACGTGCTGTACTCCATATCTTTTCAATAATGCTTCAACTAGAATGTTGTGAAAGTGGGTACCTTCGTCACTGATAATCACCTGCGACACACCAAATTTGTTGATAATCTTTTTTAAAAACCTCTGAACCACTCTACTATCATTTGTTGGTGTTGCCATCACCTCAACCCACTTTGATACATAATCAACACAAAATATATTTGTTTCTGTAAGAGGATAGAAATGATCCTCTGAAATCCAGACCCCAAACATCAAAGACTTCAACCTCCAACATCGAAGACATTGGCATCTCGTCCTTTTTCGATATGTTCTCAATTCTCTGGCACCTGTCACACTTATTCACCCAATGTTATGTGTCCTTAAACAATGTTGGCCAATAAAATCCACACTCTAACACCCTTGCGACTGTACTATTGGCTCCATAATATCCTGCATAAGAAAAATTATGACATTGAGTTAAAATAGTATTAATTTTGCTATCAGGAACACATCTCTGAACCAGTCCATCTACACGATTTCTGTAAAGAAGTGGATCTTTCCACATGTGCTGATTATAATCATGTTTAAACCTTTTCTACTGCTGGTAAGTTAAATTAAGGGGAAAGATACCACCTGTAATGCAATTTGCAATGTCGGCATACAAGGGATGGTATGATTCTTAGACCAAGAGTAGCATCTCATTAGGGAATTGCTCATTGATTTCTTCTTGTCAGCTTGATCTCCCTCCTTCTAATCTTTACAGGTGATTAGTAATGAAAATTTTTACTCCCTTTTTATCCTTGCTCATGATATGGAATTCCTATTGAAGTAGGATCCACCTAATCAATCGAACCTTGGCATCCTTTTTGGCGAAAAAGTACTTCAAGGATGCATGATTTGTATACACAATCACTTTTAAACCAAGTAAGTAAGAATGAAATTTATCACAAGAAAAAACTACAACTAATAGTTCTTTTTCAAAGTCCTACTAGTAAAATGAATAACATACAACTTCTTATCCTTACGTTGTCCTAGAACACACCCAATTGCATAATTGCTAGCATCGCACATTAACTCGAATGACAAGCTCCAATCTGGTGGCTGTAACACTGGTGATGACATCAACACCTTCTTTAACCTGTCAAAAGAAACTAAACAATCATTATCAAAAATGAAAGGAACATCTTTAACTAACAAATAAGTAAGAGGTGTAGCAATTAAAGAAAAATCCTTTATGAATCGGTGACAAAACTTGGCATGCCCTAAAAATGATTGAACCCCTCAAACAATAATTAATGGAGGAAGTTTATTGATGACTTCAATTTTTGCCTTATCCATTTTAATGCCTTTACAAGATATCTTGTGTCCCAAGACTATTCCTCTTGAACCATGAAGTGGCATTTTCCCTAACTTAATACTAAATGGGCTTCTCATACCATTGGAGAATCTTTTCCAAATTTGTTGGACACTACTCAAAGGAATCTCCATACACTAAAAAGTCATCCATAAATACCTCCAAAAAATCTTCAATCATGTCGGTAAAAATGGCCATCATACATCGTTGAAATGTAGTTGGTGCATTGCAAAGTCCAAACACTATCCGTTTGTATGCAAAAGTACCATATAGACATATGAAAGTTATCTTGGCTTGATCCTTTGGATAAGTGAATATCTTATTGTAGCCAGAATACCCATCCAAGAAACAGTAGAATGCTTGTCCTATAACTCTCTCAATCATCTAGTCCATAAAAGGCAGTGGGAAGTGGTCTTTCTTTATCACTGAGTTGAGTTTCATGTAATCAAACTCTCCAACCAATGATTGTCTGTGTGGAAATCAACTTACCCTTTTCATTTTCTACCACTATTGTTTCGCCTTTCTTTGGTACACACTAAATTGGACTTACCCATTCACTATCTGAGATTGGATATATAATTCCTACATCCAATAACTTAATCACCTCTAGTTTTACAACTTCCTGCATACTCAGATTCAAACGGTGCCACCACAATAAGTTGATTCAAGTGTAAAGAACAAGGCGAGACAGAATAATTTAAGTGCGGTGCCACCACAAGAAGAAGAGGAGCAGTTAACCAGTGAGGAATTTGGTGAGGAAGAGGCAGCTAGATGGGAAAAAGTGATCAACACCATCACAGAGGCCATCAAGGCAGTTTCAAAAAATTTCAAGGTGTTAAAGGAGATAGCTAAAGAACAAAGACTCTAACGTCGAGTCATTCAAGACATTTAAAAGTACTTCATTGCTCAAGGCGTGGAGATTCCCGAACACCATTACCATCGCCATGATAGGCTCTATGCTCTAACCCTTATCTTTTTGTTTTTGTCATTATTTTGTTCTTATTTTTCATATTAGTTTGTTTTGATTTCCACCTTGTATGTTATTTGTCCTTCTTACATTGAGGATGGACAATATGTTATCCAAATGTGGGAAGGGTTGTGTTATGTGCATTGTATGTTTTATTTTGAGTTTGAATTTTGCGTATTATATGTTAGTTAGGTTAGGTTTGCATGATATGCCTCGCGTGAATGTGTTAATGGCTAGGACATAACATAATCGATTTAGTTTTGAATATAGTCTTTTAGGTTGCTAGATTTATTAACTTGTGAAATTAATGTTCTAGGTTTCTTCGATTAAATATGCATGTTAATTAAGATATGATGTTAGTTTGTTCACTCTAGGAATTTACCACGTTTGTTTATATTTTTAGGTGAATTGAATAAGTAACATCATTAGTATCTTTTCATGAGAACAATTAGCTAAAGAAATGAGGTAGGCAAGAAAATAATAAAAGAAATGTATGTTTTTTTAATAAATAAATATTCCGCTGGCTCTTTTTGAAACAAATTAGGTTATAAATAGAGCTAGTAGCTAATTGAGAATGTGATGTAGTTGAGTAATCAGGGAACATTCATCATAAATGTTTGCCTGCATGTTAAAATGCTAGATTAATGTTAATGAAAAATAACAAATAGTGCGTTGTTTAATAAATCATACGGACATTTGTGAATAGCTTGAATTTTCATGAAAAGTTACTTAGGGATAGTTATAATTTTGATTGACGGAATAATTATCAATGTGAGTGTGTAAGTGATGGAGGTGAATGAATTTGACATTAAGGTCTTAATTAGTATGAATATTTAGTCTGAAGTGCTTAGACATATATTTCATAAATTAATAAGTTGGAACAACTTGAAGGATCGTGTTTGTAGTTAAATTTGTTTTGTGAAGTTCAATTTCAATGCCATTGTATCATTATTGTATTTGTGTGTATTATTATTTGGTGTGTTGGTGTTTTGTTTGTTTTATTTTTGGTTAAGGAAAACCAAAGGTTCAAGTGTGTGGATGTGATAGTTGTAGGTTGCATAGTGTTTTAATAGGCATTTTAGTATGTTTTTAGTGGTTAATTAATTAATTAAAGTATGTTTAGGTTTAGAATTTTGTTAAATGGTTAGATATGTCTGTTTTAAGTGTTATATAGGTTAGAGAATGCAATTGAGCTTTAATTTTGTATATTTGAGGTGCCTTGATGTGTTTGTTATTGTTTGAGATTAGATATCAAAGAACGAAGAAGATTTGGAGGAAGCCCGATAGAAGATCTAAGCCCACGATTGTTGCCCAAACAAAATGGACAGGCCACGATCACGACTTTATTAGCCACAATCGTGGAAGAAGCAAATCCTAAATGCCACAATCGTGGCCTACGTGATGGCAGACGTGGATCAACTTCTAAAATTCAACTTTGCAAGGTTATTTCAAACTCTTTGTCTTAGATAAAAACCTAGTTTTTACCCTAAATGGAAAAGACTACAAAGGACGTAGGATGACCCTAATTTTTATGCCTCCATTTTGTTATATTGGGAGAGATCCAAGGAAGAGGAAGAAGTAGAGAGAGAAGAAGAGAAAGAAGAAGGTGGAGCTTTAGCTACTTCAACCTCCAATCATCCAAGTTACTTTATCTATTTCCATCTTTTATTTCATGTATTTGATGTGTGAAATGGGATTGATGATGATGAATCTTGGGTTAAGGACGTTCTAACTTTTCTTTAAGGATTTGTTCTTGATTTAATGTTAATCTAATTGTTTTTATGTTCATACATCTAGATGTTGTGATTATTTGTTGTAATTGCATGCTTCGATAATAGATAGAGAGTGAACCGATTGCAAAACGATTGGGTTGGTTAAAGAGAGTTAAACGACCTAATATACCACGTAAATAATTAAATTGATAATTATACAAAGAGAGATCTCGTGTCAGGACCTTGTTATTTAATATAATGCTTAAGATCTAATTAGCTTATGGGCTGACCTTTAATCAAGAGATTAATTGTTCGGTAATGCTATTTAATTAGGATTTATTAATTAGAGCTTAGTGATTATAACTTGAAAGAGAGTAATCCACCCCTTAGGTAGTCTAGAACTGACACCATATTAACAAAAAAGTGACTAAATTAGCATTAATGATAGGATAAATCCCCTATCCCATAATTTGTTAATCTTCCTTGGATGAACTCCAATTGCCATTTGGTAATGCTCAATTTTGGTTTCTTGTGTTAATTTTACAAACTCATTTTAAAGCAATGCATGTTTGATTGTTTACCTTGTTGTTTAGTTTTTAGTTTCATTTTAATAGTCCTTTTAGGCCTTAGATAACTTAGAATTGGATTAGTTCACCAACTCCTCGAGGAATTGACACCTCATATACTACATTCACGACCCGTGCACTTGCAGTATATTAAGGGTTTTATATAATTAAAACTTGTTCAACAGAGATATTGGTCTGACGATAACTAATCGTAATTCCAAAGAATGCAATTCATTTAATTAGAAAATTTCCGTTTAAAGTTATAAAATCTTCTAAAATAACTAAATATTGACACAAAGATGATGTTATAAAGAGCTTTTAAATAGATATTGCATTATATCTAATATTTTTTCCATTGATAATTGTTTTATCTTGTTAAGTGCAATGTAATAGTGTTATGATAACTTTAAGATTTAAAATAGGTTATTTTTACCATTATTTTTATCATTAAGAATAAAAGTGTTAAGATGTAATGGCTCCATTGTTTATTAAACTAGCAATAGTATAGAAACTAAAAATCACCGAAAGTATTGATACTAGTGTAGATCGTCTTGTGAATGCATCCTATTTCCAGATTGGATAATGCCTTGAAATAGTGATTATTAGCTTAATTTTGAATTTTGGGAGGTCTATGGTGTGCAGCATGTTTTGCTTGATTTTAATCCGAAAACTTGTACTCTTTATTTGATTAATTTAATCTAGTTAATAAAAAGAACAATACTTTACTTATTGCTATATTAATATAAATGATAAGTCTATTTAATTAAAGTTTGTAGTATTAATGGTGGCAACATAACATTACCCAATTGTATGATTATCATTTTAGAAATCTTTTCGATCATTACTACTTATATAAACAAATTACTATTGCACATTATAGATTATTGTTTATAAAGATAGTACATTTATTAATATCAATCATAATAATCATAGAAATATTAAAATAATGACTTCAAACATTTTTATTAAAATAATTAAAAAGTGATAATTATCAAGGAGTTGATTAATGTGGAAGATACTTGAATCAAGGAGAACTTAAGTAACAATAATATAAATCTTCAACTAATAAACAATTATTTTAAAACTAGACCAAATCAATTGGTTCGACCAAAATAAGTACAAATTAGACTGATATCTAGTTCAATTTTTGCTTATAACCATTTTGAATAAAAACTGGTTAGTTAAGTAATAAACTGACCAAATTTTGTTGAACCGTATGAATCATTCAACCTTAAATCCCTCTCCTTTGGTTTGAAGATTTTTTTAATGAGATTCATGGCACAGGTCGATCTTTTGATGTCAAGAAGGACTTCAAAATTGGAGCAAAGAAAAATTTTCAGGAACATTTGATCTTTCATCACTAAAACTTGTCAACTGCTTTCGTTCAAAAATCTGATTGATAAGCTAAATTACAAAATCAATACCCAATTAAGTTGATCACTTCCAGCAAAACATCATGCTATCTGGTTGGTTTTGATGGCCCTTTTGGATCTGCTTCATAGGATGAATGGACACTACAATCTTGTTTTGAAGGGGAGCCATGTGGGAGTGTTAGCGTTCTATTACTTGGTCATTTTTTCACCATCTTGGTTCACACTCAACTCATTTACACAACCTATTTTCAATACTCTCTGTTTGTAGTTGCCACTGGTTAAATCCTATTTTTGTTTTGAAAAGAAAGTGATTAATTAATGGAGGGATAAAAGAAACTTACAAAATTAGAAAACCAAACTTTAGCAAGTGAGGGATTCACGACATGGAGTGTTAAGGTGAGGGATACACAGTGACGAGCCACATTTCAGTTATGTAAGATAAAATGATAAAGAGAAATTGATATGTATTAGACTTTACTGGAGGATTAGATATTTATTGGAATTTGCTGAAGGATGAGATACATATTGGACTTATTCCATAATACATCTCTTTGTATGATTAAAAAAATTCACTATTTAAGAAATCAAGTCCTATTCTTATCAGACTTGTAGCTCTAATTCAATATATTCAATGATAAAATATTTTAAAAGTCAAATTGTATTAGACTTCTACCTCTAGCTCTTCACTCGTGACTATGATTTTTTTAATACATTAATTCATTTGATTGTTGTGTTCGTGGTTTTATTGTACAATTATAAGTAGATACTTCAAGTAAATTAAAGGGTGTTAAGAATAAACCTTGATTAAAGTGTCATATTAAAAATATAAATTTACATGTTGTTTCGTATGAGTGTTGAGTGTTGATAGAATTTAGAGCCTTTTTCAGTGTCTTATCTAAACATACTTCATTTTTTTAATGACTCTTCACATTTATTCAATTTTGGCACAAATTTCAGTTTCCATCTCTAATTAAATTTCAATGTAACACCCCACTCTCACTGGACCCGAACCCGATATCGACGGTGATATCCGAATCCGTGCCCCGCGAGGGTGGCGTGTCACATCACTTAACACATCACTTAACAAAAGTCGGTAT
>JANIIA010000004.1:38069723-38079827 GCA_027478495.1 Erythroxylum alaternifolium
TCATTAAACACTAAACTATCATCATAAATGCTTCATTTAGCAAAACCATGAAGATTAACAAGCTACTTACTTGATTTATCTTCAAATCCTTCAAAAACATACCAACCGTAGCTTTCCCATGTCTCTCACGACCATCATCATTCTATGGTGGATTTAGATAGGTTTTTTGTGAGAAATGAAGAAGAGAGCAAGATGAGAGTAGCAAATGAAAGATAAGAGCAAGGTGTTGATAGTTGGGTGAGTCAAATCGTGGAAGTGAAGAAGAGAAGAAGAAAAGAGATGGAGAACTAGAGAGTCACGAAAATAAGAAGAGAAACCAAGGAACAAAACAAATAAATGGTCTTTCAAGGTTAAAGAATCGTGGGATAAGTACATGGCTTGGCAAGTGACACATGTCACTTGCCACATATCCTATTCCTATAGGTTCAAAATTGATTTTCTCATTTAACTAATCCAATCAACTCCAATTCCTATTCCAAAATTGATTTTCTCATTTAACTAATCCAATCAACTCCAATTCCTAGTTCAATTGTCTCCAAATTTTAATGACATATGTTATTAAACCTAAATGTCATCTATAAAAAATTTTACTGCCATTTGACTCTTAATTCTACTACTATTTATCAAATTTCCTGCCACTTGGCATTTTTCCTAGTCTAAAAATTTCTCAAATTTTCAGAAATTTTCCTAAAATTCACCAAAAATTCTAAATCACTAAATATTCTCTCTAAATTAGTTTTCAACATATAAAATCCACAATTCTCAATAAAAATCACTTTTCACATATATAAATCAATTACACCCAGAAATTGTCAATAAATACATGTACAATTATTTTCATATGCAAAATATTCAATATTCGCGTGTAGGTGCATGTTATATAATGCATGAGCATGAAATGCATTTTCCAATTTCTTAATAATCTCTCATATTTACTATTCTAGCCTCAACATGGGTAACGGGATGTTATATTTTGTCACCGAAAATAGGGGCCTTTTATCCATAAAGAATCCAATAAGAGTGGTATCCCATTTGGATGCACCCTCCTTAAATATCTCAATTGGAGGAGCTACTATGGCATTATCTTCCAACTTCTCTATAAGAAAATAATGCAATTTTAGATCAAGTGCTGAGTCCCCCCTACGACTTGGAGACAAGATCTTTTATGGATGACCTTGAATGAGATTTTCTAAGTCTAAGCCTTCAGTAATCTATGGGGGAATAGGTTCTAATAAGCATGTGATATGGACAGGTAAGTGTTGGACAAGTAAGGGAGAGGATAAGTGGTTCTTGGCTAAAGGTGGGAAGCTTTATAGACTCATTGGCATGGAAAAAGAAAAAAGGGGCAAAAAAGGAAAATTGAAAAGTAGAAAGAGAAAGCTAAGACTAGGAATGGTAAAGGAGAGTATGGTGAAAGAGATAGTAAAAACACTTAAAAGAAGTGAGCGGTGGCACAGAGATGTTGGTAAAGAGCAGAGGAAAAAGAGTTAAGTTTGTTAGCTAAATTGGGAGGAATCTGTCTAAGAACAACTACATAAGTGGAATAAGAAGAAACAAGAGAACATCATGGGTAAGTACTTGGTGGAAAGTTGGTGAAGAGGAAGTAGATAAGCAAGTTAGAACTGAGGCAGGAGAAGGAAGAATCAGAGAAGACGATTATGACAAGCCATGCAAGCAAGGAACAAAAAATAAACCTTCTAAAAGAAATATTAAGTTTTGAATTTCTACAAAAATTAAACAAATTTAAGCCTTAAATTTGTTTAATCTCTTACGACATTTCAGATAGTAAATATTTATCAAAACATGGAGTGTCAATCAAACTCGTGTTTAAATAAAAATTGAGGTATTGATGTAACTTCTTCCTTTTTGAATCAGCTCGGTACATATATGAAAAAGGTTCCTATAACAAGAGGGTCAATTTCATACCTCCTTGAAAAGAGGCTCAATTTTAAAACTAAGCACTCTTATTTTAGAACTCCTAAAAGAAAATTAAATTAAAAGCAAAAACTCTAAATTCAAAAATTTTGTCAATTTATTTTATAGTATTGGAGCAAAATAAGAACCCGTCATTCAGTTATCATAATCAGACTTTTTTTTCTCTAAAATGTGCAACTGTTAGTGCAATCAAATAAACTATTCTAATTATTAAGGACATTGAAACGTTAAAGTCTTCTCTAATTATTAAGGACATAGAAAGGTTGAAGTCTTAATTTTTATCTATTTCAATTGATATTTATGAGAACTATATTATATGACGTGTCGTCAAAAGTATATTTTATACAATGAAAAATTGACTTTCTGTCAAGATTCTCAAATGTAACCATCTTTAATATATTGCAATAGTTTCAATTGCATTAAAAAATCAAACCAAATCTTTCTCTATTTATCTTCTGATACGATGAAAATTGACTTCGTATAAGATTGTCCTTTGACTTTTCAAATGCAACGCTCTCTAATATTGCGGCCGATCATACTAGTCAAAATATTAAAAGGGCCAAACAGATAATTTTGCCCTGCTTTGTTAAGTCTCTCTCTTCTATTTTCTATATTAAATTGATAGTTACAAATGTGACATGGACCACAAACCCATTCATTATGGGTTTCAACTTGTTATTTGAAACTTGTATTAGATCTTCCATCTAAAACCATGCGGAAGCAAAGGAGTTATGCATCTAAATCTTACATACACCCCAATAAAGTCCACTGTGCTTAACGCAGACCTCAATTTCTAGAATATCAACATGAAAATAACATTCTTACTTACTAAAAGTTAAGCTAGCTTCTAAGCATTAAACAGACATTTGAACTGCAGGGTTAGATTCAACTAATATAAGCCTCTATCCGCATTTATTATTAGAGTAGGTTTTGGTGATCACGGGTCCAACGGTCCCGATGTCAGCATCAACAGCTCTTTGACCAGAAAATGTGACTTGGGCCACGTTGAGTTGGTCTGTGATCGTAATGCATCGTAACCTTACTATGAGGAAAGTGATTCGGCGATGCCCATGGGTTCAGATCCACATGCCAATGCCCATGTAGAACCAAGCCGAAAAAGGTTGCTATAATAAAGTCATGCCTGTATCACATTAAATATTTGTCCTTGCAGAGTAGAGTCGTTCATAATATCAGGGCCAAATTTATGGATAGAGGTTTCTATCATGAAAAAACCAACTTTCTATGTGAACTGTGAAATGAGTTGTCCCAAATCCCATAACTTCCAGGCACGTGGAAAGGAATCACATCACATCCAACCTTTCTACTTTTCTTAATACAGCCAACTCTTGCATTGAGAAAGGTGTTACTGTTAAAATTTCAGTCCTCCATTGATGTATCCAACTATGTACTAGTACGCATCTTTCTTCGTTTTCATGTCCCAATTCAATAGTTGAAAGCGATATCAGCTTTAAAATTTCTCTTGATATTCTTTGATTGTTGGAGGAAGATTAGGGATTGGGATTGGGATTGGGATTGGGATCGGGGAAGGTGAATAAATGTATACGTCCCCCAACACGCCTCTATATCTAGCAATTATAATGACCAAGAGAGGGACTGGGAACATGCATGTGTAGCCCACCCTTTTATCAGTGCGAAAGGGTCCACAAATCCATGAATGTTGATGCCATACATCTAGTCTCTTTCGTCATCATATCACCGGTCTTTTTCTACAGTAATAACATTGTTTTCTTCTTGTGTTTTTTAGTCGTGAAGACAATTAAGGTATATTTCCATTCTAACACAAGAAATAATGATAGCTGGACTGACCCCATCACTGCTCTCTAATTTTTTGAGAAGTTCACAACTTTTGCCAAAGTTTAAAAAGTAATTGCATAGAAAAGATGTGATTCCTTATTTTCTTGTTCGTTAGATGCGAGGAACTGTCTTCCCAATTCATTATCATGATCGCCTATTTCAGCCTCTCTCTCTCTCTCTGATATAGATACTATTCACACAGAAATTAGGAAGATGGAAAAGGGGTTAGCTGACATATTCAAAGGTTGGTGGTTTTTATTTGTTTGTGAGAGTGATGAAAAGTTTTCCCAAAAAGTAAAAGATTTTACTCTAAATCTATCCTATCATCTTGTGTGGGTGTGGGTGTGGGTGTAACGAGAGTGAGAGACAGGAAGAAAGAGAGAGATTATAAAAACTCCTCATGGTGCTCCTCCTCAGACTGTTAAAAAGAAGAGCTGGGGATCACACGCAGAATACAAAATACATCACCACCAACTTTAAGTTGAATGGAAGGGGAAAAAATTAAAAAATGACATAAATGCAGACCAAGTCAAGGGATGAATATATTTGCCCCGAAAAGAGGGGAAGCACAAACACACACTTGAACATGATAGATAATACCCCTCCTTTTACTCCTTTTTCTAATTGGGTGAACTGTCCTAATTTATCATGACAACCCGCCTTAAGCAATCATGACCATCCAATTTAGTATCTCTTTTCGACAAAGGCAGTAAAGTAATCAGAATAATTTAATAAGACACACCATGGGTTGTGACCCGTTACCCTCTTTTACCATGACCATCCAATTTAGTATCTCTTTTCGACAAAGGCACCGATCAGAATAATTTAATAAGATACACCATGGGTTGTGACCCGTTACCCTCTTTTACCTCTTCAACTTTGGCTTCTCACTTTGCTTTTGATGTGTGGTGGTTAAAGAATATTGTTGTCATAGGTCTATGATGCACGCAAATGCAATAATAGAGCCCAGAGTAAAAGAGAGAGATATGGAGAAAAGGTGAACGCAGAATCCACGCGCCATTCAAAGATATGTACTCCTTTATGAGGCTTCAATGTGAAACACAGAATCCATGCGCCATTTAGCTAGCTAGATATGTACTTGTGAAGCTTCAATATCTACTTGGATTCCTATACCAATACCAACACAATTAATCATCTCGTTAATTGCGGTCACTTTCCTTGATTGTCAATCTGATTCTAGCTTAACAAATTCCAAAGGATAGGATAATTAAAATCATCCAACTTTATAGATTAGTGGAAGAGCATATAATTATATAGGCTTGCGCCTGCACCTCCAGTCTAGACAATTGATCAATATTCAACCTGCAATGGCAAATATGTAATAACAAAAGTGGTATTCCTTGCTTAATGCCTAACGGTAGTTTGTCTGTACGGCTACGGCCTGCCCCATTGGACGTACTAGTTACAATCTTATATGATCACCCTTATGGGATGGATTATTAGTAGTAGTGCATTAAAGTAACAATCATAATTATTATGGCTTATCAGCAGTAGCATATTGTATTGTCTCCTTAAATGATATATTTTTTATTAGGTAAATGAAATGCTAGTTTAGAGGGAAATAAATAGTTTAAATGGTATAACAAATTCAAAAATTTTTAGAACTTTGTGATTCAGGTTTTAATATTTAAATTTTTTAATTTAATAACAATTTTTAAAATTCATACAATCCAATTTCTTTGTTAATCTTTTGACATGACGCCCGTACACTCACGGTACCTATTTTCTTATACTTCTTGTCAAGCTCCATTAATCTCTTCTCTTTTATCCTCCGCCTAGTCATTCTCTGTTCTCTTTATTCACACAATTAGACGAGAGGCAACACTCGTCAGTCGCAGCGAAGAGTTTGTGACGAACAGGTAAACGAGATGACTGCCAGAGAGAGGTTAGGCTGATGATGAGCAGGCGAAGGCTGAGTTGGCGATGGTTGGGCGAAGGTGAACCACCCTGGTGCCGGAGTTGGTGAGAAATGGTGCTCCACTCATAGTTTTACTGTATATATTTATAATGGAAAGCAATCCCGACACGAAAGACCTATTATATTTTTGAGAAAAAGGACAAATGAACTTGATGGAGCTAATAATTGTTCAATCTATTATGGATCTGGTGATGGCCGGTAACTTTTTTTGCCATCTTCGAATTCAGTGCTTAAATTATTTGCCCTACTATTTTCTTCCCAGACGTTAAATGTTGAGAAATTGTAATTCCTGTAATCGGACAAACGTCCAATTTTTAGTGGTATACACACGAAATTAATTGGTAGAGTTCTATAATTAATGTAAAGAGAATTAAGCACGAAGTGGTAATTCTTTTAAAGGCTATGCTTGTTTATAATAAGTTTAGATTTTTAATAATTTAATTGAATTTTAATTTCAATTAAATTTTATATAATTAATTTTAATTAAATACTACTTAGACTCAATTAAAATCTAATATCTTATATTAGTCTTTATTTAGTAAATATCTCATACTTAACCTTTAAAGTTTACTAAACTTCACAATTAAAACCAATTTGATTAAATTATCTTTTCTCTCTTCAATTGCTCTTCGTATGTGACGTATTAGGCCCCTAAAGATGTTAATAATAGTTATAAATTATAAACTTAAGTCGTATTTAAGATTAAATGAACTAAACTTATTTAATTTACCTTTAGTTATCCAATTAGATTGTTTATATCCATATATTTCATAGCCACCCAAATATTAGAAATATCAAAATAATTTTAACTATTTTTCACATAATTCAATACTTTTATCATGCAATGCTCAATTAGCTATAAAGCATAAAAATAATGTCTATTTTATGTGACTCCAATCATATTAGTTTTTTACCATTAGTAATTGATTTTATTATTAACATTTGAAAGTTATTCTCAAAATGCTATTCCACTTTCGCAAAGTATTTTTTAAATCAGTACTAATCAAGAATAAAGAAACATTTTTCCGAATCACTTTAGAATGATGAATCATATTCTGAGTCAGCATATAACTCCCTCTATGTAATTCATATTATATCCAATGACTATTAAACGAGCTACTCATGACTGTAACAAGTCTAAGTAGTACTAAAAACACAACAATCCTTACGTAAGATACTTTGGAGATTTCAAGACAAATGATCACTCATACAACCATTACAATGACAATTTTATATACAAGTAATATTCCAAATAGAATTCTTATATCAGGTTAGTTCCGTGAATTTATTCTCTAACATAAACTCATACGTGTTTTTGAAGTATCTTCATAGTTTTGTCTCTGAGATTGACTATAAGAAAGAACACATGTGTTAGTTTTTATACTCTATTAATGTTCATTCTTAATAGAGCAATGAATTAAAACAATTCAGAGATAATAATTAAATTTAATACGAATATCACAATTTTTGTATGATATAATTATAATCTTTATTTAAATACTTTATTATAATCTCATCATAATTTTTATTTGTAAAATATATTTATCTCATAAACTTTATCTTATAAGTTAGTTAATTAAATAGAGATGCATAAATAAATAATGACTTTAATTATTTATGTCATAAAAACTATAACAAATTAATTATAGAGTATAGATAAACAATTTCTCTCTTGTACTAAGTCAATCGCTTAAGTATCATATATCATATCAACATATAGTGGTCATGCTATTGCTATGATAGTGGTTTAGTAAGAGAAATCTACAAGATTCTCCTTAGTGAGTATTAATTTAAATCTTACAACATTCATCTTAATTATCATCATAATTAAGAGAAACTTTCTAAGTACATACTTAGATCTTTGATAAAATAAGACCTTAGCTCCTTGCACACACCTAATGACACTAAATTTTTTAATTACACTACTATTTCAATAAGGCAAGGAACTATAATAAGTTAATTAAAGAACTTGTTAGTCTAAATAATTATTTCTACTAAATAAAAGATCTATTATGACTCGAAATTGATGCCACACTAGAACCTTTTTAACTTAAAGTAATGTTATTTTAAGATAAATCAATTGTAATTAGGACTTACTTATGTCAAACTAAAGTTAATACCTATATATCTTTGAACTTAAATATCAACTCAGACATAAAATAATGAATATCTTTAATACTTCATAAGTATCAGATATCTCAAACACTAAATACTTTTAGTATATTATCTACGTACTTGGACTAGAACAGGTACACAACTTTCATATTTATCTTTATAAGTGTAATTTTTAGAATTAATTTGTTACCTTTTTATAGTTAATAAGAATTGCTCTTGGACTATCATATCTTTAACAACTGAAAATACAAATTATTGTTCTCTATGAGTAATGTGCCATTGTATTCTCCCACTGAGGAGGACAACTATACTTCCACTAACATTTTTGATTACTTAATAAATTCACAATCAACTTTTAAAAAATTCTTTAAATTCATCATGACAGTGAATTTTCCAATATCTTATAACCTTTCAACTATACATTAAATGTTTCAACAAATGTACTAGCTCCATTTGAATATATTGTCTTAAGAACCGTCATCTTATAAGTATGCATTGAAATAAACATTATATTCAATGGAGTTTATAAGATCTTATCCAACCTTTACAAATCTTATACTTTCTGTTATCTAATTTAGTTATAAACTTATTGTATAATTTATGCTTTAACCAAGTATCACATCCTAAAATCATTAACTTTAACTCATTTCAAGTTCTACCATTTCATATCTAATATGAAATCTTGCTAATTGATTTAATTGAAACATTCAAAGGCAAATTGTTATATAAATTCATATTGTAATGGATTTTAGTTATGAAGTTATTCAGTGGAGAATCTTGTTCCTTATAAATATTGATAGTTGTGCATTAGTGTGTGTTTTTTGCAATATTTGGCATGAGTTTCTTGTGTAATAGGTTATTATTGTTGTGTTTTATTATTTAGTTTGATCTTCATTTTTGTTCTTTTATGTTTGAAGTTGATTTAGGGTCAGAATTAATCATTTTTATGTAGGAATAGAGGGTGGCTACCTTTGTGATTGAGCTAGAGACCAAGAGAGGAAAAGAGAAAAGGAGGAATTATAATGCAAGAACCCACGATCATGGGATTTATGTCAATTCCTATGATCGTGGGATGTCTAACCCGAGGATACACACTAGGTTCACTTATTTTTTAGGTTTTCATGACTATATAAGATTATAAACCCCTATGGACAAAGAGCTTCTGTAGAGACTTGCCTCCTTGATTAAAAACACATGTTTAGAGTCTTGAGAGAGGTAGACATTCAAGGTTTTTCATTCACAATTGGGAAAAGATCACACCATTGCTAGATTTTCTATATTCAGGCAAAGAAGAGGAGGAGTTTGATTCATTTAGTTTTCTTTCATTTTTTTCTCTTCTAGCATTTGTATGATGAATTATTTGATTGTTGGGGATATTATAGACATCAAGAGTGGCTGATTTATTTGTAGAGATTCCTTTTGAACTTCTTGTTGAACTCCTATTTTGTTGATTCGAATAAATGAAGCTTTTGATGAATGATGAATTTATACCTTGCACTATATTAAGAGATTGAGTTGGGTAATTTGTGTAGGGTTGTACAATGAAAATTGGAACTTTATAGACCTACATTCATTAAGTTAATCGAATAGTTAGAAAAGAGATCTTGGCTAATTAAATGATCACTCATAGGATAACTTAATAACTAGTTGAATTGGTGGATTAATTTTGTAGATTGAGAGATTGCTTAATCATCTCCAATTAATTTAGCTAGGGACAATTAATTACACCTTGAGAGAGGGTAGTTAATACATTAGGACATCTTAGGTGAGGCACAACTCAATTAACAAAATAAGAGAGAGATAAGATAGGGAAAAAGTGATCTCTAGTTGTTAAATCTTGAATTCCAAGTTTCTACATTTTTGCATTATTATGTGTGCTTTGTTAGTTGTTTAATTTAATTTAATTTTCAATTTATAAAAAAATTTGGCTCTTAAACAAAGATAAATCTGAATTAAGTGGTGTCTAAGCACAATTCTTGTGGGATCGATATCCGCTTTTTACTACAAGTTGCAACCCGTATACTTGTAGTTTTGAGAGTAAAACGAGTAATCTATTTTCCATGCAATAGATATCCAAGAAAACTTAAATCTGACCTCATCTTTCTCATTAAAGTGCTTTGACATTTGCAATGCTAAATTTCTACTTATATTTAAATACTTTGAACTTTTAAAAAATTTAAATCAATATTCCATTTAGTTCATGTGACTCTAATATATAAAGTCATTCACTACAAGAAAATAGTGAATTACAGACGGAAATTACCGACGGAAAAAACAAATATACCGTCGGTATACCAAAT
>JANIIA010000004.1:38099578-38114328 GCA_027478495.1 Erythroxylum alaternifolium
CGCCACCCTCGCGGGGCACGGATTCGGGTATCACTGTCGATATCGGGTTTGGGTCCGGCGGGAGTGGGGTGTTACATGTTAGATAAAGACTCAGTGTATTTGAATTTGTCGTTATATCAGCGGATGTGACATCAGTATTTTGTTGTGGATATAAACTTTGAATTGATGTGGATGTGAATATATTTTTGTGAATTGACTGAGAAAGAAATAGAGACACAGGTAGGAATGACAGGATTTAAAGTGTACAAGTAAAGTTGCAAGAAAATTTTTTTTCTATAACCCTGAGAGGTTGGATTTAGACTTGGACTGTTTGTATAATTAATGTGATAAGAGTTTATGATTTAGTATAAGGTTATGTCGGTGAATTTGTAATCGGATGTTCATGATGGTTATGCATCTATAATTCAGAATAATTGAGAACATACGCATGTAAGATGAAATAAACAATGACTGAGAGACGAAATGAATGATAGTGAGATATGTAGAAGTCCTCAAGGTTAAGTTGATTAGTTATTGTGAGTGCACATCTGATAATGTGATTACCTTGACAATTAATGTTACTAAGCACATATGTATTATATGCTTGGAGATGGTAGAGGAAGTGATCTATAACCTATCGAATGCTTTTAAGTCTTAGTTCTCATAGTTAAATCTATGATATGAATCATAATAATGCAATGGAAGCATATAATTCGGTGGTTATATTGAAACGGTAACTACAAGGGAGAAATAACTTTTATATACTCATAGAATATTTGAATGTTATCCAGAATCAATTATGATCAAAGTATCATTAGCTTAATATATTTTTTGGTGATTTTTTGAAAATAAATCTCTGGATAAGATGTAATGATCTTGATGGTACGTACTAAAGCATAAAAGTAGAAGAACATGCCTACTACTTCATTAAGTTTTAATATATAGAACATCTTGATTATGTAAGAAATGATAGAAATTCATCTTATTGAGGCAATATGGCTAAAAAGCAACGATGAACGTAGTTGATTGATAAGGATTACATGAACAGTATAGATGATTGCAGAGAGAAATCTTCTTTTGATGAAGACTTTCACCGGATTGTATCAATAGACCAAATGTTCCATTTCAAGGAAAGAATGAATATTGAACAAATCAGGAATAAATATTGGAGTCAGATAGGCATGAGACTCAGGCACGAGAAACTAAACATACTATAGAGAGTGTATATGTTTTGTCTATTGTAAAGTATCCAACTATGTTACTGGATTCTTGAATTTGAGATAACACTATTGCTATTACAAGAAGAACTTAGGTCCACATTATATTCTATGCTAATATGTTTAGGAAATACAAGTTAGATTGGATGTATGTATAACTAGCTCAAGAAAATTAGATTTGCAATTGATGTGAATTATGTGGAGAAATAAGTAAAAATGGTTAGATATTAGGATAAGTTGTTAAGAAATCAGAGGAAATCGAATGAATGGAGACATTCAAGAAAAGCTATCAGTTGGGAGACTAAGAAAAACATAAGACTATATTAACCCATTTATGGAATCAGTTAGTTAAGAATTTCGAGGACAAAATGTCTTAAAGAGGGGGAGAATTGTAGCATCCCGTCTCTTAAATTGTTGAGAGATTTAAAGAGTTAGAATAATGAGTCATATGAGTGGTACCGTATAGAATGAAATTGGTACAACTACTACATGATTTCATAATTATGTTCAAATGCATAATATTAGCATACACAAATTAATTATGGAATAGACAAATTGCACTCAATTGACATATTTCATGTATGAAACTAAGATAAATGTGTAAATGATTGAGCATAATGAACGTGATATGAATGAGTATTTCCAATGTCTTGTACTTTGGTTTACCAATGAAAAGAATTGATAGATCATAATTAGTAATTTGGAATCAATTGGTACGATTGAGAGATTCATGAATTAATGTGTATTTTTGGATTAAGAAAAATGCTAAGTGGCAAGATAATTGATAAATGGCAGCAGAAATAATTGACAAATGATAACAAAAATAATTGACAAGTGGCATTAGGATTTATTGACATGTGACATAAAAAATTGGGTGACAATTGGTATAAAAATTTGGGATTACTAAGAAATATGTAGTAACATAAGTAAGAAGGCATTAGCAATTATTTTATGTGGTAAGTGTCATGAGATGTGTCATGACACTTACCAAGCATTCATTTACCTTGCCTTTAAACATATCCCATGATATTTATGTTGAAAGACCATCTTTATCTCTATTGTCTTTCATTCTCACAAAATACTCTTATCTTCTTCATCTCTTCTTCCCTTATACATGATGCTCTCATAATCTAACCGTCAATGTTGAGCTTTTATATCATCCTTTACCTTACCACTTCAACACTTTGTCATCTTCTTAATGTTGATGAAAGCCTAACCTTTTCCTCATTATAAGATGATGATCGTATAAGAGGAGGAGCTAGGGTTATGTGATGACTTAAGAAGAGTTTGAGTTCAATAAAAGTTTAAATCTAGAAAAAGTGCTGGAAAAAGGGCAGGTCACGATCATGGACAAATGCATTTGGTTCTTTCATGATCGTGGGGAGGCACCCTATGGTTGTGGGCAAGGTCTAGGAATGGTGACTTTAGTTTTATGCAATTTTTGAATTAACTAATGATAAGATACTTTCATATGATGCATTTAGATTAGAATGAGGATTGAAATGAACTAGTTTGATGCTTAATTTGTCGATAAATAGTTTGATATGTTAAGTTGATAATTGATGTGATAACATAAGAATGAATTGATGATTTCATGTATCCAAATCTGGAAATTTATAAGTATTATATGAATGAAAGTGTTCTTAGGAAAGTAAATGAGATCCAGAGAAAGAGAGTAAGGTGTATTAAGGTTAAATTATGTGAACATTACAATGCTAGAAAAAGGATGTGGAGACTATGTGATTGATGAACATATGAAATATGGAATGAGAGTAATCAAGTATACTGAGGGTATTAACCTAAGTGTAAATTAGTTATATCCAAGTGACAATGATAGAATGATCAAAACCTGTGATTTAAGGATACATACTCAGAAATAGTCATTTGAGCATGCATAGTGCATAACACATATACATATATGTATGATTGATACTTATGTGATTGATCAAATTAGTAATATGTGTACAATATGTGTATTGCTTGAAGATAGAGACACACGATTGAACATCATCGTCTAGACTTTTCCAGATTATAAAGGCAATAGCTAATCTAGAGCATACAGTGAGTAACCTAGATGTTTCTCACTAAGATTGACTTGCTTCTGTTTAAATTGCAATTATTGAATTGAAATTGATATGATTGATAATTCTAAACAATAACAGTCCGAGGAGTTTGATAATTGTGAATGTATTGGAAGTGCTTCATTGAATATGAATGAGAAAGAAATAAGCGTTCTAAAAAATATGTTAAATGTTGGACTTAGGTATGATGAAAATGTGAAAAGTGAAAGTGTATAATGAAAGAAAGTGATTGATTGCATATATGTGATTTGATGCATTCCATTACATGATATGTATGATCAGATAAATGCAGTTGTGACCTAAGTAGCCATTAGAAAAGAGCTTAAAGCTTAGAAACGTGTATAAGAGCCACAGGCTCAATATGTAAAATGAGCCTGGTATCCCCAAGGGATGCGAAACAGTTATCAATAAGTGTAGTATCCCCAATGGCTACCATCCAGTTAAAAAGGCACTCGATCACAATAATTAACAATGAAAGTGGAGTCTCATAAACAATTGCATATACAATGTGAAATGTGTTTATATCATTGATTGAAATGAGGTGTATAGACTATCTTAAAATAGAAAAGTAAATAGTGTACAAAATGGTAGTTGTTGAAAGATGATGAAATGTGAAGTGATGCTTAATACATGATATGATTTATCTGTGAATTGAATATGAATTATGAATTGCTCTGTGTTTGGATTGAGCGAGCGCATCGAAGATGGTTCACTTACTGAGTTTGCAAAACTCACCAAAATTGCAACGTTGTCTTTCAGGTTCAGGAGATATCTAGTTAAACTAATTGGAGTATAGCCACTATAATCAGACTGGAATTAGTGGTCGGGATTAGTTTGCATCTGCACATGTCTTCAATGATTTTCGTATTTGAATTATATTCCGCAAATTATTATATAATGAATTTGTGAATTATGAAATGTAATGATTTTTTTGACTGGATATGTGTTGTAAATGAAATTGTCTAAATTGAATATTGATTTACTTAAGATGTGTTTACAAAATGGAATGGGTTGTAAATGATTACTGGTTTTTTGATGACGTGTTTGATGTTTGAAATTTTTGCAACGAGTCAATTGATTGTCTTAACGTGCCATCCTCGTAGAGTATGTTCTCAAATAATCATCAATACATTCGGAAATATGCTTTGTGAGGGTGGTGTGTTACAGAAAATCTCCTTAAAAGATGTGTTTACAATACCCAAAACCTTATAGATGCTAAAACTAATGAGAAAACACCTATTTATAGTGTTTTGGAACCTAAACTAATCTTTGGAGCCAGGAAACATCCATTACAATGACTATATGTAGTGCACTAGTCTACTAGTATAACATACTACTTGACCAATACGCATTTATAGCACTAGAATCACGAGCTGTTGGACGCTAGTCAACCTGTATGCATATTGGTCGACTAATATGGCATAATGGTAGACCAAAACATTAACCAATCTTGCTACAAAATCATGGTACATTAAATTTAATATATATCTTTTGACCACTATCCCATATAGGTTGACTAATCATGCTAAAAATGTGATTTTAACTACCTCAAATAATCAAAACCATTTTTTAAATCCAAATATGGTTAAAACACTTCTCAAAATCTTCCTAAAAGATTATTTGCAAGATTAAGAGGCTTTTGTATTAAAATTAAAAGCTTCAATGTCTTTTGGTAAATGTAAAGGCTTATGCAATGAAGTAACATGAAATGACTATACATATTGAGCCTTTTGGATCATCAAAATAACAAAGTAAGCTTACAAGTAATAATAGGAAATTTTAAATGACCTTGATGAGCTTTGATTTTCTTTTGTTCTTGTTTTGACCTTCATTTCATCGATTGTAAACTTTAACTTTTCTGTATCAACTTCATACATTATCTTCTTAAAGTTATGGCTTCATTTTCATCTAATATTGCTTTCCTTTAAATTAACGAACACATTAATAGTAATTATGTTTCGTTATCATCAAAAAATCAATTGGAACCTCTCTTGGTTCAACAGTCTCCCTCTTTTTGATGATGACAATAAATATGTGATATTAGAGGAAAGAAAATAAATATCAAGAATATGATTAGCTCCCCATTAATTCTTATGTAAAACATAATTCAATAGGAGAGCATAATTCAATATTAAGAAAAAATAGATAGTCAAAATAAAAGAAATATACATATATAAGGATAATATAAAAATGACAAAACAATCACTCACCCTGAATGTTATCACTCTCCCTAAATCCAATATCACAATACTTTCTCACCCTTTCTGGAATCATCAAAAAGAAATCTATTAAGCAAAAATGTGTAATAAAAAGTGTCATTTGTCAAGCTAACTTGGTTAAAAAATGAATTTGATCAAGATTGCTAAACTTTGTCACTAGAGAGTGTTGTTGAATATTGAAAGAGGCAAAACAAAATGTTAATTTTGATAGAGACATCCCTATTTATGTCTAATTTGAAAAATTCCTAGTTTCAGTGTTGTTCCTAAGTTGAAAGATTCAATTAAAGCATCAAGGGCAAGTTTTGACAAAATTAGAAGTTGGAATTATAACAACTAAAAACACAATTGTAATAACCAATAATCAATTTCATAAAAGAATGTACAATTTTGAAAGCCCAAAAATTTTAAAAAATATAAACATTAAAAGGTGCCAAAAATACCATTATTGAACACAATTAAAGATGCACTGATATAATTGAAAGGAAAAACAAACTTAACTCCTTTTAGAACTTAATTGTGAAGGCATCAATTTAAAAAATTCTTAATTTAAGAAAATTTTGAAAATCCTAAATATGAAATTCAAGAACGACAAATTTTAAACTTGATGCATTCTAATAAGATTTTTATGTAATGAAAGATGATGTTTTTTAAAGGAAAAGAGTGAATTGTTTAGGTTTTTGGATGATATAAACATAAGACATGAGAAAGGAAAAAAGGCAAAGGAAATATTAAATATAGGAGCATTGGTCAATCTCATACCTTAATTGGTCGTCTAATGTTTGTGCTTTGGTAAATGATTTCCCAATTAATGTAAATTATACCTTAATAACCTCATTTTTCATATAGTCTTTAATTTTAGGTATTAAGATTCACATTAAAAAGAATATTAAATACCTTATTCATAATTCAAACTCAAACAATCATCACTAAGAATGTATACTCAAATAAATGCAATTTATCATATATTTCTAAATTATTAACTAATAATGACCTTATGTTGAACATTACTTATGAGAGATTCGAAAGGAGATTCATCTTAAGTTTACAATCTATTGGAGGCTTCTCATCCTTCGCATCTCTCTCTTTTAGTTCAATAATTGGCTCTTTTGAAATGTTTTTAGTGGCTAAATTCTCCACATCGTACAACATCTTCTAGATTTTCTTGTAGGCAAGGAGGTCAGATTCATCATAATAAAATGCATAAACTCCTTAATAAAACTCAATTCAATAATAACTATCTCTAATACATAAAGTTTGCTTTTACTTTTCTAATAGCCTTACAAATTAACATAATCAATGTGTTTTAGGAACCCAAATAAGTTTGGTTCCTTTTTCTTTTCAACCTACACTTTTAAAGGTTTGCTTGACATTCTTTGTTTTAAAAACAAAATCTATCAACATATCCACACTTATCACAAAAGAAGCATACTTTGTTATATGAATATATATGTGCAAGTTGAGAAAGCTTCCTTTTGAAATTAAAGTTATCAATTGTTCTCCAATGGTAGTGAAATGTCCTATAGCTATATGTACCATCAATGAAAGCTTGATTTATGTTTCTTTGAGGCCTAAAAAGGTGTAAGAGGGTTTGCATGTTATCATAGAAGTTATACCTATTCGTCGCTTGATAGTGTTGAACTCTATGTCTAGGTTATGAGCCATATATAAAAGAATGATGTTTGCTCTTTAGTTAAGCCCTAATGGATTTTTTATAAGCATGTGTATGCTTAGATGTAGATGCTACATGCTTGTTTGTCATATTAGGCAATGGTTCTTCACTTTATAAATATTTCCCTTGACAAACGTGGTCGTACAATTGCCTCAAACTCCATAGTTATATCCTATTCCATGTTTATCATTGTAATTCTTTTAAGCTTGTACCGTGTTTTCTAGTTTTTGACTCCCTTTAGTAAACTTGCACAAATATTCCTTAATCAAATCTACCTTCTTTTTCAATGTTTCATTCTCATGCCTTAATTCATTTAAGTTATGATTGTCATCAATAATCATATTTTTGAATGCTTTAATGATATGCAATTCACTTATTCATCTTTTTATTATCACCCATATATGCATCCAACTGTTTTTCAACTTCCTTAAGTATGGAAGACAATTTATTCCTTTTATTATTCATGATTTCTAAATTTTCAACTAATTCATCAAAATTTAAATCAATATTACTATCACATAAGTTAGGGTTAGATGTTACCTCATCATCACCCACAATAGTAAAGCATATAAGCTATCTCTTCTTCCAAATGCTTGGTTTTGGTTTCACTTATGTCATACCAAGTTGATGCTTTAAGCGCTTTCTTCTTATATTTCTTTTCCTTCTTATAGTTTCTCTCATACTTCTCATTATCTTTGACTCAAAGACATTATGAATTTATATAGACATGTTTTCTACAATCAAAGAAAGTAATATTAGATGATTTATGTTTCAAATCATTTTTACCTTCCTTGAAGTCCTTTCTTTTGGATAATTTCTTCTTTAAGAACTTCTTAACTTTTCTAGTGATTAAATCATTGACTTATTCGTTGCTTTCACCAGATGTCTCTTCCTCTTCACTTGATTCTTCCTTTCAATGTTTAAACACTAAATTATTTTTCTTTAGGAGCATCGTTTCTTCTTTGTCTCTTAGAGCCTCATTTCATATGTGATGAGATATCTAATGAGCTCATCCAATAGTAATGTTGTTAGATCTTTAACTTCTTATATAGCCGTCACTTTAGCTTCTCATATTAGAAGCAACCTAAGAAACTTTCTTATCATTTCAACCCTAGTATAAATCTTTCTAAGAACTTTGAAAGCATTAATAATATCAATAAATCTAGTATAGATGCTAAATATGGTTTCATCATTCTTTATTTGAAACAATTCATATTGATGCGTTAGCATACTTAGTTTGCTCTTTTTCACTAGATTGGTTCCCTCATATGTAACTTCTAAAGTATGCCAAATATTGTGAGCTGTTTCACATATAGAGACCTTATTGAATTTATTTATTCCTAATGTAAAAAATAGGATGTGTATGGTCTGGCTATTCAAGGAAACTATTATCTTATCTTGAGGTTCCCATCTTTTAGTTTAGGCTCCTTTTTGTTATCTATAATTTTAGTATGCATAAAGGGCCCATTTAACATTATTTCCCAAAGGTATACACTTTTAGCCATTAAGAATAATCTCTACCTAGTTTTCCAACAAAAATATTCATTGCCATTAAGAAATGTGGTTTAATAATGCTTTGTCCCTCTTAGTTGAATAATGACGATGATGCTCCTAAATATGCTATCATTGATCTTTGCTATAAGATTTTCTTAGAAACGATACCCTAATAAGCCCATTATGATACCACTTGTTAGTCCTTATCGATACCTAAGTTGAGGAGGTGATTTAGACGTTTACAAAATTCAACAATTTTTTAAACTAATGTACTTAATTAACAACAATTAATAGAAGAAGATCTGGCAGATCAAAAGGAAAGAACAAAGTGGTAGCCTCCCAAGCTCCTATCTGATCTTTATTAAGAGTGTTATAATTTGGATCATAAGAGGGCTAAATGTCCTTCTAAAACGACAAACTGTAAAGGATTTGGTTTTAGAGAAAAATCCTGTTGTTTTAGGCTTATTAGAAATAAAAATACCACAACTGTAAATTTGACTTGGTTTTTTGGGAGCTAAATGGAGAATACATTCTAATCAAATGTATCACTACAATGCCAGGATCATCATAACTTACAACTCAGACAAGGTAACAATACAAACTATTTTCTGTTTTGAAGAGGTTATACACCTTAATTATGAATTTTTGGGTGCTCTTGGAAGTTTTAATCTTTCTATAATATATTTTGCTAACCATAGATTCTAGAGATCTAAACTATGGGAGGATATAAAGGGGCTACACTCATCTATCAAAAGACCTTGGGCTATGTTAGGTGACTATAATTGTTGGACCCCGCTTCCGAAGTCCAACTCGCATGCAGCGTATCTTAATACGTAAGGTTATCTCCCAAAGAGAACACCTTAACTATTATCGTTTTATCTTCTCTTCTTCGATACCACCACTGTCGCATACTCATTATACATATTCATCACCCATACTTGCTTTCAACAACTCTCCTTCTTAGTTCAGTACCGTTCTTCAACTATCATTTATCCATTTCAACCTAAAAAAGTTCAAAGCACAGTGTTGGCGAGTCCACAATTTACATATACTTGCTTCAGGTTTATCGGCTTAACTTTTTCTATAGACGTCCAATTCGGGGTTTCTTTAGCTAGTTTAAAAGAGAATTTCAAGAATTAAAACTTTCATAAAGATATTGAAGGCCAATTATATCAGCTGGTGGGTCAAAAATAGGACAGAAGATAGCCATGAACAGTAACCCAGACGATAGCGTGAACAGTACCATAGACGAAGTCTGTGAACAGTAACACAGATGATGTTTTCTGATTATCATAAATTTCTCTAGAGGAATCGGATCAAGGTGTTCTTTATATGGTTTGAAAGAGAATTCCAAGACCTAAAACTTCCATGAAGACCTCCGAGTCCAATTCTATTGTCTAAGGGATCAACAATGGGACAGAAGATAGGTATAGGCAAACTTAGAAGAAGCGAAACATAGAAGAAGTCTATGATCAGTAATATAGACGAAGTTCATTCGTCTGTGAACAGTAACACAGACGAATCCTTGTGAACAGTACTACAGACGAATTCTGTGAACAATACCACAGACGAAGTCTGTGAACAGTACCATAGACGAAGTTTGGGAACAGTACCACAGACGAAGTCTGTGAACAGTACCACAGATGAAGTTTGTGAACAGTACCACAGACGATACTCTTCAACTAGATCGTTTCTTAACTCCTTCTTATACTCCTTGGCCTATGTTCTATCCTCTGTAGTTGACTTTTATCTTCTATGTTGACCCTTTATCGTCTGTGGTCTATCCTCTATGTTCTTACGTCCTTACAGAAGATCCTTTTACTCTTGATTCATCCTTTCGTCTGTGTTCTGACGTCAGCACAGATGATACTTCTCCTTTATATTTTCTCTTGCCTTTGTGTTCTGACGTTAGCACAAACGATACCTCTCTTTCATATTTTCCCTTGCCTCTGTGTTCTGACGTCAGCACAGACGATACCTCTCCTTCATATTTTCCCAGATGATACTCTTCCTCTATATTTTTGCTTTCGTTTGTGTTGTGACGTCATCATAGACGATTTCTTTTGTCTGGGTTTTTCATATGCACTCCTTCCCACTTGCGTGCTATTCTAAAACTAACACCAATTGGCAAATTTGTCATGCAAAGCATACACATGCACATCTTATTATCCAAACCTTTAATATAACAAAATCATACCACTGAATTTAATTTCATTATATTTGTTTGGAAAATATTGTCTGAGTTATTACAAACCATATTACACATCAACTTAACTCAAAATACAAACATACTCCATGATGATCTGCCAAATGTGCTATTACAGTATTGACTGAGACCAAATGTCTTTAACTAATAATATGGCTTTGATGCCTTGCAGGGATCACTATCTTCTTGGTTTGCACCTAAGGAGGGAAGAAAAAGGGGCTGAGCTACACAACTCAGTGGCTAATACATTTATAGCCAGTGATAATGAACATACCATACAATAATCATCCTTAACACAACACATCATCACAAAACAAATGAGCTGAAAATTTAGTCAATCATAACATTCATTATACATTTATACTTAACATGTTCAGAAATGCAATGCACACACAATGGCTCGAGAGTTTCGTGGAATGAAACGACAAAACCAAAGTTTACACCGTGAAATGAAATGAGTCTGATTTCTCAGGATGTCGTGGCCACAAGCGGGCAGTCTGGAGAAGGCTTTAGGTCAACTTGCACGTGACTAACGAAACAGATTTCTCTCTTGCCCACATAACAGAATTTTCCATGCACATTCATATCATGATATATTCATGCTTTCTTGTTTCTTACATTTTTCTTTTTCTAATTTTCATCCATACAAAGTAATAGATCCTTATCAAACACATGATATGCATTTACAGGAAAATAAACAAACATAGTTATCATACATACATATAAATTTTAGCTCATCATCACAAAACCACAAATATATTACCCACCTATTGAACTTGATATTTTAACTTGACATTTTCCATGATCAAGCTTGGTCTTCTCCTTGCTCTTGTTGTCGGTATTCTTGGTACCTAAGATAAACATATTTCATTTCATCAACACATATGCATGAAACTACATGTTATCCATAAATAAACTCTAACTTGATTTATTCTTGATTCTTTCTAACTAGAAAAACTCAGATCTATGCAGATCTAAAGAAAACACCATCCTTTTATTCTTCTTCTTTGTTTCTTCTTCTTCACCTTCATCATATAAAACCTAGTGTCTCCACTTCCTTCTTCATTTTCTTCATATAAAACCTACTTTTTCTACTTCCTTAAGCTATCAAAACAAGAAAAACTAGACAAAGAACTCACCTAAGCTTTTCCTTCTTCTTCTCTCTCTTTTCTTTTTCCTTGCTTTGGTGTCTCCTTCTCTCCTTCTAGGTTCTTCTACGATTTTCTCCTTATTTTCTTCCTTAACCCTCACGACTCTTCTCTTCTTTTGTCTTATTATCTTAAGACAACTTTTTGAGTTTCCAATCTTTACCCTTCCTTATTCATGAAATTCCTACTAACTCCTTCTTTTACTTTATACCACCTTACCAAAATCCATTATATACCATATTAAACTCAAAAAATTTCTAATTCATAAATTCTAATTTATTTTCATGCTTAATAATCTAATAAAGTAATTAAAATAGCATAAAAATATAAAAATCCTAAAAGCGGGATCCAACATTTAAAGCTTGGGTTTTAGTTGATCTACCTCGAAGGTGTAAGTCTTTAGAGTGTAAGTGGATTTTCAAAAAGAAATTCAGACCTGAAGGAACCATTGAGAGGTTCAAGGTAAGACTTGTGATTAAAGGCTTTAAAGAAAATGAAAGATTAGACTTTTTTATACTTACTCTCCTATTACTAAAATTGCATCTATAATGGTGTTGTTTGTTATTACCACAGTATTTAAGCTTCATGTACACCAAATGGATGTTACGATAGGTTTCTTGAGTGGTGATCTTGAAGAGAAAAATTATATGGGCCGACTCGAGGGGTTTAAAGTGCCTGGTCAGGAATAAAAGGTGTATAAGATGGTTAAGTTTTTGTATGGACTTAAAAAAGCTCCCAAACAGAGGCATGAGAAATTTGAAGTGAGATTTTCAAACATGGTTTCAACTTTTATGATGTTGATTCTTACATTTATGTGAAATCTAACATCAATGGTTGTGTGATTATAACTCTTTATGTGAATGTTATGCTTATATTTGGTACTAGTTTATCTATTATTGATAGTACCAAGAGTTTGCTAAAGTCTTCCTTTCATATGAAAGATTTTGGACCTGTGTACTTTATTTTTGGAGTTAAAGTTGATAGGACTGACTCTAAATTTAGGTTAAATCAAACACGTTATGTTGAGAAAATTTTGAAGAAGTTTGGTTACTATAATGTTGATCCATTCAAGAATCCCTATGATGCTAGTGTTGCTTTAAAGAAAAATCTTGGTGATATTGTAAACCAAGCTGAGTATGCTAAAATTCTTAGTAGTGTGATGTTCTTAATAAACTATTCTCGTCCTGATATTGCATACTGTGTGAGTAGACTTAATAGGTATACTCATAATCCTAATCAAGAGCATTGCAATGCATTAATTCATTTGTTGAGATATTTGAAAGGTACAATACATTATGGATTATCTTTTGGTGGTCATCCTCCTGTATTAAAGGGGTATTATAATGCTAACTAGGTTACAGAGAGTGATGATATACACTTTACCAGTGGTTATGTTTTTACCTTAGTAGGAGCTGCAATGTCTTGGAAATCATCCAAACAAACATATATTGCAAGATCAACAATGAAGGCTAAGTTTATGACTTTGGAGCTGGCAGGATGGGAAGCTGAGTGGCTAAGGAATCTCTTAGCAGATATCTCGCTTTGGGAAAAACAAATTCCTTCTGTGTTCTTTCATTGTGATTTGCAAGCTGTCATTCATATTGCCAAGAACAAGGCATATAATAACAAAAGTAGACATATCAGATTGAGAAATAAAATTGTCTGTACTTTAATTAGACATGGTGTAATTTATCTAGACTATGTCAAGTCAAAGATAGACTTAACGGATCCGTTTACAAAAGTTTTGAGTAGAAAACTAGTTTCATAGCATACTAAAGGGATGGAGTTAAGCCCAATTATATAGTAACCTCGTGATGGACACCTGTCTTAGGAAATCAAGTTCAAAGAGTCAAATGAAGTTATATGATGACTACTTACTTGTATTTTATTTGCGGAATAATACTAAGATATATTCAATTGTTGAATTACATCTCTAGTATGACTTTACATCTAAGAATTGCTTTTGATCTAGATTTGCGAATTATTTTAGATTATTCGGAGGTAGAATCAAAAGAATTAGGAGACGAAAGCCTTCCAATTTTGTAAAAATTTGATCTTTCACTAGACAAACATCGTTATAAGTTGTCCAAGTTGCCAATAAAAAGAGCACAACCCCGCACTTCTTCAGACACTATCATACTTGTTTTTCACTTTTCTCCATACAACGCTCCTTTCTATATACAGACTTCTTTACACACAAATTCTTTTAACTTTTTATTTTGGGTTTGTTTATTTTTGTTAATTTACGGAGACAGTTCCTACTCTACCCTTTGGAGTGCACTGAAGTGTTGGGAAACTGGGTCAGAATCTAATTCTGACCGTAGCGGAACAATTACGAAACTTTTTCACAATCTTTGATTTCCCAAAAACCAAGATCTTTTTAATTCTATAAAATGATTAACACAAATCATAATAAAACGGAAACTTAATTTGTACCTTATTCTGAAAATTGATCTTCATCTTTCGTATTCCTCGAACCATTCCTGAAATCGATCTGTTTAAACCACCATAGCCACACAAAATTCTGGCCTCTAACGGTATCTACAGAATGAGTTGAGAGAAGTCTTTAACTCTTACAGAGAGGGTTAAGCATGAAGCGCTAGCTCCATAGAGCTTAAGCCTATTTATAATAAACTTTGGACGTTTTAGTAATTTAATTGAAATTAAATTCTAATTTCAATTAAACTTTAATTAGAATTAAAAATAATTCTAATTAAATACCAATTATGCCCATATA
>JANIIA010000004.1:38173509-38197660 GCA_027478495.1 Erythroxylum alaternifolium
AGGATATTATAGGAGGTTTGCTGAAGGATTCTCCATGATAGTTGTTCCAATGACCAAGTTATTAAGGACAAATTAGAAGTTTATCTGGAGTGATGAATGTCAGAGGAGCTTTGAGGAGCTTAAGCATAGATTGAAAAGTGCTCCAATTCTAACCTTGCCTATGGGAGAGGAGGGCTATACAGTTTATTGTGATGATTCAAGAAAAGGATTGGGTTGTATGTTGATGCAAAGAGACAAGGGAATAGCTTATGCCTCGTGGTAGCTAAAGCCTTATGAATTGAATTAACCAATCTATGATCTATAATTAGCAGCAATAATTTTGGCCTTGAAAATTTGGAGACATTATCTGTATGGAGTTCAGACAAGGATTTTTACAGATCATAAAATTCTTAAGTACTTATTGAGCCAGAAAGAGTTGAATTTGAGGCAGAGAAGGTGGTTAGAGTTGCTTAAGGATTATGACTTGTTGATTAAATACCACCGAGGCAAGGAAAATGTAATGATCGATGCCTTGAGTAGGAATCCTCCATAGCTTAAGTTCAGACAATTTATTTACCATTTTTGGAAGAGATGGCTAAGGTTAGAATAAGTTTGAAATATGAGGAACCCGATTGCATTATTGCTAATTTCAGAGTGAGCTAATACTCAGAGAGAAGGTTAAGGAGTTACAAGAATAAGATGCAGATTTGAACAAACTCTGAGAAGAAATTCAAAATGACAAGTAATCTGAAGTGGAAGTGAGGGATGATGGACTTATGGTTGTAGGTAATAGACTTTGTATTCTGAATGTCAAGGAGGTAAAGGATGAAATACTCGATGAGGTACACAATGCGCCTTATTCCATGTACCCAGATAGTACCAAGATGTATAGATATTTGAAAGAGCATTTCTAGTGGAAAGGCATGAACAAAGATGTAGCAGAATATGCAAGAAAGTGTCTAGTATGTCAGCAAGTCAAGGCTAAACACCAAGCACCTTTAGACAAGTTAAGGCCATTATTTATTCCTGAGTGGAAGTGAAAAAAGATAACCGTGGATTTTCTAATGAGTTTGCCTAAGACTAGTACGAATCATAATGCCATATGAGTTATTATTCATCGTTTGATGAAGTCAACCTATGGTGATACTGTCGCCTACAACTAAATATAAAAGAAATCACTTCTGTTAAAACAAATTAATGTAGTAGTGGTAAGCGGATATCGTTCCCACGAGGAATCTTTACAGTAATGAGTTGTAAATTCAAACGAACTAATTAACAAAAGTAAAAAAGGGGGTGAGTCTTTAAATCACGACAATATCAGGAAATCAAGGAAAAATCTTAAATCGGAAGTAATACTTAAATCTGAAAAATCAATGAGAAAATACCTTGGTTTCGAGTCACCGATGTTATCATGCTATTATGGATCCTTGACATAAAATTGCAATCATTAATAAACTTTCATTTCTCCTAAGGGTAATGACTAGGAACATGTATCCAAGCATTCTTATTAAATGACAACCTAGATACGATTATAGGTACAATCGAATAATAGCATTAAGAATCAAGAACCAATGAGCAAGTGAAATACATGTACGACATGCAGTCAATCGAGCGAATATCTTCGTAGAATTTTCAACTCTAGCGTGGAGAAGTTAATTCTAATTGCTACTTATGATTATCAAAACTGAACGTCATATTCCGGTAATCTAGCGATTGAACCAATTAATCTGTAGTTGCGCACCTAGAAACCAACAAATTTGATTAAAAAGAATAGATCTGAAGATATCCAACGTTCATTAACAATATAATAAGTATCCGAAACATCTCACCATAATAACATGTAACATGGATCTCCTAACTAAGATAAAAGATTTAGCTACTTATAATTGAATTGAAAATAAAAGAAATAACAAAGTAATAACTCTCCATCCCTGGTTCTTTAATGAAAAATACAAAAACCCTATTGAAATTGTGCAGAAACGTAAAGAATAGCAACAAGAAGAAAAATGCGGCAGCCTAACAACAACGTCTCCCCTTCTAAAACCTAATGTATATATATATATATATATATGCGTCAATCACCGACCCTTCCTTCTTGGTGCTTATCTCTTCCTTATCATCTCTTGATTCTCTCCAGATAATGCACTCTTCTATTTTTAGTAGGTAACTCCCTTAAAAGATGGCCAGATAATCTTTAAAGATTGGTTTGAATTTAACTTCTGAAATTTTATCTACAGATTTATTCCCTCCTTAGGCATGCCCACACTTAGTTACTGAATTGCTGTCAGAGTGAGAATTTCAGATTTTCTTCATTCTTTTGCATCTTTTTGATTCCATTTCATCTCTAAGGTGTTGAAAACCATCTGTAAATAATTGTAAGATAATCCCATTAATTTTGAATAATAATTTCAACACATTGACGATAATTAAGTCCAAAATAAGTGCAATTTAATAACTTAACAACCCATTTTTTATAAATTAAACAGACTGATTCTCTGCATATGCTAGCAAAGAAGTACATTGATGAGATAGTGAGACTAAATTGGATTCCAAACACCATAGTTTCTGACAGAGATCCTCAGTTTACTTCAAGATTTTCGGAAAGTATGCAAGAAGCTCTGGAGACCAAGTTAAATTTTAGCATTGCTTCCCATCCCCAAACAGATGGTCAATTTGAGAGGACTATTTGAACCCTTGAAGGAATGCTCAGGGCATATGTGATGGATTTTAAAGGTACTTGGGACGAGCATTTGCCATTGGTCAAATTTGTTTACAATAATTCGTACCACTCAAGCCTTCAGGTCGCTCTTTATGAAACACTGTATGGAAGAAGATATAGAACTCCTATATGCTGGGATGAAAAAGGAGAAAGGAAATTAATATGACTAGAGTTACTCCAAATGACAGTTGACAGGGTCAACTTAGTTAAGCAAAGGCTTGAAGTGGCTCAAGATAGAATAAAGAGCTATACTGATGCACATCAAAAGGAAATGGAGTATGAAGTTGGCGAGAAAGTCTTTCTTAAGACATCTCCTTGGAAATGAGTCATGAGGTTTGTCAAGAAGGACGAATTGAGCCTAAGATTAGTGCTTACGAGATTGTTAAGAGGATTGGATCACTAACCTATAGATTACCGTTGTCAACAAAATTGTTACAGATATATGATGTCTTTCATGTTTCCATGTTAAGGAGGTATAGATCAGAGCCCTCCCACATCATTCAGACCACTAAGGTTTAGTTAAGAGATGATTTGACTTATGAGGAGACTCTAGTGGAGATTCTGGACACTAAGGAAAAGGTCCTCAGGAACAAGATACTTCAACCGGTTAAAGTCCTGTGGAAAAACCATTCAAAGGAAGAGGCCACGTGGGTGCCCTTGGAGGCCATGAAGGAGAAGTACCCACAACTCTTCAATGACTCAAGTAAGAATTTTGAGGATGAAATTCTTTTAAGAGGGGGAGAAATGTTGGCCTCCAAAAATTTTCGTTTAGTTAAGCATGATTTAAATAAATTATAAGGTTATAATAGAATAATTATCGGAGTTTAATTATTTATTTCAGTGTTAGTAGGATTTTATTACACTGGTTAGTTAAATTAAAGCAGTAAGAATGTATTGAGGGCAATTGTGGCATGTCACTTAAGTTTAAAAACCATTAAGCATTAAAGGAAGGGTAGGGTTGACATTTCACACTCATTAAGGGTATAATTGGAAGAGGAAAATGTTGTCTTCTTCATAAGATGAAACAAAGTGTATTGAAGGGAGAGAAGAAGTAAAAAAATGAAAAAGAGAGGAAAAAGGGAAGAGGGTTTTGGCCATTAGAGAGAAAAGGAAGAAGACAAGCTTAGGTTTCATCTTTTCTTAATTTTTAAAAGTGATTTTGAGATTATTCAAAAAGAGAAAAAGAAAAAGGAAGAAAAGAGCTTCCATTTGAGCCAAAAATCTCTTTGTTTGGTGAAGATTCAAGGTAAGTCCATTTTTAATCCTTTGGAATTTGGAAGGAATTTTGATTCATAAAGCGTAGGAAATACATGGGTTTAAGTATTCTAGAATCAATTTTTAGTAAATATGCTATTTGAATTCCCAATTTATATTCTCATTGAATCAGATTTTTGCCAATGTTAAAGTAAATCAAGAGAAGCAAGAGGAGCAAGAGGAGAGAGTTTTTAAGCAAGGAATCTGGGTGGGTTACATGTTTATAGTTTAAGTTAATGAGCTATGAATATTTTCCTAATCAATAGATTTAAATGATTTCAATTGCTTTATAAATATTGCATTTAGTGTTTCTTAAATGATTTAAGTATTTGCTACATGTTTGGTACATGAATCTTGATGATGAAAATTATGTTTGAAATATGTCATGCTTATGGAAATAATGTTTCCAAAATGTGTCTTTTATGCAATATGTTTATAAGTCACGAAATTCATGTTTGTGTGGGTTTATGGTGTCCATCATGTTATGTCATGTGCAAGTTGACCATGTTAAAGGCTTCTCGTGTCTGCCCGCTAGTGGCATGGAGCTACATTACAGACTTCTTCATGTTTATTGGAGCTTTGTAAGAACTCCCTCATGTATATGGTTTAGCTGCAAGGATTCTCCTTCATGTTTATATGGACTACCTAAACCATTATGCTTGCTTATATTGTTTATGATTTGCTTGACAAGTTTGGGAAATATAAGTCCTATATTGTTTATGATTTGCTTGAGGAGTTTGAGAAATACATGTTTTATGGTTTCAATGCATTTTACTACGGTATGAATATTTTCAATAGTTTTGCTTGTTTCTCTGCTATAAACTTGTTACCCATGAGCTTTTAGCTTACCCCCCTCGTCCTCATCTCCAGGTGACATATTTTTGTATTTAGGTTAGTATAGGAAAACTCAAGGTTTTAACCGCATTTCAAGTATTACTCATTCATATATATTTTGTATATTGTATTACTCAAGCTTTAATTTATGTCTTGAAATTCCCATTAAAACTTTGTAAAACTCCTTTCTTTTAAAGTTAAGGAAATATATTTATGTTTTGCTCATGATTTTCTAAGCTTTCGCATTGCATTTTCAAGCATTCATAGAGTTAAATTCTGTGTTCTACCTTCATGGGAAAAATTGTATTAACATAGGCTGATTTAGAAAAAGTTTTCTTCTTAGAAGTTGTAGTTTATCCTCTTATCTTTCCAATGATATAAATTTTGTAATTTTTAGACATCAGAGTTAAGAGATATGCTTTCTAAAAATTAGTGATGCTACATAGGGTGCATACTGGACACTTTATAGCCTATTTCTAACTTGATCTAATAGACAAAGAGTACTATAATGTCTTGAAATGGGAAGAATTAGTGTGATAAGCTATAGATGAAATGAAGGTGATAAAGGGAGTTAAACATATGCAAAAATTTATGAAGAACGTGTATAAGTTTGAATGTTATATTTTTGGGTTGATGACCAAATATAGATTATGATTTGGTTGTAAATGATATTTAGTTGAAATGGAAGTGAGAGTGAAGGGAAATAATTTGGAAATTGAAGTAGGAATGATAAGATATGCGTAGATGTGTTAGGTGTAACTTGTCGGAGTGGGGAATCTGGAAATTGGCCAGTAATGTCCATTGGGCAGACCTTTTTTGGAATTTTAGAGTTCCAGCTCCGTTCATGTCCGTCTGGAGGGACATACATGTTCGCTGGGCAGACATTCTTAGGATACCTACATAAATGTGCAAAATTTGACTCTTTAGACTGTAACATCTCTCTTTAAGGTCTTCATGAAAGTTGTAGAACTCAAAGTCCTCTTAGAAACTGTATTGAATGACCTTAATCCGACATCCATAGTGAAAGTTATGCCTATTGTCCCAAATCATGTATATTTATAAGTTGTGGACTTATCAATGCTTTCCTATGATACAATTAGGCCTGAATGGAGCTTGAAATGTACTTAGTTTGATGTGTGAAGAAGAGAAAAAAATGAGTGATATGTTTAGGGTAACGATTGAGGATATAAACATAAGAATGGATTGTCGTATATCAAGTGACCAAATATGGAATTTTGGGATGTTATGAGAATAAAGATGAACCTATGATGGTTAATGAGATTTCGTTATAAGAACCCTATAGAGTGATACACTCACGTTTGACTTACGAGTTAGACTTCAGAAACAGGGTCTAACAACATTCCCACATTTTAAGGCATCACATATCAAAAGCAATTCAAACATTCATTTTGAATCATTTCATTCATAATCATATTAAATCACAAATGCCATTACACTTCAGAGTTCACATATACATTTGACGATGGGTGAGAAATGCTATTCTTGATGCATAATGACTAGAGACATCTGCAAGTACAACTGATCCCGACCACTAACTCATGTCCAATTGCAGTAGCTATACTCCAATTAGTCTAACTAGATCTCCTCTGAACCTGAAAATAAAAATTGGAATTTTGATGAGTTTGCGAACTCAGTGGGTGAACCATCATCAATGTATTCACTCAAGTCAGATACATGGAGACAAGTCATACCCCATTTCAAAAAGTATTACATATCATCTAGTATTGAACATCACATCACATTTGATCATACCTTATTAAGTACACGAAGTTTATCTTACTTTCATAAGTATATCAGGTAAACTAACATTTAATATCATAACACACCCTCATTTACTTTTCAACCGTATTTCAAACAATTCAATAATTCATCTCAGTTCAATCATAGGATACGTATAAGGATGTATATGCAAATGCACATGTGACTGCATTTTATTTTACTTTGTTATGACCGAGTGCCTATTTACTATCCCGTATCTATTGTGGATATCGGGCTCATTTCATTTACTGTCTTGTATCTATTGTAGATACCGAGCTCATTAATAATTGAGCCTGTGGCTCTTTGTGCACAATCCTAAGCTTAAAGATTTTTTTCAAGTTAGTCACTCTAGTCACAACTCCTTTATCTAATTATGTGTTTCAATATGGAGCATCATTCCATATGCCATATTTCATTACCTTTCATTCTTGAGTGCTTTTATCAAATGTATCAAATTTATCAGATCTAAGTCTGGCAATTCACATTCAATTGTTTACACATTTCATATTCTTTTCGGTATTTCACATTCAATTGTTCTCACATTTCATATTTATTCTGGCATTTCACATTTAATTGTTCTCACATTTCATATTTAGCATACAGATCATACAAAAACACATATAATTGAGTTTACACATCTAGGTTAACTCATTGTATGCTCCAAATAAGCTATTTCCTTGATGATACAACAATGTCTCAATGTTGATGATCAACTTGTGTATCTATCTTTATGTAATACACACATATTTCACAGATCATTAAGTAGTCAATCAGATGATTATTCAATCATGCACACACACACACACACACACACACACATTGTTTCAATGCATGTTCAATTGACCTTTTAGGTATGTATTAATGTAAAAAGATCTTGACTGTGATTATACGCTGTCAGATCATTCAAACTTTATAACTTGTATACTACCATTTTGCAATTAGGTTTATACCTTATGTAAACTTGATTTATTCATCAATCATATACGTTCATACAATTATCCAACTCTCACTCACAATTACTTCATGTTCTCCAATGTTCATTCATTTATATCTAACACATATTACTTATTTAAATCATATTTGCATTCATAAGAACATCTTAATTCCTTTAACAACTTATCATTTCTAGATTTCAATACATTGATATCAAGGCAATCCATTCCTTAAGTTATGACATCAATTAGCAACCTAAACTTATCAAACCTTTAACCAATGAATTAAGCAACAATTTAGGTTCATTTCAAGGCTCAATCAAGTCAAAATACATCAATATAAAGTGACTTATCCTTATATGGTTCAACAATTACAAAAAAAATGTTTTTCATTTCAAAGCATTACCCACAATCCTGGAGGACCTATCTAGGATGAGTGCCCTGAACGTGCGCTATCCAATTTCCCTCAATTCTCTACAAAATTTCATTTACTTTAAAGCACAACTAACACTTGCATTTTTTTCCAGATTACATGTCCTTAAAAGCTACCTTAATTCAAGTCAATATAACTTCCATTTTGGTTATATTAATGCGCTCTAAATTTTATTTAGTTATGTCACTAACAATCATTCTTACACATACACTTACATCCCCAATTTTCCAAATTTAAAACACCTTCATACCAGATTCAAAACACCTCCATAATAGTCCATTAATTATACCTCAATTCCTCATCAATTTCATCTCAAATTCTAGGTTAAAATCATTCATTTAACAACTTATAAACTATTTTTTTCATACATGCAAAAACAGAATAGAAAATACCATTCATACATCATTTTCTAACACTTATGTACACTAATATCACAATCAATCCATCCCCAATTCAGTCATCATCAAGTACTATTAACATATATCAAAAGAGATCAGTATTTCACTTACTTGATTAGCTTAATTGCCTCCTCAATTATCAACCTAACCTCGCCTTCCATGCCTGTAAGATCATATCAAATACAAGGTGATAATGGATAAAATTTAGGTATAAGTTGACAGTTGTAAGGAAGAAGTGAGTTCTCGATAGTGAGAGGGATGAATCACAGCAAAAACAATTGAGATGTTTCTGCATTAGTTTACATTATTAAGTGCAAGATGTCTATGTAATACAATGACACTTGTCATTTTTGCATACAAGCCACTTGTCCTCACCTTATCCTACCAAATGTCATCAAGATCCTAGGCCATTTTTATTTCTCAATCTCTAAACCATTTGTCATCCAATTTTATTGCCATGTGTCACTTATTTCATAGGTCTAATCATCCTAATTTTCCACATGTCAATTTGTATTACTAGTTGACATTTTTCCTAGGCTAGATGTACGTATTAATTCATCAATCTCTTAATTGTGACAATTAATTCCAAGTTACTAATTATAATCCATCAATTCTTATCATTGGTAAACCAAAGTATAAGACATTGGAACATTCATGTCACATTCATTTTAGTTTCATACCTCAGAATATGTTAATTGAGTGCAATTAGTCAAGCTCATAATTCATGTACGTATGTTCATATTATGCATTTGAATAAAATCATAAAATCATGTCATAAATATTCCAAATTTGTTCTATATGATGCCACTAACGTGACTCATTAGTCTAACACTTTAAATCCTTCAAACATTCAACAAATAGAATAATACATAATTGGTAGTCGAGTTTTTATTATTAATTCGGAAAATAACTTATTGAATACAAAAGTTAGACTATTTTATTATTCAAATTCATTTAGAACCTAGCTATTAATTTTAATAAGACAACAATCCAATCATTTTCCCTTCATTATGCATAGGAGATTAAATTACTGAAATTAATTCTCAAGAGTTTTACCACCTCGATTAATCTATTTGTCTTTGTTCCCAATTGATTCTGTGTACTTTTTAATTTAATTTCATAATTTTCCTTAAAAGCTTTCACTCAACAATTGGGATAGCATGTCTAGGAATACATTTTTTTTATTTTTATTTTTGATTCAAACTTAATTTAAGTTGACCAATTTCACCTCCGTAGGAGACAACCCTAAGTTATCAACTACAACTAGCTTATACACTTGTGAGTAGGATAGTTTAGGCCTTTCAGAACCTTTTTTAGGTATAACAGTAACCAAAATCAAGTTATGAAGGCAATTAAAAGCAATAGAAACTACACACAACACTCCCATATAGGTGAAATTGATCCACTTAAATTAACCTTAAACAAAAGAAAAAATAAAAATAGTTGCAATCCTAAACATTCTATCCTATTTGTTAAGTGAAAGCTTTTAAAGAAAATAAAAAAATTAGATTGAAAAGTAAATGGATTCAATCGGAAGCAAAGACAAATAGATTAATCAAAGTGAATGACTTTTGAGAATTAAATTCACTAATTTAATCTCCTATGCATGATTAAGGGAAAATGATTGGAAAGTTATATTACTAAAATTAACAGTTAGGTTCTAAATCAACTTGAATAATGAACTAATCTAACTTTCATATTCCACAAGTTATCATCTGATTGAACCCAAGTTTTCTATATTATTTAGTGATATTTTCATGGTTTTTGTTATACTTTTCGGCCCTTTTTGTTGGATATTGTGCTTAATTTAGCTTAAGAGTGCTTATTTTGAATTAATGTAGTTTGAGGGTAAAATTGTCATAATTAGTTAGTAATTGCACTCACTTGGTTTCTATGACAATTGATATTGCAAGCTATTGCATTTCATTGCAGGACAATCAAGAAGTAGAGCCAAGAGTGAAGGCTAAGAAATTGCAAGTCATAAGATCAAGAAAGAAGACCTCTCAAGAAAAGTTAGCCATGGCGAATTTATTCCTTTACCGCGGTGAAACCTTTGAATCAACAATCTAGACCTGAACCATTTTGGAAATTTTACTTACCCATTAATGTAAACCAACCTGAATACCAATTTAGAAACCCTATTTTGGGATAAGTGATACAAGGACTGAAGGAGAGCAGCATCCATCAACCTCTCCCATCTTTCTCTCATCTAACCCTAATTTCTTCCATTTTTTTCCATTGTCAAACCTCCACCATGGGTAACTCAGATTCATTCCCAGTTGTAAAGCTTCTAAGTGCAATGCGTGGCTAGGCATTTCTTTTCCTCTTGAAGGTGTAGCAATGGCTGGAGTTTAATGAGCTTAAAAGGGAAGTAGTTTAATCTATGGTTTAGCTATGAATTTATAAATTCATAGGTCTAGGATTTGTAATTTGTAGTTGAGCTACTTGATTATAGTTTTAATTAAATGTTGGATATTCATTATGTGTAGTTTGTATTTGTTTATGTAGAATTTTGAGCTTAAATATATGAAATTTCATATATGTCTATTTGTAATCTTCTTGATTCTCACTTATCTTGCATGGTTATGTTTGATATTAAGTTGATTATGGATTTCATTTGACCTATTGCATTGGCTCATCCTACTACACACACTAAGAGAACTTAACAAGATCTTAAGAAATGGAGTCCCATTGATTAAGATCCTGGACTTAAAGAGTACTTTAAGGTTTATCATTTTGAAGTTTAGTGATTTCTACTCTCACTGAAATCAATTTCGAACTATGATATCCAGAGCTCACTTTCAAAAGGATCTTATCACTATTTACTCTCATATTTTTCATCTTTTTGTTTTCTATATCCTTAAAATCCAAAAATATATCTTACAATTCAATTTAGTTTAATTAATGATTTTAAAAATAAAACCCCCTTTTTTCCAATTGGCTTGCATAACATGGCATATAGGTTAACTTAGGTCCATTCATTTTAGGTTCTGAATAAATGAACAACCTAGGGTTGCACCCTATAATGCAATCCTTGGATTATTTTGATTAAACCTCCAAGGGCTTAACGATCAGGTTCGAATCAAATGGCTTCATTACTGGGGAACTAAGGAATTGGTTTTCTAGGTTAACTTCTATCATTTTGTTACTAAGTGGGATTAAGAGTTTTTTTAGATTTCATTCTAGATAGTTTAGCTTTATACTTGTGAATACTATAGGTCTTCATTTTGCATAGCATCAAAATTTTTAGAAATACAAACAACGATACTGATTTTCTTCATTTTTTCATACTTAGCATTTTACATCTGTATAATTCAGAGTCCTATTTACTGCTTTTTGTGAACGTTCACCATAGTCAACTCCTTATTTCATCATGGCCAACTTGTAGGATTTTACGAGGATTCCTCTTGGGACACCTTCACTGCAGCCAACTTTCCTGCATAGCTTTAAAAATTTCTTTACCTGTGCATACATACTTTCAGACACCTATACACTTGCATCTATCACATCTCATCTTTTTACTTGACTTTGTGAGCTTGCAAGTCAATTTTGTTCACTTTTATTATTTTTTCATTTTTTGCCTTACATGCCCCGGAGAACCAAAATCCTACCCTTCAACCCTTAAATTGAGAGAAGTCTGAGAAAAATTAGAAAGGACAAGAAGTCTAGTCTATCAAGCAGTGAAAGTGAATCATTAGAAGGAGAGATAATGGCTAAAAATCTAGCTAACCTGCAAAACCCTAACCTTAATGCTAACTAACCTAGGAATGTTGATAACGGACGTAATGGGGAGTTGGAGCGAGTTGGTAAGAACAATGGCAACCTTAGAAGGAGGACCATTAGGGAAGCTACTACCTCTGATGTGAATTATGTTCCTTTTACTACTGTTTGCCCTAATTTTGATGTGAATTTTGAGATTAAAGGATTGCTTATTAATTTTCTTCCTAAATTTCATGGTTTGATAGAAGAAGATCCCTACATTCACTTGCAATCATTGTCTATGATTTGGCAGAGCATGAAACCGGTGGGTGCTTCTTTAGATCAAGTGCTATGGAAAGTCTTTCATCTATCCTTGGAGGGTAAAGTAAGGGAGTGGTACATGAGCCTTGTGAGACACGTGGCGAATGCCTACCACAGCTGGGGAAATTTGAGAAAGGCTTTCTTAGAGAAGTACTTTCCTGCCTCCAAAACTTCATCAACGAGAAAGGAGATTTACTCTGCACGACAAGACTTTGATGAGTCCCTCTATGATTATTGGAACCATTTTCAAGATCTATTATCAAGATGCCCTCACCATCAAATATTAGATGAGCAGTTAGTGTATAATTTCTATAATGGACTGAAGAGTCAAGACAATGTTGTGTTGGATGCAGCCTTAGGAGGTTCACTGATTGACCTCACCGCTGAAGAGGCTTAGGATCTGATTAAGAAAATGGTTCTGAGTCACCAATAGTACAGTGCTAGGGACATTAAAGTAGTATATGAGTTGGGAGCTTCAACAGTTCACTCTAGAAGAATGGAAAGTCTTGAGTCTAAGGTCAACTATTTGGAGAGTAAAATGGCTACTTAACTATCCCTTATTACTGTAAATTTGAAAAATATGAGTGTGCATCGTCCACCAACTCGTATGGATGTTATTGAACCTATTTGCGAAACTTGTGGTTCTATGACGCATATTTCTAGTGTCTATCCCAATCGTTATGAAGAGGTATCTACTGTCTATTAGGGTTGGCGAAATCTTAAGTGGGACCCTTATTCTAATACATATAACAAGGGATGGAAATCAAATCCTTGACTTGGTTGGAGAAATGAAGAAAATAGACCTCCAAACAGATTCCAGTGAGGTGGAGGGGCTGGTCTATCTACTAACTAGTTCCAAAACCAATAGCAAGCTTTAACCGTTCCATAAAAGGAAGACACAAATCAACTCTTACATAATATGATGGCATTGATGAAGGGGGAGAGGACTTCTAATGACAACCAGTTCAATTCTATAGCTTCTCTGATTCAACAAGACTCTTCTAAGAATGTTGCTAGATTCAATGCCCTAGAGAAAAGAATGGACCAATGGGAGACAAAGATTGAAAACATCAACTCTTATGTCACTCAGCTATCCAATAACATGAGTCAGCAACAAGCTAGGAGTAGTGGCACTATTCCATCAAACACTGTTATAAGCCCTAAGGGTTTGAATGCCATCACTCTTTGATATGGAAAGCAAGTGAAGTTCAATGATGAGGATGAGGAAGTAGTTGAGGAGGAGATTGAAGGTGATGAGTTGCCTCCCACACCTGTAAGTACAAGGAATTCTGAAAGCTCTAAGGAGAGAGCATTATTAGCTGAAAAGGAGTCCACATTTTAAATAACAAAGGAACAAATTCTAAAAGCAACCACGAACAAGCAACAATAAGGGAGCATGTTGAGTCAAGCAATTATGAAGCCAATAAAACCAATGGTAAGGGGGTATATCTTAAAGACCTTCCTTTTCCTAATTCATATTTGATGAGCAAAAGAATGACTAAAACTAAGCATGAAAAAGATATTATCGATTTGTTTAGTAAAGTGGAAGTCAATATTCCTTTGCTTGATCTTGTGAAATGGGTTCCTGCTTATGCCAAATACCTCAAAGACCTATGTACCCATAAAAGGAGGTTTAGGCCAAATGAAAAAGTTCAAGTATGCTCAAATGTGTCTGCCCTATTTAAACCTCAAATCCCTATAAAATGCTAAGACCCTGGATCCTTTACTATCCCTTGCACTTTAGGTAAAGTTACTATAGAGGGAGCTTTGTTAGATCTAGGGGCAGTTATTAATGTCATGCCTAAGTCCGTTTACACTTAATTGGGAGTCAAGACTTTTAAGTCTACCACTATAGTACTCCAATTGGCTGATAAGTCTATTAGGTGTCCTGAGGGAATTATAGAGGATAGAGGATATTTTGGTCTAGGTTAAGAATTTGGTTTCTCCTGCTGATTTTTATGTGCTTGACATGTCTTTTGAACTTGTTTATGACACCATACTGATTCTTGGTAGACCTTTCTTAAGGACTACCAACACCATAATTAACATGAAAGAAGGCACCATCACAATGGAAGTAGGTGATCATAAAGTTTCTTTTAATATGTATGAAGCAATGAATCATCTTTATGAAGATTACTCACTTTTGGGTGTTAATATGATTGATATTGTTGTTGATGATGCTTGCTCTGAATTTGAACTGCAAGATGATTCCTTTGGCTCTGAACTATATTCACTTGATTCTACTGATGAGGAAGACACCATTTCTTCCTTTTCATCCCTTTATTTTCTTGCCTCTGCTTGCTCATATGGAGGTGACATAACATGCCTTAACTATACAATAGTTAATTGCAAAGCAACGGTATCATCTACTGACTCACATGTGAGTTCTGTTCCTTCTATTATCAGTGATGACCTCTTTGAGGAAAGGTTTTTTGTTAATATTTTAGGTGATTCTAGCATCATAGAGGCTGACACTGACGTGGCAATTGATGAAGTTGTTTCATCATAACAAAAAAGTCTAACTAAAGATAACAGATATGGTCCACTTTTAGCTATTTCACCTGCTTATTGGATGCAAAGATGCCTTGACTCTAAGGATTATTCTCAATCCCTTACATCTCCTAACTTATCTACTTTTAATTCTTCTCATACCTTAAGATACTTGGATGAGCTATTGTCTATTGATGATTTAGGTATGAAGAAGGATTTATCTAAGGCAATTGCTGCTATAGATCAACCTAAGGTTGGTTCAACGCTTGGAATAGATGAAGATTGTAAAGATGACCGTATGGACCCTAAACTATCATTGGTTGAAGGAAAGGGGAGAAATCTATTCTTTCTTAAACTTCATGAATTGATCACTTCTGTTGTGCAACCTCCTAAGATTGAATGAAAACCCTACCCTTACTTTAAAATATGCTTTCCTTGAGTCTAATGAGCGATTACCTGTCATAATTGCCAATTCTCTGTCTATCGGTGAGGAAGAGAGACTCCCTGCTTTGTTGAGAGAGCATAAGAGGGCTATAGGGTGGGCTTTAGTTGATATACCTGGGATTAGTCCAGCTATTTACACACATAAGATCCTATTGAGTGAGGGTTCCAAACCTTTGAGATAGCCCCAAAGGAGACTAAACCCATTTATCCTAAATGGGGCTAAGAAAGAAATCACTAAACTTTTGAGTGCTGGGATCATCTATCCCATATCTGATAGCGAGTGGGTTAGTCCGGTTAGAAATGATAGGGATGAACTTATTCCTACAAGAGCACAAATTCCTAGCGTGTTTGCATAGGCTATAGAAGATTAAATGATGCCATATGAAAAGATCTGTTCCCTCTTCCTTTTATTGACCAAATGCTTGAAAGACTTGCAGGCAAATCTCAATACTATTTTTTGGATGGTTTCTTTGGGTACTTTTAAGTACCCATTGCACCAGAGGACCAAGATAAAACCACTTTTATATGTCCTTTTGGTATCTTCACTTATTGAAGGATGCCTTTTGGATTATGTAACGCTCCAGGGACTTTCCAGTGTTGTATGATGGTTGTTTTCTATGAATTTTTAGAGGAATGTATGGAAGTCTTTATGGATGACTTCACTGTTTGTGGTGGTTCTTTTGATAATTACCTTGCTAGTCTTGAAAAAGTTTTAAAAAGATGCATTGAAAAGAATTTGATTTTAAAGTTTAAAAAATGTCATTTCATGATCAATGAGGGCATAGTGCTAGGTCATTTGATTTCTAGCAAGGGGATTGAAGTTGATAAAGATAAGATTGAGCTCATATCTTCTTTGCCTTATGTTGTCTGTGTTAAAGATATAAGATAATTTTTGGGTCATGTATGATTCTATAGACGTTTTATAAAAGATTTTAGCAAGATTGCGTTACCTCTTTCAAAGATTTTACAAAAAGATGTAAAATTTGACTTTGATGATTCGTGTAGAGATGCTTTTAATGAGTTAAAGTCTAAACTCATTTCTGCCCCTATGTTGATTGCCTCTGATTGGAAATTACCTTTTAAGCTTTCATGTGATGCTTATAATTATACTATAGGAGCTATGTTGGGCCAAAGGGAGGAGAAGCTCTCAAGAGCCATTGCATATGCCTCGAAAACATTGGATGCAGCTCAAATCAACTACACAACAATAGAAAAAGAGTTGTTTGTAGTAGTTTTCACATTAGAAAAGTTTAGGTCTTATTTGTTAAATTCTCATGTAACTGTTTTTACTAACCATGTAGCTGTCTGCTATCTTCTCAAGAAACCACAATCTAAGCCAAGATTGATAAGATGGGCATTACTTCTTTAAGAATTTGACATTGAGATAAAGGATCGAGCCGGGGCAGCGAATCATATAGTCGATCACTTGAGAAGGCTACCAGAGGATACAAGGGGAGTAGACTCTTCTAAACTCACTTATGATTCTTTTCCTGATGCAGCTTTATGTGCTTTAGTCTTAAAAGAGCCTTGGTATGCGCATATAGTTAATTATCTCATGACTGGATTCACCCTTCCTCTTATGTCTAAGTTGTAGGCACAAAAGCTTAGGAGCGAAGCAAGGCATTATATTTGGGATGCTCCTAATCTATGACAAATTTGCAGTGACTAAGTCATAAGAAAGTGTGTGCCGAGTGAAGAATTCTTTGCCATTATTTCATCTTTACATTCCATAGTTTGTGGAGGGCATTTCAGTGTAAGGAGAACATCTCAGAAATTCTAGACTTTGGTTTTTACTGGCCAACACTTTTTAAAGATTCTTTTACATTTTATCAGTCCTGTGACAAATGTCAATGTTTTGAAAAGTTAGGTAAAAGGTATGAAATGCCTCAGTAGCCTTTACTGTTTTGTGAAATCACTGATGTTTGGGGGATTGATTTCATGGGTCCTTTTCCTCTGTCTTTTGGTTTTGTATATATCCTCTTAGCTGTAGATTATGTGTCCAAATGGATAGAGGCTGTGCCTACTAGAAAAGATGATGCCCAAATAGTGTCTACATTTCTTAAGTCCAAACTTTTCTGTAGGTTTGGTATTCCAAGGGTTTTGGTGAGTGATAGGGGTACACAATTCTGTAATAGGGTAGTTGATAACCTGTTTTCAAAATTTAGAGTCACTTATAAAGTCTCTACTGCATATCACCCGCAAACTAATGATTAGGCTAAAATATCTAATAGATAGATGAAGCGCGTCTTAAAGAAGATAATAAAGCCGTCCAAGAAAGATTGGAGCTTGCGATTAAAAGAAGCACTGTGGGCTTATCAGACTACCTATAAGTTATCAATTGGGATGTCTCCCTACCACTTAATCTATAGCAAAGCTTGCCACTTGCTAGTGGAGTAGGAGTATAAAGCATATTGGGCAGTCAAGTAGTGCAACATGGACTTAGAATCTTCTGGGATGGAGAGAATGCTGTAGTTATAAGAATTGGAAGAGTTGAGGCTAGCAGTGTACGAGAACTCTCGACTGTACAAGGAGAAAACAAAGTTTATGCATAATAAAGTTCTCCTGAGGAAGAACTTTAAAGAGGGAGATAAAGTGTTGTTGTTTAAGGTTCGTTTCACTTTTAAGCAAGGGAAGTTTAACACTTGTTGGGATGGGCCATACACAGTCACAAAGGTACACAACTTTTATATGGTGGAGCTTCTACATGAAGAGACTGGAGCTAAGCTTAAGGTGAATGACCATCTGTTGAAGCTTTACCATGAGAACCAGAAACCTCCATGACTCTCTAGTTATTTCTTTCCTTCACTTGTTTACTTACTTTTTCCCTGTGATTGCTCATTACATGTTTTGGTGCATTAGTTTATTGAGTAAGTTTGGGGGAGAAACTACCCTTAGGAAACATAGTTTAGTTTTTAGTTTAATTAGTAGTTTTTTAATTCAATAATATCTCCTAGTTTTGTCTCTTGCCTTTCTTTTGTTGTGCTTAATTACCCTGATGCATGATATATTTTCAAGTTTGGACAAGTTTAGTATTGCTGATTGTGTTGCATTTTCTTTTCTTGAGCTTATTTGGCACCTTATGACCATATATGTATACTTAAAGGTTTTTTGAGTATCCAGCCTGTGTCCTGTGTTTATTTGTCATATTTGTCATTTCTTTGTTGAAGATGTTTTATTGTCTTTTTGAGTTCGGGCTACTTTAGCCATGACGAACTCATGATTTTCCACGACAAAGCCCCCTAATTTCAGTGTTGTTGTTGGAAAATCTTTTCCGCGGTATGCATTCCACATCACCACAATGAAGTACTCTTGTTTCTTACCCTTTCCTCTTGGGATATCTTCACCGTGGAGTGCATTCCACGTTGCCACGGTGAAGTACTCATGTTTCTTCCCCTTTCCTTTGACCTCAAACTTTCGTCCCCCTCTCATTTATTCAATTTTTACTAATTAGATTACCATTCTGCCCCTATATATCATCTATTCATTTATATTCTTTCTTCCCTTTTGTCTTTTTACACTCCCACCCTCTTAAGTCTTTCGACTCTTCCCATTCAGTTTAAACACCCATTTGGTGCCTCCCTTCGTCTCCTTATTCTTTGTTTTGTCTCTTCTCCCTCTCTTTCTGTCTCCCACTCCTCTACCCTTCCCTCTCGGTTCTTATCACTCTCTGTGTACAAATTTCTTCCTCCTCTTTGTGCGTATCTCCATCTTCTTCTTCCATTTTTATCTTAACTTCTGTTGGTATTTAGGGTAGAATAGTTTTACATTTAGTTCTTTCTTTAATTTTAGGTTTCGATTAGTTTTGTTTAGGTTACATAGAATTATTAAGTAACTGCTGTTAGCTGCTTAGGTTATCAGTTTTGGTTTGCTTTGTTTGTTTATTTACTTTGTTTATTTGTGTGTTCTCTCTATAGCAAAATGCCTCGAACCGAACACCCTGATCCTCTTAGTAAGTTTGAATCCCTTGATAAATATACCTTTGAGGAACTGTATGAAAAAATAGATGCTAGACCTCTCATTAAAGAGTGCCCTTTTCCTCTAGCCCCCCAGACAACCCTTTTATCTAGCAACTTCATGCCTCCCAATTAACAGGTTTAGTTTAGGAGCGTACCCTAGGTAATGATAAGTTTGTTTGCCATTTTTACACTTATGCCCGATTCCACAGTCGACTAGACATTAACTTCCATGGTATTAGGGAGCTACATGCCTTCACTATTGCCAATATCCACTGCCACTATGGTCTTCCCCCATGTTATCACTGCCATTATGACCAACTCATCCATAACTATCCTATGGCTGATGTTGCCTGCACCCTCTGTCAAGAGGGTATTGACTGGTATCGACCATGCTATGCTAAACGCTACATTAAACGCTTTGAGTTGCGGCCAGAGGCTCATCTTTGGTTGCACTTGGTCTGTAACATCATCATTCCCACCACCCTCGTAGCTAACGTCACTAAGTACTAAGCCCTCTATATTTACCTCTTGATGACCGATCGTTCGGTCAACTCCATCAATACACCTAAACTCACCAATGCTATAGCCTTCCCTCAGCTTGTCTCTAACATTTTCCATGCCCACAACATCCCTACGTTTAATAATGACAACTATTTTGACCCAGTCGCACTCTTTAGGTACAACCACCTCAAACATCCTGACTTTGAACCACCACCCCCTCCCATACTTATTTTTGATGATGGTGCAGCATTTGGTGCACCAACCTAGGAAGGCCAGCCAACTCAGGAAGTCTCTGAGCCTGTCACTTGAGAAACCCTTGATGGTAAGATTGAAAGACTTTTTGTTGATCTATTCCAACTCCATGTCGCTCTTTTACGAGATATATGTTATTGTTGTCACATGGATGCTTTGATCGCCAAACAACTACAATTCCAATTGCCCTCTGATGAGGATGAACCGATGAGAGATGCCCATCTAGAATAGGATCGTATGGGTCCGAATCTGATCATCCTGCAGACTAGCCTTGAGTCTTTTTTGTTTTCTGTGTTGCTGTTTTATCCTTGAGTCTTTATGTTTTCAGTCTTGAGTCTGTTGGATACTTAGTTAACTTTTTTTATGTTATTTTTAATGAATTGCAGCTGCTTGTTCTGGATGATGTGACTTGTTTCATTGGCTACTAATGGCCCTGTTGTTTTGCTGATTCTCATTGTCTTTTGATTGCCCCCTGTGCTTTTTTTTCCAGTTGCTCTACTGTTTAAATTCCCTACACTATTGTGTTTTCATTGTTTCAAAATTGAGGACAATATTGTGTTTTAGTATGCGGGAGGAAAGCAAAAAGCTTCTTCATGCATCATTTTTGGTCACTTAAGTGCTTTTGAATAGGTCATTTGTGTGTTATCTTTAAAGTGTTGAACTTGGTTTTTGACGTGAATTTGAAATTGCATGGCATTTTTCCACATTTTCCACATCTCTGCCACCTTTTTCCACGTCCATCTATTGGTTCGCCGTAGTGAAGCTCTCCAATTTTCATAATTTTTTATGACCCTATGAGGACTGGTCATCCCGTGCATAAGATTGTACAGTGGTGACGCTTGAGTTTATACAGTAGTGACACTTTAGTCACCACCATGCAAGCTTATACACGGTTGTGACACATTTGTCACCACCTTATGCATGGTGGTGACACTTTAGTCACCACCGTGCAAGTGGTGACAAATTAGTCACAAACTTATGCATGGTGGTGACATTTTAGTCACCATCTTTTTTTATCATTATATTCTTCTTTTTTTTCCTTTCATGTAAAGTTATATGAACTTTAATTTTTCATGCAAAATTCAAAAAAATAATACAATCAACATGCTTGCAATATTCATGCCATTTTCATTCAATTTATCTCTCATTTGGATCAAATAACAAGAATTCGTAACCAAAATCAAGATATGAAGGCAATTAAAAGAAATAGAAACTAGACACAATAATTATTCTTATTGTAGAGTATTGAATCTAGATTTCTTATTTTCTTTGCCTCAAGTTGGAATTTTGCAGATTTTGTTCTTTAAGATGTTGCTCTTTTTGATCTCCTCATATTTTTGGTTGTCAAGCCATCTTTTGGTGCGTTTCTCTTACCTTTTATACTCTTAAGCCTTTTAGGGGTTTTTCACTTGTTTTTGTTCCAAAAATAGTCCAGAATCATCAAAAATATAAGAAAATCTCTACCTTTTCTTATGCTAGAGAGCTTATAGTTTGTTGTTGCTTTATGTACGATCATGCATCTCAACTCCTTTTCATCTTTTCTTCGATTCTCCTATATTTACTCATCATAAAATACAAAAAACTATTGAAATATTCAACTAAAATCAAATTGTTGCCCTAAATAATAATTAATCAAACAAAATGCACAAGACCTTAATAAGAACACAAATCTAGGCCTTAAATATATGATTATCATCTAAGAAAACACCAAAAACACACTCTAACACCTATAAAACACATTATAATTCACACTTACCAACTTCCCTACAATTAAATCTTTACCTGTCCCTAAGCAAACTAAAACCATAAAATAAGCAAACATAAAACACATAAGCATATAATTATGCAACAATGTAATAATGACACAATGACGTCAAATATCATGAATTTAAGTTAGCCACAAATATCAATCATTTAAAAATTCCAATACACTAACTTATTCCATTCATGTTTAAGTTTTGATTTAAATACACATATCAACCAAAATATTGACACCTAGTTATACATTTATGGCTGTTGAGCGAGTTTTACAATTTATAAGACCCTCAATAATCTGCAAGGCACGTGTTGTACTTTCTAGTATTGAAGGGTCGATCCGACAAGGAAGGTACTAGCCTAATCTTAATTCATATAAGGCTCAAAGAAAAGAATAAAAAGAAATAAAAATTGCACAAGTGAACACGAAAAGTAAATAGGAGAAATTGATTTAAGAATTATAGAGCGTAAATTTCAACTAAACAGAATTAAACTGAGTAGTCACATAGGTCACAATGGAAATCTGTCAAAAGAGTTAATCAAGTTATGAGAGATGGGATTTTAAATATCATTAATGCTAATATATCAATTTATGTGTTTACGGGATGTCGGTTCTAGACGGTCGTAGGGTTGATAACTCTCTCTCGAGTTATAGCCATTAAACCCTAAATTATAAACCCTAATCTAATTATGAAACTTGTAATCTCTCAATTCATAAATTACCCAGAATTCTAATTAGTTCTAAAGCTCTCTAATAAACAATCGAATCTTGCATATGATCTCTCTCCAGGAAATTACCGACTAGATTGATTAAGTGGTGAATTAGATCACCTAACTCTCATTAATCAGATCTAATCATTTTTATTCAGCTCACCCTCTCGATTTGTTATTGAAACATGCAAATACATTAATCAATCATAACAAACAAACCAATAAACACAAAATAACTAAATCAACATTAAGAAAAAGTAAAATCTTGAAGGAGAGTTTAGAACATTATCAACAACCCAAAATCCAATTCTAGACAATCCATCTTAAATTATACATTTAAATGAGAAAGGAATGAAGAGAAAATGGAACTTAGGTGATTGAGCCCAATTTTGTTATCTAAATTGGCAACACTTTCATGGCCTTTACTATACTTTTTGACTCTTAATTCTTGATTTTGTGCTTAAATTAATCCTTGAGTGTGCATATTTATTTTATGCAATTCGATATTAAAAATTGTCACAATTGGTATTAATTGCATTTCTTAAGTTTTCTAAGAACTATTGATACTGCAAATTGTTATTTTTGATTGTAGGATCCTCAAGAGAAGGGAGTCAATGTGCTAAATTGAAGTCAACAGAAGATCATAGCCTTTGGGAAAAGTTTGCCGTGGTATGCCCATCTGTCGTCATAGCATAAAATGATAAATCTATGCTGAGCTTTCGGGAGAAGTTTACCACGGTGAAGATTAATTCTTTTGCCGCGGCGAAGGAGCCAACAAAGAACAAATCCTTTCGGGAAAAGTTTGTCATGACGAACCTTCAAAAATTTGAACTATATTTGGGAAAATCTTTCCCTATTCTGACCCGACCCGTGACCCAACATTTAAAAACATGCCAAATTAGGTTATGCAGAGAGACGAGAGGATATATCTAGAGATAAGAAGAGAGAAGGATGATCATCATTTTTTCCTGATACTTCATCTCTCACTCTCGACCATCATCCATCACCCATATTTTTCACTTCTCATCGTCGCCTTTTGCTGCTACCATGGATTCTGTCAGTGTGCCTACAGTTGCGAGTGCTCCCGGAGAGATGCTTGGCTAAGCACCATTTCCTCTTAAAAATGTAGCGATGGTTTAAGTTCAATGGGATTCAATGGGGAGTAGTTTGTTCATATCTTTCTACACTGTTGTGAACTCCTGAGTTAGGATTTATGCTTTGTAGCTAGACTTTTTTTTATTAGCGTTTAATCAAGAGTTAAATAATGTATTGTGTTATGGATTTGTTTGTGTAGGGCTTGGATGCTCAATATATGAAGTTTCATATATGTCTTTTTGGTGATTGTGCTAATTCTCTTTTATCTGCCTAGTTGTGTTTGATATTGAGATTATGCTTAATCCAAATTGACCACTTGCATTAACTTGTCCATTACACACACTAAGATGCATGAAACAAGGTTTTAAGAAATGGAGTTCATTGATTAAAACCCTGGACTTAAGGAGTTCTTTAAGGTTTATCATTCAAAAACTTAGTAAATTTCGCTCCCAAAAGATTTGTTTTGAACCATGATAACCAAAGCTCGTTTTCAAGAAGATTTTTATCACATTTGATCATTGTTTGAGTTTTCATTTTTCATTTACCAAAAATCCAAAAACACCCTTTTAATACACTTTTCTTTCATTTAGTTCAATTCG
>JANIIA010000004.1:38197760-38222370 GCA_027478495.1 Erythroxylum alaternifolium
AACCTGTTTTCCTTTATGACAACTTTCACAAAAGAAATCCTTGTTAAAACTTATTTTTGGTAAACCTCTTACCAAATAATGTTTAATCAACTTGGAAATATGTTTAAAACTAACATGAGCTAGCTTTTTATGACAAATCAGTTTTTCTTCATCTGTTGATAAAAAACAAGAAATATTTTGAGTTTACAAATCTTTTAATTGATCTTGTAAAGATTGTTTCGTCTTTTGGCAGAAAAGAATATAGACCCCCCCTTGTTTTTTACTACAAAAAAATTTTAATTAAAGGATACTTCAAAATCAGAATCACATAATTGACTTACACTAATCAAGTTATGTTTTAAACCTTTAACTAGCAGAACATTATCAATACATACAAAGGAATCTTTATCGATTTTATTGATTCCAACGATTTCGCCCTGCTGGTTATCTCCAAAAGTTACTAATCCTCCCTTCTTAACTTGAAGATCTAGGAACATAGACCTTCTTCTTGTCATGTGTCGCGAGCATCCACTGTCCAAATACCATTGGTGTTAGCTACTTCTTCCAAAGAAGGAGATCTGTAATAGATATTATGTCCTTTTTAGGTACCTAAATTTTCTTGGGTCATTGATGGTTAGTCTTATAAGCATTCATAGACTGATAAGAAGATTAGTGAAATTTATTTCTAGGAACAAACTTCTTTTTGTAACTAGTATTATTCTTAATAAACCCTAGACCACTCCTATCGTTAGGGTGTCGATAATTACTAATCATATCATTCGTTCTTTTTGTACTTTCAGTAAAAGTTGATAAATCTACTGATAGATAATGAATCCTATGTTTTAACTGACTAATTTCCTCAGATCTATCAATAGAAACTTTTTTCATAACGTCTACTTGATTCTTAAGATAGACGTTTTCTTTTTCCAACACTTCCGCGTTTCTCAAGTTTTCAACAAACTTTCTTTTTAGAGATCTATACTGTTCCAGTATAGTATGTGAATCTTCTAACAATTCTAAATATGCATCTTGAAGTTCATTAAGGTTAGAAGTTACCTCCTCATCACCTTCTTTTTCGGCTACCAAGCATATATTTGCTTGTTCTAATGCTTCTGAGTCAGAATTAGATTCGGATGAATCTAAATCTTCCTAAGTTGCCATCATACTCTTTTTATTTCCTTTGTTTTTCTTCTGTTCTCTTTTTAGCAACGGACATTCAGACTTGTAATGTCCTGGTTTGTTGCACTCATAAAAAATGATAGAAGTCTTCTCATTCATGACGTCTTCTTTGCTATTTTCCTTAAAAGAAAATTTTTAGCTTCCTTTTGCTTTCTTTTTCCACATTCTTCTGATCTTCCTCGAAATGAAAGATAATTCGTCATCATCTTTACTTGAATCACGATCAAACTCTCTGGTATCATCTTTCTTGACTTCTTCAATCTTTAATGCTTTTGATGAAGAACTTATATTCCTTCGAGTCTTGTGCTTTCTCTGATCAGCCTTTAATGTTATGGTTTATCTCTCTTAGGTTTGTCTTCAGCATCCAGCTCGACTTCATGTATCTTCAAAGAACCAAACAACTCGTCTAGCTTTAGTTTGTTCAAGTCCTTAGCTTCTTGTATAGTAATGACTTTGGGTGTCCATCTTCTTGGCAGACTTCTAAGAATCTTCCTCACATGGTCTTGATTATTGTAGATTCTCCTAAGAGCTTTAAATCCATTAACGATAGTTTGAAATCGTCCAAACATTTGATCAACAGACTCGTCTTCCTGTATTTTAAACAGCTCATACTGGTGTACAAGAATCCTAATCTTGGAATCTTTCACCTGGTTTGTGCCTTCATGTGCAATGGATAGAGTGTCCCACATCTCCTTTGCCATCTCGCATCCATGAACTTTAACATATTCACTTCTGATCAACGCACAACTCAGAAAGAACTTGGCCTTCAAATTTAGTTGAAATCTAGCTTCGTGTTCAGCTGACCATCTGTTGCGAGGAATGGCATTACCATCATCATCTACTAGTTCGTATGGTCCATTCTCGATGATATCCCAAAGATCAATGTGTGTGGATTCTATGAAGAGTTGCATCCTGTCCTTCCAATAATGATAATCTTCACCATTAAATGCAGGAGGTCTTGTGACAGAGGCACCTTCAGCTATAAAAACATGTGATTCAGCCATAGATCTTTGTCCTCACTTTGTAAAGGTGGTTCTTAAAAATCGAGCTCTGATACCAATTGAAGTAAATCATACGATAATATAGAATTCACGTACAATATATGATATACACTAGAAGGGGGGTTAAATTGTGTATTCTTTTCGTGAATACAAAATCTTTAATAAATCTTGTTAAGAACTTCTCTAACTTGTTAAAAGAATACCACAAAAGTTATACAAAAATATTTATGTAGTTAAATCGCAAATAACTTCTATATACTTCTCTAAAACAAAATAGAATAAAGTGAAAGGTTAAAAGATAGATGCTGTGATTTTTATACTGGTTCACCCCAAACCATGCACTACGTCCAGTCCTCAGAATTCGTCTGAGTTTCACTATACTTCGAAAAATTTTCAAGTATTCTTTCTTCCCTTCTAGAGCCTCTTCAGGTCTCTTACACAAAGTATTCTTTCTACTATCTTAGCCTCTCTAGGCTCTTAGCCTTTTCTTTCTCTCACTAGAAAGATATTGTAAGTTTTTTGTTACAGTAGGGTTTGCTCTCTAGTATCGCACTTTTGAATACATAATTTTTCTTTTCTAAGTAAGCACTTGAAAGCTAAAGATAAATAATTGTTTAATCTTCGACTACAACTAGTATATATAGCCTAATTCTCCAACTGCTTCTTGAATCTTGATAATTGCTTCTTGATTCTTGTAGAATCCGTTATTCAGTTGAGTTCTGTAACTAACTCCAACTAACTAACTATCCGACGTACTAGCGTATCTTTGTCTTTGTATCGTCTTTTTTTTCCTCTTCTTCTATGTTCTACACTTCTTCTGTGTTTTTACTTCTTCTGTGTTTTTACTTCTTCTGTGTTCTCCACTTCTTCTGTGTTTTCTACTTCTTCTGTGCTTTCTGCTTCTTTTGTATTTTTACTTCTTCTGTGTTTTCCGCTTCTTCTGAGTTTTTAGCGTCTTCTGTGTTTTCCATTTCTTCTGTGTTTTCTGCTTCTTCTGTGTTCTCCACTTCTTCTGTGTTCTCCACTTCTTATATGTTTTCTGCTTCCTTTGTGTTTTCCACTTCTTCTGTGTTTTCTGCTTCTTCTGTGTTCTCCACTTCTTCTATGTTTTCTGCTTTTTTTGTGTTTTCCACTTCTTCTGTGTTTTCTGCTTCTTTTGTGTTTTCTACTTCTTCTGTGTTTTCCACTTCTTCTATGTTTTCTACTTCTTTTGTGTTTTCCACTTTTGCACACTTAACACATTTATCAAAATAGTTCATTTTTTTCTAATATTATTATTATTTGATTGTCACTAAAATTAATAATCGTGAAGTCCTCTTGACTTAACATAGTTGTCCAAGGAGTTTGATAGTTAGGATTGTATTGGAAATGCTTGCGAATTGTGTGCACATACTTAATGTGTGATGACTCAACACTTCTATTGATGCATAATTACACATGTTTGTATTTTTAAGGTATATTATGTTTAATCAAATGTCAATGAATAAGTTCATTTGAATAAAGACATATGTTGAACTTCTTCTTTTGCATAAAATTCTGAAGTCTGAAATGGTTTGTTTTAAAACTACCGAGTCCTAGTCATAGGTAAATAGGCATGCCTAGAAGGGTTAGCAACTGCTTCTATAAGTAGACACTAAGGTTCTTCTATGACAGAAACTCCGATGTCTTTTAATTTTAGACACTTCTGTTTTAGAGACTTAAATCTCTTCTGTTTCAGATACCGAACATGGTATCTTCTGCACTAGTCTCGTTACCCACTTCTATAAAAAGGATTAGCATTCTAACTTGGTTTGTATTCTGTTACATGTTTAGTTTTGATATAAACAAATTTTGATTTGATATAAGATAAACTCTGAATTGATACGAAATAAAGTCTGCTTTGATACAATTCATATTCTGATATGAAGGTATACCCTATTTTGATAATCAGGTCTGACATCTATACAATCTGTTCTGATACTTAAATGATTGGCACTACCATGAGAAATGTTCTTTAGTGATAGATCATATTTTGTTTTGAAATCCATTATGCTTGAATTTTTCTTTAATATGAACCTTTAATGATTGCTTATGATATAATTTGATTCAGTATATGTGGATGTTAGTTGATTGTTAAACAGTTGTTAGGTTATGTATGTTTTAGTTATGCCCCACTAATCTTTATATTTAGCACGGTGGTTTTGCCCCGTTTAGGTTTTCTTAAGAAGACTTGAGACTGGGACAATGTTAACCACAGTGGCCAAGAAGATTGAGTTTTGTTTTGACAAAATGTCTATTGGAGTTTGTTTTTGAGTTGTATCTGATAAATAAGACAGTTTATATTTTATTTGAAGGTTTGTAATAACTATAATATAGGATGGATTGGGATTTAAGACATGTTTGTGATAAGTACAATATGTATAATGTATTTTGTTTGTAACTCAACTTGTAATGAAATATAATGTATGTTTGCCTGAATTGCTTTTAAGGATGATCTAGAATGCTTTGGTTTGTTTGTATTATTTTGTGCAGAATCCATATATTCTCCCAGGGGGTTTATGGGTGTTACATCTTTTGGTATCAGAGCATGGTTTGGGTGACTCTGGTTTAACTAGCGCTTAACTACTACTTATACTTGAGTATAAAAGTTATGTTTTAGCCTAATGCGGTTTGTCCCATGTTTTGGTTATATAATTAAAGATGGAAAGATCTCACGAAACCATTAATGAGGTTGCTGAGAGTAATCATCCTGAAAGATCTCGTCCATTGATATCTGGACTCTCTGGTGTTAATTGAGGTGAAGCTGAGGTGCCACCACCTCCTCCAGCTCAGGGAGAGGTTTTAGTTAAGTTGTCTCAGGATATGATGATGTTACTCAATTATATAACTGCACCTAAGGCTCTGATTGATCAGCTACGGAAGTATGGAGCTGAGAAATTTTCTGGAACATCATTGGAGGAATCTAAAAGAGTCGAGTTCTAAATAGAGAAAGTAAAGAGGCTATTAGATGAAATCAGCTGTCCGCCAGATTAGATGGTTCACTATATTGTCTCTCTTCTTTAGGGAGCGACCTATGAGTAGTTGAAGTTCATTTTGAGGAATCCTCAACTATCGGTGTCTCTAACTTGGGATTTTTTTTCTAAAGATTTTAAAGCTAGGTATATTATGGAGGCTTATAGAAAGGATAAGTGGAAGAAATTTCTGAATCTAAAGCAGAGAAGCTTATCTGATGTCGAGTATTATAGGGAGTTTAACCGACTCAGTAAGTATGCCCCCAAACTGGTACTTACTAAGGAGTTTCGGTGTCATCAGTTTGAGGATGGTTTGAACAATTCGATTAAAGAGCATCTTGCCATATTTAATTTACTGCAATAAGTGAACTACCATCAACTGGTGCAAGCTGTAATAAAAATTGAGAAGCAAGAGATGGTGAAGAGAGAAAGGGCTCAGTGAAGGGGCTTTGCTAAAGGAGGTCATTCCTCGAGCAAGTGGAGTCAGGAAGGTGCTTCCACTGCACTAGAATTCACTCAGAGATTAATAGCTAGGGGAAGACGACAAAACTTTCCCTCATCAGCTACTTCTAGTATGGGTTCCTCTGCAAATCAAGGTTCTGGTATTACGAAATGCCCTCATTACTCCAAATACCATCAGGGTACTTGTTAGAATGTTACAGATGCATGTTCTTGATATGGTGGTACTAATCATCTAATAGCTAACTACCTTATGAGACAGTCATAGACATCACAAGGTAGTAGGGAGTTCTCTCAAATAGCTATTAAAATCAGAGGACGAGGTAGAGTTCGTAGAGGATCTGGTCAGAATAGATTTAATCTGAGTACCTATTTAGAAACTATTGATCGACCAGCTGTGCCTTCTGCTTCGGCTCGAGCTTATGCATTGAAAGCTCGTAAAGATCAGGATGCACCTGAAGTCATTGCTGGTATTGTTTCTCTCTTTAATTCTGAAATGCATGCACTGATTGATCCTGGATCTACTCATTCCTATATTTGTATAGGAGAAATGTATGATAAGGGGATGCCTATAGATCAGCTAGGGTATGACATTCATGTAACCAGTCCTCTGGGTAGTAATGTGTTAGTTAACCAGGTGTTTAGGAATTGTCCTATTACGATCCAAGGAAATAAATATATAGCAGATATGATTAGATTGCCTTTTTATGAATTTGATTTGATTTTAGGTATGGATTGGTTGTCCAAGCATCAGGCATTGGTTGATCTTAATGCTAAGATAGTTATGCTTAGGAAGCCTGATCAGCCTAGAATATTATTGCATGGCATCCGCACTAGTTCTATAGCTAATGTGGTATCTGCTATGCAAGCACAAAAGCTCCTCAGGAGGGGATGTGAAGCTTATCTAGCTTTTGTGTTTAATTCTAAGAAGGAGGGTGGTAAATTGCTAGATATTCCAGTGGTCAATGAATTTTCAGATGTATTTCCTGAGGAATTACCTAGACTCCCTCCTGAAAGGGAAGTGGAGTTGTCTATTAAGGTTGTATCTGGAACTACTCCTATATCCAAGGCACTGTACAGAATGGCTCCTACTGAATTGAAAAAGTTGAAGGTGCAATTACAAGAGCTTCCGGATAAAGGATTCATTCGACTCAATGTCTCACCATGGGGAGCACCAGTCTTGTTTATTAAGAAGAAGGATGGTACACTACGGATGTGCATCGATTACAGGCTATTGAATAGAGTCATAGCGAAGAAGAAGTATCCGTTGCCAAGGATTAAAGACCTGTTTTATCAGTTGAAAGATGCAGGAGTGTTTTCAAGATAGATCAGCAATCGGGGTACTATCAACTTCGAGTAAACGATGTGGATGTACCAAAGACTGCATTTAGGACCCGTTATGTACATTATGAATTCTTGGTAATGCCATTCGAGTTAACTAATGCTCCAGCAGCATTTATGGATATGATGAATAGTGTATTGAATCATTATTTTGACCAATTTGTTATAGTGTTTATAGATGATATCCTGGCCTATTCTAAAAATGAACATGACCATACTAAGCATCTCCGAATTATGTTATAGACCCTGTAGGAAAAACAGTTGTATACTAAGCTGAGCAAGTGTGATTTCTGGCTTCAAAAGGTATCTTTTCTAAGCCATGTTGTCTCTTCTCAAGGGATTAGAGTTGATCTTAGTAAGATAGAAGCAATTGTTAACTAGAAGCCACCACGAAATGTGACATAAGTGAGAAGTTTTCTAATTTTTTGGCTGGTTATTATCGTCAGTTTGTCAAGTGGTTCTCGGTGATAGCATCCCCTTTAACTAAACTATTACGGAAAGGAGTGAAGTGTGAATGGTCTGATAGATGTCAGAATAATTTTGATCAACTAAAAAGTATGCTTACTAAATCTCCTATATTGGCTCAACTTACTTCTAGTAAGGAGTATATTATATTTAATGATGCATCTAAAAATGGTTTGGGTTGTGTTTTGATGTAGGATGGAAAGGTAGCTACTTATGCCTCTTAGCAACTAAAGCCACATGAACAAAATTACCCTACACATAATCTGGAGCTCGTAGTAGTAGTGTTTGCCTTGAAAATTTGGCAGCACTACTTATATGGTGAAAGGTGTAGAATTTTCACAGATCATAAGAGTCTAAAGTATCTAATTACCCAGAAAGAACTTAATATGAGACAATGGCGTTAGTTGGAACTATTTAAAGACTATGATTGTATTGTTGACTACCATCTAGGTAAGGCTAATGTCAGGGTTGATGTCTTAAGTCAGAAGATCATTTCATCATTATCAATGAAGCAGAGTGAATGGGGACTTGCATCTAATGGAGCTTTAATAGCTCAGTCGAAAGCTAGGTCTACTTTGAAAGAAGAGATTTGTGATGCTCAGAAAGCTGATGATAAGTTACAACAACTTATCTTTGCTACTGAGGAAGGTAAACGGCCTGATTTTTCTGTGAAAAGAAATGGCGAATTGTATTATAAAGATCGTTTGTGTGTGCCAGCTAATGATGAACTGAAGAAAAAGCTACTATTTGAAGCCCATAATATTGTTTTTATAATGCATCATGGTGGAAATAAGATGTATCAAGATCTGAAGCAGCATTATTAATGGTTAGGAATGAAACGAGATGTTGTACATTATGTATCTAAATGTTTCACATGTCAATAAGTTAAAGCTGAACATCAAGCTCCATCTGGTTTGTTGCATCCTATTTTTATTCCCCAATGGAAATGGGATAACATTACTATGGATTTTGTCACAGTACTTTCTCGTACTCAAAGGAAGTATGACGCTGTATGGGTGATTGTAGATAAGTTTACTAAGTCTACTTACTTTCGGCCTGTCCGTCCTGATTATTCGTTAAATAAGCTTATAGACCTGTATGTGAATGAAATAGTGAGGTTATATGGAATATCGTTGTCTATTATTTCTGATTATGATCCTCGATTTACTTCGAGATTTTAGAAAAGTCTGCAAAGAGCTTTAGGTACTCAAGTTAAGTTCAGCACTACTTTCCATCCCTAAACAGGTGGACAATCTGAGCAGGTTATCTAGATATTAGAAGATATACTTAGGGGTTATGTGTTGGAATTCTTAGGAAGTTGGGACAACTATCTTGCGCTGATGGAGTTTACTTATAACAACAATTATCATACTAGCATTGGCATGGCGCCTTATGAAGCTTTATATGGTAGGAAGTGTAGAACTCCATTATGTTAGATAGAATTGTGTGAGAACAAAATGATTGGGACTGAAATTGTGAAACTAAAGAGAAAGTTCAAGTTATCCAATAAAGGTTGAAAGCTACCAGTGATAGGCAGAAGTCCTATGCTGATCTAAAAAGGAAAGATATTGAGTATCAGGTAGGTGATAAGGCATTTTTGAAAGTATCGCCTTGGAAACGCAGACTTCAGTTTGGGGAGAAAGGTAAGCTCATTCCATATTATATTGGTCCTTATGAGATTTTGAAGAGAGTCGGACCAGTAGCTTATCAATTAGCTCTTCCTGGAGAGTTGGCTAAGTTACATGATGTGTTTCATGTTTCAATGTTGAGAAACTATCAGTCTGATTATACACATAAGATTCCTATACAAGAAATTCAAATACAACCGGATTTAACATATGAAGAAGGGTATGTGTCTATTTTAGACAAAGAAGTCCGACAACTCAGGAATAAGCAAATACCTGTCGTGAAAGTACTTTGACTACACCATGGAATCAAGGAAGCAACATGGGAACCAAAAGAGACTATGAGGCCCCAATATCCTCAGTTATTTTGATCAAGTATGAACTTCGAGGATGAAATTCTTTTAAGGGAGAGAAAATTATAAGGCCTCAAATTATATCCTAGTTGGAATGTTACATTGAACATGTAAGATAGGTGTTAAAAAAATTGTGATAAGAGTGAGGATTGCATATGACTTGAATTTTAGTTTAATGAATTATACTTAGTGAATTGGAAATAATGGTCACCATTAGAGAATTAAGGTGTTAATGTTGGGCCCGGGTTTTGGAACATATGTCATGGTTACATTACGCAAGGTTTGGGTGGAGATTAAGTGAAAAGAAGGCTTGTAAATACTTAAAAACCTAAGTTCATATTGATTTTAGCAAGTTCAATTTGTCATGATTGTGCACCCCTGTGTGACACTCAAACTTTTAAAAATCATATCTCTTGATTTCGACGTCCAAAAATTACAAACTTTATACCATTAGAAAGTTATGCGAATAAGCGACAACTTTAATGAAGTCAACTTTGTCAAATTAGGCCTACATCAATATAGTTTGTTCATTTTAATTTAGAGATAAGTGGACTAATTACTTGGTGACAAAAGCAGCATTTTATGTGGATAGGTGGCAGCTCCTAAATGGGACAAGTTAAAAACATGCGTGAAGACACATGTTGTTTCCATTTGTTGACACCTAGTATTGAAGGAGAGGAGTTTATGATGTAATTAAGAATCCAAAGGCTAGTAGCTCATTCAGGATAATTAATGTGTTCGAATCTTCTGAAGAATAAGAGGACAAAGAACAGATGACAACAGACATCAAGTTTGAATAAAGTATGGAAGTCTCTGTTCGGGAACTGGAAGAAGCAGAGGAGACGAAGGTGATTATGGAAGAAAGAAAGCAACTCACCTTCAACAAACTGTTGGATTCAATAGAAGATTCAGAGAGTTTGTTATTCCCTGTTTTATTAACAATTCACTTGAAAGAAGGATATTATTGAGCCTAATTAGTTTTCATAATGTTATCAGCGTCGTCCTTCTGATTATATTACAATTTATAGCTTACTTACAGGCTACAAAATTGATATTGAATAAAAAAGGTGGAAGCAAGCTGCTCATAATTGATCCCAGCTGAGTTTCCAAAGAGAGAACATCGAGCTACAAATGTTAAAAGAAGCACTGCATGGGAGGCAACCTATAGAAAATTATTACCTTTGATTGTTTTTGTTAGAACATTTGAATTTTGTAGTTAGGATTACTTTGTTTTTAAATAAAATCAAGAAGGAAAAAGATTTCGGGATAAAGTGGATATAGCTGAGCTTTTGTTAAATAAATCAATAATAGCCAGTTGAAAACGTGATATAGCTGAGTAACCGGATCGACACGCATCACAAATGTGTGCCTTTGTGTCAAAAAGCTATAATGAAATTTCAACCTAGCTGTTTAATAAAAACATGACTTAGTTGAGTAATCAGATCAACATTCATTACCAATGTTTGCCTCCGCGTAAAAATACTAAGTCTATGTTAAAAAAAATTGTGTTTCCTTAAAAAAACCTACCAGATTTGTAATAAGCTTGACTTTTCATGAAAATATACTTAGGAACAGTTACAAAGTCTGAATGACCAAAGAATTATTAATATGTATGTACAATTGAAAAGAGTACATAAATTAACACTTAGATCTCGATTAATTTGCATATTTAGTTCAAAGCCCCCAGATATAGATTTTGCATGTTAATGATTAGATATAACTTGTATGATTGTGTTTATGATTAAATTGATTTCATGAAGTTGAAGCCATTGCCTCATTATTGCATTGTGTGTTGTGTGTTGTGTGTTTGTTATTTTGTTTGCTTGAGGTCAAGCAAACGTTTAAGTGTGGGGATGTTGATAGTTGTGATTTGCATTATATTTTAGGGTTCAATTTGATAGGTATTTAGTGTTAATTTTAGTGCTTAGTGTGTATTTATGTTTTAATTGTGTTAGTTTATGTGTTTAAGTGTTTTTATGGGTTAGTATGCATCTTTGAGCTTAAATGTTATATTTTTTAGGTACCTTGATGTGTTTGTTAGTGTTTAGGGTAAACGGAGAAGAAGGGGAAGTTTTAAAGAGTTTCGAGCCAAAAACACGACCCACGATCATGACAAAAAGAGGCGAGTTGACAGGACCCAAGCCACGAACGTGACAGAGCGATTTGAACTAGGCCATGATCATGCATTTTGAGTCATGATCATGACAGAGAGGATTAGGTGTTGGCCACGATCGTGGCTTGCATCGGACAGACACGAAAACAACTGAAAACGTCAAGTTTTGCTGAACTTTTCAAACCGTTTTGAACCCAAATCGACCTTGGAGCTTCCAAGATATAAATAGAACATTAAAGAACAGAAGAGCATCCTTTATGCATCAATCAAATCCAAAACCCTAAAAAGCATATTGAGAGAAGGAGATGAAGGAAGAGAGACACGGAGAAGAAGCTTGACGCGAAGTACTTCCCGAAACAGGTGGTTTCCCACCGTCACTGCCCCTACTAGTCCATTCCAACAATATTTTCTATCATTATTTAAATTTTATTGATGTATAGAATTAGGATAATCGTTGAGAATAGTTGTTGAATGTCGATTTTGTCTAAACTCACCTTCGAGATTTTGATCTTTGAGATTAATAAAGTTTGATTTATTATATTTTCATTGAGTTATTTATGATTCAATAACTGTGCTTAATGATTAGGTAATAAAATGAGAGGGTGAACCGAGTGAATATCATCAAATTGGGCTGACGAGAGTTAAGGTAGTTTGATAGATAAGAATTGAATCAAATTGGTAAAATCATGTAATGAGAGATCAAGCATAGGTTTCTGGTAGGTTGTTAGACTTATTCAGAACTAATTTAGGTTTTGGGTAAATTGGAAATCGAGAGATTACAATTCCATAATTAAATTAGGGATTATAAATTAAGGTTAAAGATTATAACTTAAGAGAGAGTAATCCACCTTAGGGCCATCTAGACTTAGTAATTCGATAATTACATAATCAATTATATTTTTATTAAATTCAAATTAAAATGCCCTTTCTCTTAATCGGTAGTTTCCAGGTTGATTCTGGATTGGGTTGTGCAAAATTGCTATTTTGCTTATATTTTATAAGTTCAATTCTTGATATTGATTGTTTGATTGGTCAATTTCTGCATTAGTTGTTTATTTTGATTTATTACAAAATTTAGTCAAGTCTTAGATTTTAGGATTAGATTAACCATCCTTATGGGAACTGTACCTTAGGTACTACGCAAATGACCCGTTCGCTTGTAGAAATACAGATGTTATAAATATTAAAACTTAGCATACGTAACCTAGCGATCACAGACCAGTTTGAATTTATGAGTAGGAAGATAGATGGATTAACTATGAATCCTTAGTTATTTTAAGTGATGCAGTCTGAGGTAGCCCATTCAGGTCAAGAATTTCAAGCATTAAGGCCCTAGTATATGGATAATATGGGGAATGCTCGTAGGCCCCAGAATAATCCTTAGAGCAATACATACATTCCAAGATGGAGGAATCACCTAAATTTCTCTTGAGGGAATTAAGGGAAGCTAAAGAACCGCCTTCCTTTAAGATTTTAGCAACACCTACCTCAATAAAATAAGTCAAGCTTAAAAGACATCATAAATAGATTTCTATACATAACTTGGAATCTTAAATTTGTAAGCTTGCGAAGCTAGTTTCCAAAAGACATTAAGGGGGTTTACTTAGTACCAATGAGATAAATCTTAAACAATGTGTTATAGCAATCACCCTTAGGAGTGGTAAAGAGTTGGATGAAGAGAAACAAAAACCAATATAAGAAAAAAGTGACACCAAGAGTCAAGAAAAAGTTGAAGCTGAAGAATGCCTTCTAAAACTCAAGGAATTTTAACTTACCATCCCTTATCTTGCTAAAGTAAAGAAAGGCTGCATGGACGAGCAGTTTGGTAAGTTCTTTTAACTATTTAAACAACTTCATATTAACTTATCCTTTGTTCAGGCTCTTGCACAAATGCTGAACTACTTAAAATTATTAAAGGAGTTACTAGCAAACAAGAGGAAGTTGGGGTGGGTAAATGACCATAATGTTGAGTGGAAGATGTTTGACAACTCTTCAGAGCAAACTACTAGAGAAGTTTAAAGATCTAGGGAGTTCTACTATCCCTTGTCAAATTAGTAGCTTAAAAATAAAAAAGGCTTAGCTGACCTAGAGGCCAGTATTAATATAATGTCCTATTCTTTACTTAAGAAGTTGGGATTATATGAACCAAACCTACTAGGATGAGTTTATAGTTTGCAGATAAATTGATAGTATCCTCTAGGTATTATTAAGGATAAGTTTGTTAATTTGACAAGTTTATTTTAGCAGATAAATAGATAGTATCCTCTAGGTATTATTAAGGATAAGTTTATTAATTTGACAAGTTTATTTTAATTTTCTTATTATTTTGTTAATTTTATTATTTTTAGTTTAATTTAATTTACAATTGTGTGCTTTTTTGTAATTGAATAAAATAGTGAGTGCACAAATTTAGTGTGGAAAAAATTGTTTTTTTATTGATGTCATTTATTTCCTTATATTTTCTTTCATTTTAGGTACAATAAGAAGTAAAGAAGCAGTAGAACAATGAAAGGTAAAGGAGGCATCAAAAAAAGACAGAAAGGTGAAGGTCTTTTAGAGAGTCGAGTGGAGTTCACCCGCCACTAATGTGAGAGACTGTTTCATATCCACCATAGGGACACGAGATGCTATATTTTAATATTGGGGCCCACAACGAGTAATTTTAAAGACTTAAGGACAAGAGGTTTAGGACCAGTAGATGTATAGACTGGGAAGTGTTGGAGCAGATCAACTTGGCCCAATAGGTTTAGGAGCTTATCAATGTTAGAGCATAGTCCTAATTCTTTGACATTGTGGAGTCCACATATTTGGAACTTACACTGAAGGTGTTCTTCACATTCTTTTTGGAAAAGGTTCGTTACCATTGGGATTGGCCAAGCACAATACAATTTCAGATGCTCAGGGATATGACGAGGATGAGTTACATGGGCTTCTTTGTGATGATAGGTGATAGGCTTGAATTATCTTATATTTTCTTATGTATTTCCATATGATTTCAATCTTATTTTCAAGGTAAAATGCTTAATTTGTGTTCAATTTGTGTTGACTTCTAAGTTGGATATCTTGATATATATTTGAGAATAAAAAGACAAGATTTTAAATCAAATTAAAGCACAAATTTTTAACAAAGAGGGACAGCCCAACACCAAAATGACGTCAGCAAAAGAACAAAACGCTAGCGTTGCATGAGTTTAACACTAGCGTTAAACGCATGCGTTTTAGGAGCTAGAAATGTGAAGGCAAAAAAAGGAGTGTGTTGTGTGAACAATTAGCTGGGACTAAAAACCCCTGGAGTTTATTTGTCCCATCACAAAAATAGTGGAGGCATGAAGAAATGGAGGGTTGCAGCTTAATGTGACTAGAAAAGAGAGAGGAGTAGGCGGCGTGGCTTGAAAGAAGAAGAGCTGTGGCTAGGCTGGCGTTAGAGAAAACAAGAAGAGAGCTGCGGGTAAAGAAGAGAGGAGTGAATAGTTAACGTGGACCAAAACCTCAAAGCTTATTTATCCCATCTATGAATAGTAGTGAGCAGAACAAGCTTGGTGGTGAGTGAAGAGTAGCTAAGGATTTTGGTGGGTTATAAGTATGGGATTGAAGCATTTTTCTTGGGAGACACATGAAAGGCTAAATATCTCGATGTCGGTTCAAAGGTAACATCGACACCGATGACCAGGGTTAAATGTATTCTTCGGTTTTTGTTATTTCTTTCTCTCATCATAAATTGATTGTCTTATCCTATGTTAAGTGATTTGGGTTTTGTGTATGGATAATCAGATATCGTTTTTGTTCGGTTATTTGTGTATGAACCCATAAGGTATTATGAAAAGATGATTTTAATGCATTGAATCATTTAATTGCATACCCGTTGCTAGAATTTTGATGTAATCTGTATTTGTTATATTGAAATTCATATGTAGCAACTAGTGATTCATAATCATTAGGGATGACATGACGTAGGTTAAATGACGCATCATATGTGGTTTTTGCCTTGATTAATTGATTTTCCTAATTCTTAATGCTACTACCTAATTAAATCTAGAGATCATATCCTAGGTTATTTGGTGGTTAGCTTTAATTAATGATCATATCTTGATTAAACAAAACCTAAGGGAAAACTTGGGTTAATTATTAACCCATGATTAATAGTTGCTAGTATAGGTTTGAGAACAACCAATTGTTAAATTATGCTTAATTAGGGAGTAGACCAACATTAAACCAAAGAACTGGATCCCTACTGAATTCCCCAACTTTACCATTTTTCGTATATTTTCTTTAATTTGTTTTTATTAGTTAGATTCATTTTATTTTCTTATTTTAAAATCCAAAACCCCCAATTTTTCCTAAACACTGATTAATTTCATTTCATAAATTAATCGAACGCTCCTTGTGGGATCGACCTAGACTCACCACTGTTATAGTAGTAGTCTAGTTATTTTATTTTGACTAGCGTTACGACACACCAGTCAATTTTGGCGCCGTTGCTGGGGAGTGCAGTGTTTAGTTTTTGTTTGTGATTTTAATTAGTGTTTTGTATATATATATTCGTAATTAATTTCTTTTCGGTTATTTCATGATCCTTTCTTTATAGTGTTTTGTGTTTTATTTTTATAAAAATTTTTAAAAAATCATCATGGATGGAAGTAATTTTTTCTTTAATTCATATTCTCAATCCTATATCGATTTTTGGACTGATCAACCTAACTTTGGTATGGATGAGATAATCATCAGAATTACTTCCATGATAGTTTGCAGGATGCACAGTAATTCTCATAGAGATCAAAAGCTTCCTATCATGACTCTGGTCCATCTCTGGAAGAGTTAATTGATATAATGAATGCCATTACTTTACAATTACGGCGAAATACTCTACAATTCTAGCATGATGGAGGGCAATTTCTAAAAACTACATAGTCTAATGCCCAAGATTCGGAAAGCCAACATGACTCAGGTACATCTCTAGAAGAAATGCTTAATATTATGGCTATTAACAATCTTCAAATTCAACAGGATATACAGCAGTTCCAATAGAATACGCAACAATTGTTTCAACAAACTATACAGCAAATTCGAGAGGATGCTCTGCAATTCTAGCAAGATGCATTGCCTCGATAGGGAGATATTAATCATCTGGAGCCACAAAGTGAAGAGAAGTAGTCATATCAATATGAGGTGTACCCGATGGATGTTTTTGTAGAAACTTTACAAAGTGATAAGAAGCTTAAGAATTTTGAGGTCAACCACCTTTAACGAATTGTTTGTGTAGAAGAAGCAAAGGGGGAGCTCGAAATAGAAAAAGCTATATCATTTAGCTCGGAGGTAAATAATGAGTCCGTAATTATATTCGAGACTAACCTTTTACCTTTACCTAGCAGGTTAGGAGAATTAAACCAAAAACAAAAAGGCGAAGAGTTGTTCGAATTATTTCAAAAGAACAAGGACTCAATAGAGATCAAGAATCTAAAGAAAAAGGAAGAGCTGCCAGAAGTGCAGTTTTTAGGAGTCTCCACACCCATTGGTGATACTTTTACGAAGACCATTCTAGTGGGAGGAGGGGCGATGCTCAAAAAGATGAGTGGACATTAGAGTATGATGGAAAAACGATGAAGTTTCGCTCCTCAGAAGCCTCGAGGCATCGTGCTGATAGGGAGCTTACTTCGAGGGAAGGTACTCTAAGCTCCTCACAGAGTTTGAGCATGCTTCATATTGGGCTCAAGCATCTGTTCGACAATGGATGATGTGCATATGCTAAGGGTCAAGCATATGACCTAAAATAAGCACTTGATGGGAGGCACCCCATCTGTATCCTTTTATTTTTGTTTGTGTTTTTCTCTTTTGTACATATTTATTAGTTGGTTCGCTTTGAGTGTTTATTTGCTTGTTATGTTCTTTGGATGTAGGCGGAAGATGGATCGCTATTCTTCAAGAGGGAAACTGCCATTTCTTTGCTTTTAGGATTCACATGGCCTCTCGAGGGGAGTATTCTTGTTTCCATTCCCTTTGTGTTTTTATCAGTTTTAAGATATTGACGACAATGTTCCATTTAAGTATAGGGGTAGGGCTAGATTTAAAATTTTTTGCACTTGAATTATAATGAATGATGAATGTCAATCATGAAACTCTGTCATAATAATTAGACTGAGAATTGAGTTGTATGCTTGAATTTGGATTAGGCAGCTTGATAGAAAAGTGAATCATGTGGATTGATTGAAGTATTTAGGTGCATAAACTCAGTCAATAATTTGATACTTTAGTGATTAGGTAATGTATAAAATTTTGATGGATTTTCATATAAGCACATGTGAGGTTTTGAGGCTATATGACTGCATTTCACGGTCATTCTATTTTTTTGTTGTGTGTGAGGCTCCCCTGGGAAGATTACCTTCAGAACTTGCATTGAATCGGTTTGAAACTACTAGTTGCATGGTTTATGGAAATGATTAAGGCCTTCTTTGTTTTTAATCCTTAGCTTAAATAACCCACCAAGTCATTTTCCCTTGTAAACCCCTTTGAGCCTTTAACCTTGTTTGTTTCTATATTAATCACCTTACATTGAAAAAAAAACCCACTAGCCTTACCCTGTCACAAGTTTAATGAAGTACTAAGTAAGCATTTAATGTCTATAATTTAGGGAGTTTTGTTTTGTATTGTATTCTAAGATACTTTTAGAGGTACTCGCACTTATGTTTTGTTGATATATGCTACTATTGTTTCCTATTGCTTTTAGTTTTATTCAAGTAAAAAAGAAAAAAAAGAAAACCAAAAAGAGAAAAAATAAGAAAAAGAAAAGGAATAAAACATAGTAGCATTAGTTAGTGATGAGTAGTTGTAGTCCATTGTATTCATACATTTATCTCAGAATTTGTAGTTAGTTGTCCCTTTTACTTAGTACTTTGTGAATGCTTGTGAGTAACCTTTGAACTTTTTACCTTATCTTAACCCAAACCCCATTACAACCTAAGTAAAAGCCCTTTTGATCTATGATGGCATATATTCTATGTAGAGGAAAATGGGTGTATTTACAAGCTTATGGTAGTGTACTCTCTTAGAGGGAGTCTTGAGTGAAACACTAACCCATAACATACTTGACTGATATGAGTGAACATCGTGAGAATCTTAATTTTATACTTACCTTTGATCAATGGTGTCTTCATTTGACTTTATTTATGTGCATTGACGAAAAAAATTATGATATATACAGTAGCTTGATGTTCGAGTTGCCGATGTCTGAAGGATTGCATATACTTGATTTTCTTTGAAAATGAATTGATAGAATATTTTGGTTGTGTTTAAATTGCTTGAGGACAAGCAATAGTTCATGTGTGGGGGTATTTGATAAGATTGAATTATCTTATATTTTCTTATGTATTCTATGCGATTTCAATCCTATTTTCAAGGTAAAATGTTTTTCTTGTGTTCAATTTGTGTTGACTTCTAGGTTGGATATCTTGATAAATATTTGAGACCAAAAAGACAAGATTTTAAAGCAAATTGGAGCACAAATGTTTAACAAGGAGGGATAGCCCAACAACAAAACTACATCAGCAAAGGAGCAAAACACATGCATTTTAAGAGCTAGAAACGTGAAGGCAAAAAAAGGAGTGTGTTGTCTGAAGAGTTAGCTTGGACCGAAAATCCCTAAGGTTTATTTGTGCCATCAAAAAAACAGTGGAGGTGTGAAGAAATGGAGGGTTTCGGCTTGGTGTGGCTGCAAAAGAGAGAGGAGTAGGTGGCGTGGCTTGAAAGAAGAAGAGCTGTGGCTAGGCTGACGTTAGAGAAAGCAAGAAGAGAGCTATGGGCAAAGAAGAGAGGAGTGAATAGTTAAAGTGGACCAAAAAAGCTTATTTGTCCCATCGATGAATAGTAGTGAGGAAAATAAGCTTGGTAGTGAGTGAAGAATAGCTAAGGATTTTGGTAGGGTTATAAGTATGGGGTTGAAGCATTTTCTTGGGAGATACATGAAAGGCTAAATATCCCGACGCTAATTCAGAGGTAACACAGACACCGACGACCTGGGTTAAGTGTATTTTTCAGTTTTTGTTATTTCTTTCTCTCGTTAGAAATTGATTGTGTTATCCTATGTTAAGTGATTTGGGTTTTTTGCATGGATAATCAAATTTTCATTATTGTTCGATTATTTATGTATGAACCCATAGGGTATTATGAAAGGATGATTTTAATGCATTTATTGAATCGTTTGATTGCATACCCATTGTTAGAATTTTGATATAATCTGTAATTGTTATGTTAAAATTCATGTGTAGCGACTAGTGATTCGTAATCATTAGGGATAATATGACCTAGGTTGTATGACGCATCATATGTGGTTGTTGCCTTGATTAATCAGTTTTCCTAATTCTTAATACTACTGCCTAATTAAATCTAGAGATCATATCTTAGGTCATTTGGTGGTTAGGTTTAATTAATGATTGTATCTTGATTAAACAAAACCTAAGGGAAAACTTCGATTAATAGTTGCTAGGAGAGATTTGAGAACAACAAATCATTGACTTATGCTTAATTAGGGTATAGGCCGAGATTGAACCCAAAAATTGGATCCCTACCGAATTCCCCAATTTTACCATTTTTCGTATATTTTCTTTAATTTGTTTTTATTAGTTAGATTAATTTTATTTTTTATTTTAAAATCCAAACCCCCTCCCCCCAATTTTTCCTAAACACCGATTAATTTCATTTCATAAGCCAACTGAACACTCCATGTGGGATCGACCTAAACTCACCACTGATACAATAGTAGCCTAGTTATTTTATTTTGACTAGCGTTATGACGCGTTGATCAATAGGGCTTTATATTTAGGACTTCATGACATGTGCTTAATTGATTTTATAATTATTCCATAACCCTTAACGATTAATGACATGAAATTACTTAAGATACTCACTTTGACTCAAATGTGATTTAAGGCTCAATTTGAAAGCAAAGAAGTTGGAGTGAATCGAAAGCATGATATTTTGGCCATTTTCGAAGATTAATATTCACTTGTCTTCATAGAGTAAGAAAAAGAAAATTAGAGCAAGAAGAAAACAAATTCAGTCCAAAAGAAGATAGCCAAACAAAATGGCAGCACAGCAGACTAGGATTGCAAAGCCAAAATGCAATAATCCAAGCCAAGGTACCAAAACACACAGTAACAAATGGGGAAGCGTGGGTTTTTAATAAAACAATAGAGGGTTTTAGAAAGAGAGAAGGGTTGAGGTGCAGTAGAGTTGTTCTTCAGATAAGAGAGTATTCGGCTGAAGGCTCTTAAGGCTGAAGCAAAAAATTATTTTGGGAGCTTTTGATTTTAATAAAGATGAGGGGTAAAGCTCTCAACCTTGAGAGACCTATGGGGGTAACTTCCCGATGCTGATTCAATGGGTATATCGACACCAAGTCACGGTTAAAATATTTCATCTTATTAACGTTATAATCTCTTTTTGGATTGTTGTGTTGTTTGTGTTGATTGAATCGGGTTTTGGATAGATGATTTTAATGCGTTCATTGGTTCGTTTTATTAATTGTTATACTGAAATTCATTTGTAGCAACTAATGGTTTGAAATCATTAGGGATAATATAAACTAGGTTAAATGATGCATTATATGTGGTTGTTTCCTTGATTAATCAGTTTTCTTAATTCGTAATGCTACTACCTAATTAAATCTAGAGATCGTATCCTATGTTTTTTAGTGGTTAGGTTTAATTAACGATCTCATCTTGATTAAATACTACCTAAGGAAAAACTCGAGCTAATTATTAACCCACGATTAATAGTTTCTAAGAGAGGTTTAAGAATAACAAATCATTAAAATATGTTTAATTAAGGTGTAGACTGAGATCAAACCAAAGAATCGAGTCCCTACCAAATTCCCCACTTTTATCATTTTTGTGTTTTCTTTAAATTGCTTTTGTTAGTTAGTTTAGCTTTATTTTATTTTCTTATTTTTAAAAAATCAAAACCCGCTTAACCTAAATACCAATTAATTTCATTTCAATAACTTTACATGCACTCTCTGTGGGATCTCTAGACTTACTACTGTATAGTAGTAGTCTAGTTTACTTTGATTAGCATTACAACGCGTTGTCAATTTTGGCGCCATTGCTGGGGAGTGTGGTAGTTTAGTTTTTGTTATTGATTTTAATTGGTGTTTTGTATAAATTTTTTCGTAATTAGTTTCTTTTCAGTTATTTCATGATCTTTTCATTTTTTTGTTTCATGTTTGTGATTATAAAAAAAATTTTGACATGGACGGAAGTAATTTCTTTTATAACTATTATTCTCAATCCTATAACCAAGGTTAGACTGATTAACCTAACTTTACATTACAAGAAACCCATACATCAGTGATGGAACTTTACCGATGGACATAATTCTGAAGCTAATTACTGACAGAAAATCAATATCCGTTAGTAAAACTATCGTGAAAATTTTCACTTTATGGCAGACACAATTGTCTTCAGTAAAGGCGGAAGGAAAACATTCGCCCCAATTTTTTGATGAAAAATAGCGAAGACAAATCCATCCCCATCGGTAAATTAGACAGGAATGCTTCTCGCAAATAAATAGCATCAGAATAGTTTTGATGGATATTATTATGTCGGTGAAATTTGCTTTTGTTTAATAGTCAGTGTCAGTTTTTACTGACAGTAATGTATTCTGTCAGTGATTTTTCGAAGGTCTTCCCTCTCTGTCATTAACTTCGAATAGGCTATTTAAGAAACCCAAAATGACGTCGTTTAGAAGAACAACAGAAAAACCAATGGAAGGTTCAGGGTACGTTTAACCACGAACCGAAACAATGTCGTTTGGTAAATGCACCCCAAACCTTCCCCTGGTTTTCTCGGCAGTTCTTCTTCATTTTTTCTCCTCTCCTCACGTTGTTGTCATCCTTCTCCTCTCCTTGTCGTCGCTGTCCTTCTTCCTCGGCCGTCTGTAACTTCTCTTCTCCTCACCGTCACCGTCCGTGGCATATCTACTGCTGATCCTCTCCTTGCCGTCGCCGTCTGTCATTAGTGTACGGTGATGTTTCTCCATTTTTGTAATATTACAATTTTCTTTCTCCATTTGTTGAGTTTTTATTATGTGATTAATTCCTAATTTTCTGCTATAGTAGTGGAGACTGAGGTTGTTTTATGAATTAATGAATCAAGTTCTTGGTTTCCTTGCTTTCAATATTTGGCTTTGATTAGGTAATCTTCATTCATTCAATTGTATTATTCCTCGTTTCTAGTTAGGGATTTCAATATGTATTAAGGAATCTTTGAAAATTATGTTAGATTGATATCAATCACTCAGGCAAATAAAATCAAAATTTCTTGAACTCAGTAGCTCAAGTTCTATTACTAGATTTCCAACCTCAGTTTTCCATGACTTGCTAACTTATTCCTTTTCTTGTGTGAGTTGAATTTAACTGGTTTTAAATTTGTTAATTATTCTTAAAGGGATGCTGGATATACGAATATAAGAATATTGTCTATGACCTAGGTTCTATTCTGTACATACTAAATGTTGCAATGTTTTGAAGAGAAGGGATTTGAGATTGAAGTGCGTATTTGAGATTGAAGTGTGTATTTGAGATTGAAGAGAAGAGATTTGAGATTGAAGAGAAGGGATTTTTGTCGTTAGAATTTGGTTCAATTTCTTTTTTATTAGAATTCGGTTCAATTTCTATGTTGTTAGAACTTGGTTAAATTTCTACTTTGTTAGAATTTAGATTTAATATATAATATGTAGAAATAATTTGAAAACAATTTGATAAATAGGTGAAATGGTTCCTCTTCATTTGTTTTCTAAATGTTTTCACCTAAGATACATGTTAAACCATAAAGGTAGAGTGAATGAGCTTATAAGGTAGTGATTAACATATAAGGCTAAAAGGCTTCACTAGCATTTAACAAAATATTCCTAATTATAACCTCTACTAAAAATTTAAAATAGGATAAGCTGGAATAGATATATGTTAGGTCAGTTTAATAAAAAATCATGTTACTAGTTTTTAAAGACTTATCAATTAAAATACAATTAAGAAACTTAGTATGGTTTAAACATAACTCTCCAAAAAATGCTTTCATTTTATGACTTGCTATAACAAACAAGTTAAGCACACTTGATAGAATTAAGAGCTCCTAAATCATAAGCTCCAACTACATTCTTTTCCATAGTGAGAACAAAAATAAGAACCATCTATGTTTTCAATGCAGATACTCGAAGGAATCATGGTTGAGAATACAAAATTTCTACAATCATTATTGTAGTGAGCAGCATTAGGAAAATATAGTGGTATCGACCTATAAAAGGTAATAATTTCATGTAAAGGATTACCTCCTAATAAAGACAGCATTGAGCTTAGGATTATATGCCATTTAAAGGGAAAGAAATGAAAGAAACTTCAAGTAGAAGTGTTAGGATTTACAAAAACTTCATCTAAGTACATTGTCCTTGATAAAGGAAAACATAAATAACCAATTTTAAATTGATCTAAGTTACAATAGGCATGCAAGAAGATGAATTATAGGGAGCATCTAAACCAAATAAAAACAATAGACCAAAGGAATGAAAGAACAACTAGTAAGTTAATAATATAAGCTAAAAAGAGAGCAAAAATAGCAAACTCAATACAAAAGCTAGTGAGATAAATTAGGAATGCTTAGATAGACTGATTGAGTTTAAAATGAAAATAAGCAGAAATTTTGATAAGATAAAGCAGAACATAATGATATATGACTAAGAAGAAAACGCTTGTTTTGTGAAAATTTGAGGTTACATAAAATGTTGTACTTAATGTTAGGATAGCTTTATTGAGCTACTTTTCTTGTAGCCTTTAAGTTGTACTCCTTATAGAGCTCACTCATCGATACATCTTTCTTTTAACTTAAAATATCCTTTTAAGATAGCATGTGAACAATCAAATATTGCTTCTCTCTTAAGAATATAGGCAAACAAATAAAGAACATGCATGTTTTCTCCTTTGCTAACTTTTATAAAAGATTAAAAAAAATGGATTCATCTTCCACATCTTGTGCCTTAAAGGGATAGACAATCAAGATTGACCTAAATCAATCATTGAGATTGAGTGATGATTTTTCTCCCTAAGGGTAGAGAAAACGTCTAT
>JANIIA010000004.1:38222470-38258663 GCA_027478495.1 Erythroxylum alaternifolium
TGTGAATGGTTGAGAAGTCTAAAGTTTCCCGATGGTTATGTTTCAAACTTGGCAAGGTGTGTCGACATGCGAAAATATAAATTATTTGGGATGAAAAGTCATGATTGTCATATGTTTATGCAAAGGCTAATTCCAATAGCATTTCGGGAGTTGTTACCGAATAAGGTTTGGGAATCAATAACAGAATTAAGTTTGTTTTTCAAAGCCTTAACATCATTTGAGATTAAGTTTGCTGAAATGGAAAAATTGGAAGGAGAAATTCCAGTAATTTTATGCATGTTAGAAGGGATATTTCCTCCAAGCTTCTTTAACTGTATGGAGCATCTACTTGTCCATTTAGCGCATGAGGCTAAACTAACCGGTCCAGTACAATATCGTTGGATGTATCCATTTGAGAGGTACGTAATTCAATTACATTAAACCTTTCTTTAAGTAAATTTATGAAGTTTTCAATAATCATATCATTTAACCTTATCCACTCATATAGGTATTTACATCACTTGAAGAAAAATGTGAAAAATAAGGCTAGAGTTGAAGGTTCGATATATAATGAATATTTAGTGGAGGAAACTAGCACATTTTGTTCACATTATTTTGAGCCGCATCTTCACACAAAAGAAAGAAAAGTTCCTCGTAATAACAATGGGAAAGGAACTAGTGATGCTGATGATAACTTATCCATTTTCACATATCCTCGACGAACATATGGACGTTCAACAAGAAGAATGTTAACAGAGGAAGAGAATGAGGCTGCTTATGGTTATATTTTATTGAACTATCAAGAGGTTCAACCTTTCGTGCAGTAAGTTGAAATTGATTATTTAGGCTTTGAATTTTAGTGTTATTCGTAAATGAAATACATAATAATGTTTTTAGATTATACGAGGAATTATTACGCGAGCTCATGCACAACAAAACACAGGATGATATTAATAAAGAAATTGGAAGACACTTTCCTTGATGGTTTGTAAGTTTCACTTACAAATATTAAAATGATTGAATTATGAGATTTAAGTGTTCAAACCACAATATACTGTTTAATATGGTATTTTCTTTTCTATAGGCCTTAGAAAATCCAATAGAGAACAAGTTCATATGTGATCTTACGAAGGGACCTTTGTAAATTGTTAAATCATATCCAGTGTATTTCGTTAATGGATACAAATATCATACAGAATATCATAGTCATAGCATAGCAACAATGTGTAGTTTGCATAGAGGGAGAATTGATGGATTACTATGGTAAAATTATTGAGATACTTGAAATTGAGTACTGTGCATTTCTAATAAACCAAAGTGTGATATTTAAGTGTGAGTGGTTTGATCTAACTCCAAATGTTAGTACAAAGTGCATAGCCAATACAATCTAAAGATTTTGACATTTTGAACCTTTCGTGTTGGCAATGCAAGCGATCCAAGTGTGTTATATCCCTTTTCCTAACTTACGATAAGATAAGTCAGATTGGTTGGCTGTTTGCAAAGTTAAATCTAGAGGTGTTTTTGAATCATGTGGAAAAGGAGAACAGAGAATTGAAAGTTAAGCGTTTCAAGAAAATGCTTATGAAATAAATGCATCTATTCTACATGAGGATAATGAACCTTTGAATGATCCATATAATGCATATGTTGAAATTTTATCTGGAAAAGATGAGGAGGGCCAGAGATCTGAAGAAGAGCCTGAGTTTGATTCAAATTCTTCCGAAAAAGAAGATGATTTTCATTTACAATTAAATGGTGATAGTGATTAATTTATGCTTGTAATTGAATATTATATTCAACTAATCAATTTTTTCCTTTTCAGTATACAGCATCCCTGATTCTCTTGTGGCATATTACACTTCTGTAGCCTCCCAAATTTTATTACTTATCCTCTTCTTTTTATCTATTTCCATCTTGACTAAACATGGCATCTATTTTAACTCTTTTAATTTCGGTCTCATTTTTTTATGCTTGAATCTGACATAAGAAAATGCCGACTTATGATGTTTGTAGAATATTCTCATTGGTGCACTGGGATTACTTGTCATAACTTCGAAGGATTGAAGCTTAAAACAAAACCAAGGTTCGATGACATTCAAACTAAAATGTCCGAGTAATGCTTATGTGCACTACTATGCTTGGATCTCACAGTTAATTGTCCCTTTTTGTATGCCAGACAAATGAAATATATTAACTTGATATATTAAGCTTCAAGAGTAGATTGTACATGAGTAGCATCAGAAACTTGATTATGTTTTGATTTGATCCATCTCCGTTCAAAGTTTCTATTTGTTCATTAACTCAGTTAAATTAGTAGAAAACCTACAGTACTACCAATTAAAGAAAGATAAAGGAAAAAAAATCACATCAGAGAGTGGATTTAAGTTGAAGTTCATACCATAATAGGTGTTTGATTATATATATATATATGTATTTTTTTTGGTTCATAGTTTTACTTTCCTTTCCATACTTTGCAAAATCTCTAATCAATAAAATTTAACCAAAATTCCTGAACTAGTAAACTTTTATGAAACTAGTGTGGAGTTTCATAATCTAAAATTATGGTGCTGGTCTTGTAATACAAATCTGATACCTATTAGTTAAAGGAGCTTAAAGAACTTAACTAGCTTTTGGTTCAATTGAGAGCAAGGAGCTGAAAAATGTCTTATGTCCTTTTTGAATTCAATTTGTAATATTTCTATAAAATTCAATCAAATATTAATTTCAGGTTGAAATATGCCATCAAAGAGAAGACATGATATGATGCAATCAGGATTCAGAGCACGATTCGGAGGTATTTACTGTACAGGTGAAGATCTCATGGTGTAGCAACTGGAACTGAATCACCTCCTCCCCCTCCAGCTGCTACACTTGTAGATGAGGCGTCACCTTCCGTAGATGCTGCTATACCATCCACCGTCCCTACATTATTTACTACCCTTTACCGACAGAGATATTAGGGGTAAACAATGATGATGAAAGAGGTGGCTACCATCTTGGAGTTAAGGGACCTGATAGAAGAACTTATGTTTCAATTGTCAATAATATGTAAGTGAAAATACATAAAACACTATATGTTTATTATTAAGTTATAGGTTTCAATTTTCAAAATGGTATAAAATTATTTGTTTTTATATTAGATTCATTTCATTTGGACTGTGCTCAAGAAACATGACATTAAAATTCAAGGAGAAGATTGATATTGAGGGTTATATATGGAAGAATATCTCTCAAGTGATAAAGGAATTTTACTATCAGGAGTTTGAGGGACAACAAAAAATATTATTTTCTTTTTAATTAACAGTTTTATACATTAATTAGATAAATATTATTACATCATAAGTATTAACCAAATGTTTTCCTTTTGTTTTAGAAAGAATATTTTGGGATTCTCAATTTAACGCGATCATTTATAGAATATGAGAGAAACGAGCACGTACACATTATCCTGACTTTGTTGCTGCGATACACAGGGCCGATATATGACCACCTTACATTTCTAAGCAAATATGGAGTCGTTGGCAGTAGTATTAGACATCACCTGAGGCAGTGTCCATTTAAAAGCATAATTCGAGCAACAGATGTGGAGGACCGGGGGGAGAGACTCTTCCCATACATACGGAAGGATCTATTACCCACCAAGAGCATGCAGAGAGACTTGCAAGTATCTACAGTTTACATTTATAATCTCATTTCTTTATTTTGCTATATTTCAATTGAATTTTATGTGTGAATTTTGAAATGAAAATATGTGTTTCTTGTTGAGAATGATAATGTTATAAATGTCTGGTGCCATACATGGCTGTGTTTTTGAGTTTTTTTCTTTGTTCAACAGGGGTAGATATCATAAAAATAGAGAAAACTCTACCGAAATTTTTATAAATTCTAATTCACTTATAACATTTTATTCTTATGTAGGAAAAGTTCATGGGCATGAGGCCTACACCCCGCCAGCTCTTTTTGCACACTCACACTAAGAAGCATAACAGTGTGACATTTGTCAACAACTGTTGTAGAGAATTTAATGTATGTGAAATTTATGGTTTAATATTAATGCTTAATAATTATCACTTGCTAATATAAACATTGCCTAATGATATGACCAAATACAAGAAAGCATTTAATGATGGTCTCAGCAGTCTGAAGATGTTTATGAGAATCAAACCTATCTTCATGTAATGGGTGGTAAGGACCGTCGGCGAAGGATATTCATCTTAGGTTCATTTGAAAATATATGTTATTCGCAATCCTCCACGTTCAGTACAGCAGCATGTAATAGGCGGTCCACAACCAATGAAGTCCAAGAACTTCGAAGCATAGTGCGAACATTGACAACTCAGTTGCAACAATTAATGGATCAGTTGCAACAGTTGATGCAATACATAGCTTAGTTCCGTAATAAGGTGGATAAGTTGAAGGGTAGGGGCAGCACCTCATCCCACCAATCAGAGCATCCGCTGTCTCCAAATTAATAGTGTACTTTTGGTCATTTTATTTGAATTAAAAAAACTTATTATGTACAATTTAATGTTTTATTATCGATTAAGATATTTTCAACTTTATATCATCAATCAAATTTATGTTTAAAAAATTAAATGTATACTATTACATTAACAACTGTTTAAATTATGCATTAATTATAACATCATCAAATAAAATTTATTGATAGTATTGACGGTATATTCTTAAAAAAATTTATGATTTATTTACCGACAGACATAGGTGGATCCGTAGGTAAAATTAGAACCATTAGCGACAGAAGAAGACTGACCATCGGCAATCACAGACAAAATAACCACTTCCGTCCGTAAACTCACTGACGGAAAAAGATTCACCGTTGGTAATGTTTGAACAAACTTACCAACGGAAAAGTGTAAATCGTCGATACATTTACCGATGAAATAACCAACCTTAATCTATCAGTAATTACAAACGGAATAACCAACTGTAAGCCATCGGTAATCAGAGTTGGAATAACCAACCGTACGTCGTCGGTAATTACAAACGGAATAACCAACCGTAGGCTGTCGGTAATCACAGACAAAATAACCAATTCTATTTTTAAACTCACCGATGAAAAAAACATAATTGCCGGTAATGTTTGAACAATCTTATTGACAGAAAAGCATAAACCGTTGGTAAGTAATATTAGTGACGAACATTACTTACGAACAAAGATGTCGATCGCAAAATAATGTTTTTCTTATAGTGTTAGTTATGGATGAGATGATTAACAAAATTACTTCCATGACAGTTTGCAGGATGCACAACAATTCTCATACAGACCAGAAGTTTCTTATCACGATTCAGGTATATCCCTGGAAGAATTGATTAATATTATGATTGCTAATACTTTACAATTCCAGCAAGATGTACAATAATAGTTCCAACAATTTCAACAAGATATACAGCAGTAGCTTTAACAGGGTATACAACAACTCCGGCAAAAAACAACATCTAGACTCCATAATATGGTAAGCCAAATGGGTGAGATGGCAGCGAGGATCAATTACCTAGAATTATAAATGGAAGAGGAGTAACCATATCACCTCGAGGTATACCTAATGGACGTTAATGCAGAAACCTTACAAAGTGATGAGGAGTTCGAGAATCTTGAGTGCAATACTCAAGGAATTACTTGTGTCAAAGAAGTGGAGAAGGAGCTCAAAGCAGAAACAGATAAATATTTTAGCTCGAAGGTAAATACTAAGTTTTATTTTGTTATTAAGAATGACTCTTTACTTTTACATAGTAGGTAAAAGTAATTGAACGAGGAAGAAAAAGGTGAAGATACATTCAAGATCTTTCCAGAGTATATAGACTCAATAGAGATTAAGAGTCTGAGGATAGGAAAGATGTTGAATGGGAATGAACATCAACCAAGGCCCTATTCGAAAGAACCTCATGTGGATGAACCACATGTGCTACTAGAAGATCATAATTTCATCACGTGAGGAGAAAACATGGAGTCAAGCCAGCAACTCTAAACAAAGGCGCTTCGAGGCAACCCAAGGGAAGTATATTTCTTTTCTTTAAATTTTTGCATTTATTTCCTTTATGCATATGTGTTTTAAGATAGTTTGTGCTTACTTGTTTTTAAGTTTTCAATCAAAATGAGAGAAAGAACAAAACAAACAAACAAACAAACATTTTCTCATTTTCTGTTGCTTCTAAGATTATATAATTATGATTAGAGTGTGAATTGACTAGAGAATTTCATAGCAACTTTAGCATTTATTTTACTCTTGTGATTAGTCCATATGGATTATCTTTAGAAGAGTAGTGACTGGTGGTAGACAAAGCCAGTGAGATTTTGAGCCTCATTAAACTGACACATTCATATTAGTCTCATTGTCTTTTAATAATATGTGACCTTCATGAAATGTACATCCTGACTTTGCTTTGATTTTTTCTATTCAAGATCACATTTTTATCACATGCAGTAACATGAAAATGATTAGGCATTCTTTGTTTGTCCAAGCTACATTTGCCAAATAGCCTACCCATTATATTATTTTCCTTTTAATAAGCCTCTTTAAACTTTATACCTTTCTTTTTGTATAAAACACATTATATGCTTTTAAACTTAATGAAATGTCTTACCCAAGCTATAAAGCTAGTAGACCATTTATGATCGTTGAGTTTATGGATATACAAAACTCTAAGTGTGGGGGTGTACATATGTGTGGGTTGGTTATGACATTGAGATGCTATTTTATGTCATATCATTGGAGCTCCCATGTTAATGTAGTTTCTTTTAATGTTTATAAAAAAGAAAAGGAAAGGAAAAAGAGAAAACAAAAGAAAAGAAAAAGAAAAAACGAAAAAAAAATGTATACGTTTAGATTAATGTATCAAAGAGGAAGTGTATCTGTGTTGAAAAGTTGTTTATGATTAATACATCCTCCTAAAGTTGTATTGAATGGGTTATCTGAGAATGTTGATATGAGATAGATATTGTCTTGGAAGGTACACTCATTGTAGTTCAATGTATTATTATCATCAATATTTATGAGTGATCCCTTTGGATTTGTGTATGCTTTATATGGTTTGTGGTATGAGAACTTGAATTTGAGCTAGGAAACTTGTTTTTTATTCATCATAGTTGATGTACACAATTTTGAGTGAATGTTGGTCTTTACACTTGATAGTATATTGAGTTTTACTTTTTTTTCACTAGCTTTAATGGCTTTCATGCTACTCTACCTAAATACATCTCACCTTATCTTTGCTCACATTGCAACCTTAAAAAGTCCTTTAGTCCATGATTTTGCATAAGAATCTTAGTGGTGGAGAAATGAAATGATGTTTAAAGTTGTGGAATATCATGATCATGAATGGTATTGAGTGTACCCATAGATATATTTTAGTTAAACACATTTCCTAAGTCTACCATTAGATTGCTCAGTTTTTAAAGGTATTAAATGTTGATTAATCATGAGTAGAAGCATTGACTATTGAATTCTTGCTATGATTTTTGAAAGTCGTTCATCTTTGTTTATGATTATATATTCTTAGAACATATGGGAATTGAGTAAATGTTTTAGGTCTTTGTGGTTAATTTTGACATTTTTCCTGAGGACTGTCAAAAGCTAAATGTGGGGAAATTTGGCATGTGCGTAATTGATTGTATAATTATTCTATAACACTTAGCAATTAATGGCATGAAATTGCTTAAGATACTCACTTTAACTCCTGTGTGATTTAAGATACAATTTGGAAGCAAAGAAGTTAAAGTGAGTCGAAAGCATGATATTTAGGTCATTTTCTGAACATTAATATTCACTTGTCTTCATGGAGTAAGAAAAAGAAAATTAGAGCAAGAAGAAAACAAATTCAGTCCAAAAGAAGATAGCCAAGGCTGAAACGGCAACACAGCGGACTGGGATGCCAAAGCCAAAATGCAGCAGTCTAAGCCAAGGCACCAAAACGCACAGTAACAAGTGGGGAAGCGTGGGTTTTTAAAAAAAACAACAAAGGGTTTTAGAAAGAGAGAAGAGTGGAGGTGCAATAGAGTTGTTCTTCAGACAAGAGAGTATTCGGCTGAAGGCTCTTAGGGTTGAAGCAAAAAATTATTTTGGGAGTTTTGATTTTAATGAAGATGAGGGGTAAAGCTCTTAACTTTGAGAGACCTATGGAGGGGTAACTTCCTGACGCCGGTTCAACAAGTATATTGACGTCAAGTCACGGTGAAGCTACTTCATCTTATTAACATTGTAATCTCTTCTTGGATTGTTGTGTTGTTTGTGTTGATTGAATTGGGTTTTAGATAGATGATTTTAATGCATTCAATGGATCTTTTTATTACAAACTGATTGATAAAATATTCAATGTAATCTGTAATTGATATGCTGAAATTCATTTGTAGCAACTAATGGTTCGTAATCATTAGGGATAACATAACCTAAGTTAAATGATGCATCTTACGTGGTTGTTGCCTTAATTAATTGGTTTTCCTAATTCGTAATGCTACTATCCAATTGAATCTAGAGATTGTATCCTGGGTTATTCAGTGGTTTAATTAACAATCGCATCTTGATTAAACACTACCTAAGGGAAAACTTGGGTTAAATAATATTAACCTATGATTAATAGTTTCTAGGAGAGGTTTGAGAACAACAAATCAATGAAATATATTTAATTAGTGTGTAGGCCAAGATTGAACCAAAGACTCGAGTCCCTACTGAATTCCCCACTTTTATCATTTTTAAAATTTTTTCTTTAAATTGTTTTTGTTAGTTAGTTTAACTCTATTTTATTTTCTTATTTTTTAAAAATCCAAAACCCCCTTTAACCTAAATACCGATTAATTTTATTTCAATAACTTTACACACACTCTCTGTGGGATCGACCTAGACTCACCACTACTATAGTAGTAGTCTAGTTTATTTTAACTAGTGTCACGATGCTCTGTCACTTCATAAAGACGCATGAGTATACGACCCCTCCATATAGATTTTCCATATAAGATGGATGCCCACACTTTTAGTGTAACATTAATAAGGAGCAAATTAAGACCCAAAGAAATCTAAAGTGTCTACCTTACGACATCTTGCATTTAAGTACATTTATGAGATCTGAAGTCATACACTGAGTGGGTAGGTTGATAGATTTAGTGTAGTTAGGAGTTCAATGTGATCTACTTGTGGAGTATAAGCGAGAGCAAATTAATATACTTGGGGCACACTTTAGCCTAGATGCTAGAGTGAGGAGAAGAAGGTAGGGACAATATATATCAGGGCCTACGTCACATGATCGGTGAGGATGGTGAGACTCTTCAGTTGACTACCACCAATCCAGCTTCTTAGTAATATGGTTGCCCTTAACCTAGATATAATGAAGAACATATGTATGATTATGAGGAGGTGAGAACTAATAGGAGATATCTATCGACTAGTAGAAGACCCAAATAAGCAGGTAACTATAGGAGCAGACATAGATTACATCGATATACCAAACTAGCCGCAAATGCAGGACTCACCACTACTACAGAAAGGAGGAGTTGAGAATTATAAGGATTTTTTTTCCAGATAGTGCAGGATCGCCCAAGATTCTTAGACACTGAGACCAATTGAAGCTTTCTCAGGTGGAGAAGTATATAGGATAGATCTTAGGAGTCCAACACACTATTCGGTTGAACTAGTAGGAGCTAATAGAGCTGATGGCAAGATTAGAGGCCTATGACAGATGGATGACGGAGGTCATGATGCAGATGGTAAGATATTTATGAATTTTTGTACCACCTCCCCCATCTAGATCGATCGCACCAACTTTTGCTTCATAGCCATATAATGCTTAAAGATCCAATAATCCTCTAACAACCAACATATTAGACTCACCGATGGATTTACAGCTTGTTATTTTATTTTCATCTTTGTTATATTTTGTAATCTCTTTTTTTTTGTTCTAAACTTTATTTTGGAGAGTTTCAAGCATATCTTTGGTTTGGGTTTTAACCCTTCCAAAAGCTCATTTGTTCTATCATCAAGAATCAATTCTTATATGGCTTCTTGAGAAACTGGAATAGGTATCCCCCAGGATAAACTACCTTGCAAATACCTTGGAGTGTCTATTAACTCCAAGAAGCTTAAGGAAATTGAATGCCAACCCTTGCTTTATTTAGTTAATAGGAAGCTTAATAATTGGAATAATAAGTTCCTCAACTATGGAGATAAGCTATAGTTAATCATTTCTGTGTTGAAAAATTTATCTACTTACTGGATGGCTCATATTGCACTTCTAAGGAAAATCTTGAAATCAACTGATAAATTATTAAGGTCTTTCTCATGGAGTGGCTTTAACAATCACAAGAAGGATCCCAAGATGAAATGGTCAGAAGTATGCCTCCCTAGGCAGCACAAGGGGACTTAAGAGTGTCTTAAACCAGACTTCATACTAGAATCTTACTAGTAAAGAGTTTATGGTCCCTGAGTCAAGATGAGGAAGAGCTGGATATAAATTAGTGGTAGAGTGTCACCTTGACATGGTCAAAGCCATTAGTTCGAGCCTGATTGTCGGTGAAGTGGATGCATATATAACACATAAAACATCGGAACAAATGGAAAGTTCCTATACAATCATGAATGTGCTGAACTTTCAAATAGACATTGGGTATGAAAGATTAGGTGCAAGGTATTATAACAAAGAATTTTTTTCTGGTTTGATAATTGGTACTTAACGGGACCTCTCTACAAGCTGGAAGAACTACAATAATTAAAACCTTCAATTATAGGCAATGCTAACGTGCAAGATCAATAGTAACTAATAAAGCTGGACTTTTCATTAGCTATAATAATCTGAAAGGTTTAGGGATGACAATTTTTGACCCATGGGCCTAAATTTAGTTGTTTTTAGTGGGCCGACTCATAGGTCCGGACTAAGTCCATACAAACTCGAGATTCAATTATTCTAAGCAAAACAATATCATCTTATTTAGAAGAGTTGGGCTTCAGATAATATTAGGTCTAAACAACTCAAACTTTGATCTAATTTAAAAAATAAATTATTCTATATTTTTAATTTTAAAAATTTTATTTTAAAAAACTTAGACAGTTTATTGCCATCCCTAGAAAGGTTTTAATCTATCACAACTAAGCCTAAATATAAAAATATACATAAAATATTAAAAGGTATCTAAAATTTTTTAAATTTAGTGTTTACCTTTTTAAAATTTGTAATTTAATGATTAACTTTTAAAATTATACAAATTAGCCCAAAATTATTTTTACTATGTGGTTAATAAATAAATATGCATATAAAATTTAGAAGATATGTGATCGAACAATCATTTTATATTAATTTATACAAATTTGAAAAAATTAGTTAATAAATTAAAAAAATTTAAATTAAATTGAAACATTCTCAAAAGGTTACTGTAAAAATAAGTTTTTAAGTGATAGTTTAGGAATTTGGTGATCTTATGTTTGGAAAGAAAACTAATCTGATTTGTGACGCCAGGAAGAGAAAAGCCTTACTACTGGAAGGGAAATCGTGAAAGGGAGAGAGAAAAAGCACAAGAAGGCATATTTGCATTTGTCGCAATGGCGGACAGCGTGAGAGGAGCTGCAAGGAAAGAAGAAGTCATAACATACGCTTACATTCTCCTCTATATCGCTCTCTCTAGTGGGCAGATCTTCTTTAACAAGGTCAACACTTTCTTTCTTTGTTCTTTCCTCCTCCTATTGACTGTTTACTTGATTTATTGCTCTTGATGGTGCTCTGTCTATTTAAAAAGAACCCAATCTGCCTTAGAGTTGACTCCGAAATTTCATTCTACTGTTTGGTACATGACATTAAGATTTGAAAGTACCATAGTTTCCACATCTATCAGTGACTGTGACAGTATACTGTGATTTTAAACGATAAACCATCGGAGATTGAAAACATTTTTCATTTTCTTTTTGTTTTATTTTTATTAAGACCCTTTTCCTCTCTTTTGATTTTGGATTTCAACTTCAGATCACTTGCTTGGAGGAAAATGTCCAAAAAGCTGAATTTTTGTCTCACGGATAACATCCCGGTTTTACAACTGAAATGAACTTTCGATTGCATTTAACATTTTTCTGTGGGTAGTATGTTTAAAGCTTAAGGCTTACTTTGACGCTTAACTGCCACGACACAAATGACGAATCTGAAAAAAGAATTTTTTTTACATCAATGAAGCTAGTGCCATTTGATTGGAGGAGAATGTAAGTTAATCAAGTTTTCGAACATCATAATCTGGCTAGTATACTAAGAAGATTCAGGCAATCTGCAATTATTAACAATTAGATTTTTCACCAGTTCTGGTCGATATCCGTCATTGTTTTTCTGTTTAGTCTTCTTAAGAAAGAGATGGTCCTTATTCAGTTGAACACTTCCAAGGATAAGATGATATTCTCAAAATAGACTTATTCAAAGTTATGACATTTATTCGTGGTTCGTCAATTCCATGCTATATGCTCCTCTTTCTCTTTTTCCTTTTTATTAAGGGTAATCTTTAATGCGATGGTGAAATCATGAGAATGCAATACTTGAACAAAGCTGTCCAAATCAATAATGCTTGTTGCTAGTGAGAGCTTGCAAGTTTTTCCTCGCACTATCATAAAGCCGATAGTAAGGATATCATATTTTAGTTTAAGTTCTTTAGAACCTCCTGCAATGTAAACATCTTTTTAAAATGAACCTAGACAATGTGGAATCAATTTTTGGATGCCCCAGTTTTTGTTTATTCAAAAAGCGGATCCAATTCTAATTTGGCAGAGTAGAAGAAGAATAACAAACTAGCCGAAATTTGTGTGTAATGGAGGGCAAGGAAGAGGAGAGTGAGAAAGTGCATAGAAAAAATTAGCCTTCAAAACAAACAGGAGAAGCAAAGTAGTCAGTTGCTAGTTCTTTGAAAAACTAAGCATACAAAAGTTTCATAGCTTATATATAGAGTTTAGACACTCTGAATGAAAAGATAAAATTACTAAGCATGCATCTAAGGTAAGTGACTTACATCCTTTATTTATACGACAGTTTTATCATTGAAATGTTTGTGTTGCTTTGTTTGAATCTTTGCGCAAGCTGTATGAGGGCTCATTGTTACCCAACTTTTGATTTGTGTATTCTTACAAATGCATTCAACTTTGCCTCTGATCTTATAAACAGTGTTTTCTATTGGTAATTCCCTAGGTATGCAAGTTTCAACTGGACAAGATTGTTGCAAGCATTAGTTATCCTACTTGTCGATTGTTCTCTGACTGAATGTACTAACATATATTTTTTTTCCTGCTTGATGGTTAACTTGCAGTGGGTTTTGTCATCCAAAGAATTTAACTTTCCTTATCCTCTTGGATTGACTCTACTTCACATGGTCTTCTCCTCTGTTTTGTGTTTTATGCTCACCAAAGTTTTTAAGGTATTAATTTGTTATGCCCTTTTTGGGCAATATTGTCATGAATAATTTTCTTACATAACTCTTACTCTTAGTTATGTATATCTGAAGGTTATGAAGGTTGAGGAAGGAATGACTTTAGAAATGTAAGTGAATATTTTCTATTGAACAATATATGCTTCGGCTTATTCTGATTGATATACAAAAATATATATAGATATGCAACCTCAGTTATTCCTATTGGCGCAATGTTTGCTATGACTCTTTGGCTAGGGAACACTGCCTACCTTTATATCTCTGTGGCCTTTGCACAAATGCTGAAGGCTATTAGTAAGTATCCACTATTTTTGCTTGTTGATCTTCTTATTTATGCTTGTCAAAGTTGTTGGGTCCCTACATATTTATTGTTTTTAACAGCATTATGTTACCAGCCCTTGTTTGTGATCTAGCTATGGGACCCTACAACCTGAAATCAGAAATTAACTCAGAAGGAAAATGGTATTTGTCAGCTTTTCTGCCCTTTTGACCTATTTTGAAAATACAGAAAAACAAGAGCTCATTAGAGAGAACTCTTTGATCTCAAAAATCTGAACTTTGATGGGAGAAAAATGCCTGCTTATTCCCTTGCATAACCTACGTTTTATACAAGCACAATGGACTCTTACTATCTAGGAAATATTCAAATAATTCCAACTAACTTGATAATTCCAAACTAAATCTAACCTGATCTAATCAGATCTAAATCTAATCTAATTACAATTATTTAAATGACAACCAACCAATAAGATAATGACAACAAAACCAAAAGATAATGACAGCTAATGGACTGACAGCTAACACCTAATCATGTTTCTTCTTTTATCCACGTGTAAAATGTTTGTAGACCTGGTCAAAAGGAGCTACTTTGATTGAGTTAGGCTCATTTAATTGCTACACTTTTTGTTGATCCACAACATTACTTCCCCCGTTAAGAATGCGCTTGACCTCAAGCGCAAATGATAGATAGTGGCTCAGAATAGTAGAAATAGGCTCCCATGATGCATCAGCTGAAGAAAGACCTTCCCAATGTATTAGTACTTGTGAAGTTTCGGCAATCGTGCGTGAGTCTAATATGGCTTTAGGAGTGGGCTGTACTTCACCTCGATAAACCACAAGCAACTTGGGGATATTGGTGTTGGGACCATGGAATTTTTTTAAACATGAGACATGAATTATTGGGTGTATTTTGGCTTTTGGAGGAAGGGACAGGCGATAAGCGACAGAACCAACCTTGACTTCAATGGAAAAAGGGCCATAGAAACGAGGAGATAATTTTTGATTATTTTTAGAGGCCAAGGATAGTTGGCGGTAAGGTTGAAGTTTTAAAAGAACCATATCACCTACCGCAAAGTATACCTCTCGATGTTTAGCATCATAGGCAGATTTTATGACATTTTGAGCTTGTAAAAGACACTCCCGCACTTCTTGCAGCAGCAGATTTCTATTTTGCAATTCCCTACCAATAGCTTCTACTTGTGCCAAACCTGGACAATAAGAAAGCAAACAAGATGGAGGGTGGCCATAGACCACTTCAAAGGGAGTAGTTTTCAAAGAAGATTGGTAACTAGTGTTGTAGCAAGATTCAGCCCAAGATATCCAATCCATCCAGTTGCGTGGATAGTCTCCTGTAAAACATCGAAGATACATCTCGATAACAAGTTGCTCGCCTCTGTCTGCCCATCACTTTTGAGGATGATATGCTAAACTGAATGATAACTTGGAACCACTCAACTTAAATAGCTCTGTCCAGAAGGAACTTGTGAATGTGACATCTCGATCACTAACTATAGTTTCTGGCAGCCCATGTAGTTTAAAGATGTGATCAACGAAGAGTCTAGCCACTATGACAGCTGAATAAGGGTGGGCTAGAGGTAGGAAGTGTGCATATTTGGAGAAACGATCAACAACAACTAGTAAGACAGCCTTCGCATGTGATGGTGGAAGCCCTTATATAAAGTCCATTAAAATATCTGACCAAATCTGCACTGGAGTTGGTAGAGGTTGCAATAGGCCAGTAGGCTTTAGGTGTTTTGACTTATTTTGTTGACAAGTTTCACATGTTTTGACCATGTCTTGAATCTGGTGCTTCATTCCTATCCAGTAAAAATCTAATGAAACTCGATAAAGTATCTTTTGATAGCCTTCATGATATTGGGCATGAATTGTTGAAACTATGGCTTGAATAAGGGTAGAAGAAGCTATCAAATAATCTTTGTTTTTGAAGAATATTAGCCCATCACGGTATGACCAAAGATTGTCCTCCTTACTAGTCTTAATACGTTCCACCAGTTCCTGCAGCTATTGTGACTGAGAAACTTTGCTTTAATTTCTTCAAAGGACCCCAACTAAGCCATGGATATTGAAGTTAGGATTCTCACATCCTCATCTCTGCGTGATAGTGCATCAACCACAATATTTTCTCGCCTAGCTCGGTATTCCACCGTAAAGTCAAAGCCCATGAGCTTGCTAACCCAATGCTGTTGTGGTGAGGTAATAATACACTGCTCTAGGAGGAATTTTAGGCTATAATGGTCTGTTCTTATTAGGAAATGTCGTCCCTACACATAAGATCTCAAATGGCACGTAGCTTTAGCTAAGCCAATCAATTCCTTCTCATAGGTAGGTAGATGGTGGTGTCATTTAGCTAGAGAACGATTGAAGAAAGCAATTGGTCAACCTTCTTGTTGTAGGACAACTCCTATTCCATAATCAGAGGCATCACATTCTACTACAGAAGTCTTTTCAAAATCTGGAAGGGCTAAAACCAGGGTTTGAGTCATGGCCAATTTCAATGCTTCAAAGGCAGACACGGAATCCTGTGTCCACATAAAGGAATTCTTTCTCAACATAGCTGTCAACGACCCAACAATTTCTCCATAATTTTTTACAAACTTCCTGTAATACCCGGTAAGACCAAAGAAGCCTCGTAATGCTCGAATGGTAGTTGGTTGTGGCCATTGTGATATTGCTGTCACTTTTTGGGGGTCTGCTTCCCCTCCCCGCGATGAGATCACATGTCCCAAGTAAGAGACTTGAGTTTGTGCAAACAAACGTTTAGATTGTTTTAGGAACAAGCAATGCTGTCTCAACACAGTGAACACTACCTGGAGATGGTACATATCTTCTGTCCAAGTATGACTATAAATGAGGATATCATAAAAAAATACTTAGTCAAACTTATGAAGAAATTGCTTGAATCATTTGCGCTTGAGGTCAAGCGCATTCTTGACGGGGGAAGCAATGTTGTGGACCAACAGAAAGTCCAGCAATTAAATGAGCCTAACTCATTGAAAGTAGTTCCTTTTGACTAGGTCTACAAACCGTTTACACATGGAAAAAAGAAGAGACAGGATTAGGTGTTAGCTGTCATTATCTTTTGGTTCTGTTGTCATTATCTTATTGTTTGGTTGTCATATAAATAATTGTGATTAGATTAGATTCAGATCAGGTTAGATTTATTTTGGAATTATCAAGTTAGTTGGAATTATTTGAATGTTTCCTAGATAGTAGGAGTCTATTGTGCTTGTATAAAACGCAGGTTACGCAAGGGAATAAGCAGGCACTTTTCTCCTATCAAAGTTCCAGTTTTGAGATCGAAGAGTTCTCTCTAATGAGCTCTTGTTTTTCTATATTTTCAAAATAGTTCAAAAGGGCAGAAAAACTAACAAATACCATTTTCCTTCTGAGTTAATTAAATAGGTCTGGGAATTCCACTAGGACTCTTTTGCTCCGACTCCTTACCCACTTCTACTAATGTTGCTGACAAAGAAGTAGTCTATGGGTTGGATTCCTTTACTCCACATAACTCTACCTTTTGCCCTTGCCACCAAAATTGCATCTTCATGGCAGCAAAGTCCTAATAAATAGGACCCAACATCCTTAGCCAATTTATCGCTAAAACTGTACCAAGACCAGAGAGAGGCAATAAAAATAAATCAAAGCAAAAGGTTTGAGGACCTAGCTGTATCAGAAGTGACCGACATACTCCTGGGCTGTGCAGTCTTTCTCCATTCGCCACTGTAACTCGCAATCCAACCCTGGATTCAATGGGTATTTTTCATTTTATCTACCAAAGATTCGTCTACAAAGCTGTGAGTGCTTCATTTGCGATTTCTGCATTCTTGTTATCGCATGAATAGAGATTTTTGGCTCCTCTGTTTCTTCCACCCGAATTTTTGGTTAAGGATGCATATCATGATGTACCTCCAACCAAAAGAGTCATTTACATTGGTGCCCTAATGTATAGGGCTCATCACAGTTGTAACAAAGCCCTTTTACTCTTCTTTCATCCATCTCTTCCCTGTTTAGCCGCTTTACAAATGGTGTTCGTGGTGTAGTACTTGGTTCTTCTTTATTTCTAATTCCCCGGCGTTCATACAACCGAGCTAAGCTCATGGCACTGGTTAAATCTTGAGAGTGTTGTAGCTCAACTTCTACTGCTATGGCTTCTTTCAATCCACTAATGAAGATTTCAACCTCCTATTCTTGAGTAAGAGTGCTGGCACGTGCTGCTATTTGCTCATGACGTCTTTGATATTCTTGTACAGTGCTAGTTTGACAAAGCTTGGACAGCTCTCCCAGTTTATTGCTGTTGATTGGTGGACCAAAATGCAGATTGCAGTTGGCTTTAAAATCTTCCCAAGATAGGTGTGGCCGATCCTTTTCTAACTTGAGAAACCATAGTTGGGCATCTCCTTCCAAGCAGAAGGATGCTAACCCCACCCTATCTTCCTCTGTTGTTCGTTGATGGCGAAGAAAATGTTCGCAACGATTCAGCCATCCTAATGGATCCATAGTTTCGTCGAAATGAGGGAAATCAAGTTTGGAATACCTGGGGACATAGTTCCCAGTCCCTGCACTCTCTTCCCCAGCAACTCCTCTTCCACTTCGACGATCAGTCTGATCTCAGCTATTGCTACCTTCACCCTCCTCCCCTCGTGCTGTAGGAATTTCACAAACTAGTTCTTGCAAATGGTCTGCCAACTCTTGTTGTTTGTTCTCCATGGCTGTACGATCTTGTTCTCGTTGTCTCCTGTCATGATCTCGATCATCCTGATATAGTTTTAGAAAAGCCTCAAACTGTTGGAAGTTTTGAGAGTCCCCCATAACTTCATCTCTGATACCAAATTGTTACCAGCCCTTGTCTGTGATCTAGTTATGGGACCCTGCAACCTGAAATCAGAAATTAACTCAGAAGGAAAGTGGTATTTGTTAGTTTTTCTGCCCTTTCGACCTATTTTGAAAATATAGAAAAACAAGAGCTCATTAAAGAGAACTCTTCGATCTTAAAAACTGGAACTTTGATAGGAGAAAAGTGTCTGCTTATTCCCTTGCATAACCTACATTTTATACAAGCACAATAGACTCCTACTATCTAGGAAACATTCAAATAATTCCAACTAACTTGATAATTCCAAACTAAATCTAACTTGATCTAAATCTAATCTAATCACAATTATTTAAGTGACAACCAAACAATAAGATAATGACAACAGAACCAAAAGATAATGACAGCTAATGGATTGACAGCTAACACCAAATCCTATTTCTTCTTTTTTCCATATGTAAAACATTTGTAGACCTGGTCAAAAGGAACTACTTTGACTAAGTTAGGCTCATTTAATTGTTGGACTTTCTGTTCGTCCACAACACATTAATTATCTGGTAGAATTCCATATATTTCTGAATTACATTGCTTTTTTTTTTTTCATGTGACATTGCTGGTTTGAATTGGTTTTCTTCAACGAGATTGCAGTGCCGGTAGCCGTTTTTGTTCTTGGAGTAGCTGCTGGACTTGAGGTGATGAGCAGTACAATGCTTTTGATTATGTCGCTGATAAGTTTTGGTGTTCTGGTTGCTTCTTATGGGGAAATAAATATCAGCTGGATTGGAGTTGTTTACCAGATGGGTGGAGTTGTTGGGGAAGCATTGAGACTTATATTCATGGAGATTCTTGTGAAAAGGAAGGGTCTGAAGTTCAACCCTATATCAGTAATGTATTATGTCAGTCCCTGCAGGCATGTACCATGTTCATCTTTCTTTGCTCAATTACTCTGTTTTTGTCAAAATCCAAAAGAGTTGAAGTATGAGTGCATTGAACTGACTTTATGTTTCCTAGCAGTGCTCTTTGCTTATTTATTCCTTGGATCTTTCTTGAGAAACCAAGAATGGCAGCTCATGGGACATGGAAATTGCAGCCACTTGTGTTGACCCTCAACTCCCTGTGTACTTTTGCACTCAACCTATCGGTTTTCCTTGTAATCTCGCACACAAGTGCTTTAACCATTCGTGTGGCTGGTGTCGTAAAGGATTGGGTGGTTGTCTTGCTGTCTGCTCTTCTATTTGCAGATACGAAGCTTACAATCATAAACCTGTTTGGCTATGGCATTGGCAAGTACTGAAAGATCAAATGCTTTTACTATATCTACTGTTATTGGAACCTGCTATCTCCTCTAAGGTCTAGATATCTGAAAGAAGTTCTATTCCTTTCGTCTGCTTGGTGTGCTCGGAACATTGTGCTTGAAAGAAAATAATTATGACATTACCAACATAACAAGATTGCAAGAAATGTCTACCTATTTCCGGGATCCTAGTCCTAAATGTTTCTTCATCCTTCTCTTCTGTATTACTCAATTATTAGCCACTTTACTGCAAGCAAATGCACTCATTTCTGATGTATGGATTAATTGTTTTTATTTGTTGCTTAACATTGTACTTCAATTGGAGGTTGGAATTAGTTCGATGGTGCTGTATCCTCCCTTATATGTTCTTGTTTTCTTTATATTATACTGTTTAAGTCTCATACAAGGTGTCTTAACTGACTGGTAATCTTGAAGAGAAGATACTTTACCATTGTGAGAGTTATTTTATTTAAATATGGAGTTTAAGCTCCTTAGAAGTTGAAGAGAGTCTAAACATGTTCATGTTACAGATTCTTATTCCTCTACCATGTTTTATCACAGCTATTGCGGGTGTGGTTGCATATAATAATCACAAATTGAAGAGGGAAGCCTCTCGGGCAAATTCCAGTGAATCACAACTTGTTGAATCCATACCATTGAATGCACCATCAACTTCAAATGATTGATTTGCATCAGGAGGAATTTCGCTAGAAGCTTTGAGGTAAGGATTTCTGTAAAAGATATGCATTATTGTTTGCAGTAAGAGATCAATTTAATTGTTAGTTTTCTGTGTTGTTCTTGTTGATGTCAATTGAGTATTTCTGCACTTATGTTTTGAATGATGTTGGCTTTTATTAGTTTTTCAAGGGTTTGTTGGTTTGCTAGAATTTAGTATATTTGTTCAGTGTGCAAGTTTGTCACTCTCAGGAAATTGTATCAGATGCTTCTACTCTTGCATTAGATTCTGAAGCACGAACCAGTGTAGTGAGTGGTATGTCTAAAATGTGAATTCAGCATGATGATGCTATTGATATTCTTAGAAGACCTTAGGTTGTGGATTTGATTGGAATAGCCTCTGTTTCATTCTGCTTTTCTTTATCGGGCTCAGTGTTAGGATGGGAATGTGGATTCTCAGATGGTTGATGAAGCAATTACTGGAATGTGTCATGTTATGAAGAAACTATTTTTATTTCTTTTGATTCTGTAGATTAGAAGATGGGAAAATATACTATAATCTTTAAAATTTTCAAAAATTCAGAAAGTAATTAGAAGGAAAGAACTCATGAAAAATGGCTAAGAGGTATGTTAAGGGATCCCTCAGCTGATCAATGTTAATATTTGGGATTTGCAGTCACACTATTGGAACATTGGGAAAACTGTAAATCACCTAAAATATCTATTTTCTGATATATTTCCATTTTTAAGATATAGAGGTATGGTACATGTTTTATTTGAGTAGATGTATTAGCTATTTCGTTAAAGAACTAATAGAAACCTATGTTTTACTAGTTTATTCCTTTTAATTAGTTATGTGGTTTTACTTATATAAATGTTCTTGGAGTATTTTATAAAGGTCAAAAACTTAGTGAGCCAGGTTGGCATCTCTGGTGTCCACAAGGAGCTGTTCCTTTTAAGGTTTATTATTAAATATTGGAAAGGCATTAATTAATGAGTCCATATTTTTAGTGTTCTGAGATTATCATCTCCTAATATTGTCTCGTAAGGAAGCATGAAAACCATAATTTGAGTGTTTCTTAGACCTGACATTGATTTTGGAAACTGAAAAACATTGATATCCAATGTTCTAAATAGGTAACAGCTTATTGAATGGAGTTCCTCTTTTTCTATTTTTGAAAATATTTCCGAAAAGTTGTGAGGCCTTCCACAACTGAATCAGCCATAGTTTTTGCAGCTGCTATAGATTCCCATTATGCTTCCTGTACAGGTTAATCCAGTTCCAAATAAAGGCCCTTTATTAAATTGTTTTCGATTTGATAGCTTTCAAGCTTTATCTTCTGCTTTTGCTGCTTGTATTGCTTGTTTTATATTTTTTGCTGCACTACTTTAAACTAGCTTTTTAGCTTCTCTTTGTTGCTTTACTCTACTTTCCAGTTAGTGCTGTTTATCCAAATGGTTTAACTTACATTAGTACCATAAGTTTGCGTTTCTTAATAGAAGGGAAAATGATTTTTCTTTGTACATATGATTTAGAATTACACGATCATATATATACCTTAGTTTAGGTAGAAAAATGGGAAACAATCTCTAAGAACAGGATTTAATCTCGAGGATTCAAAACTGTCCTATGAAAAGAAAAAGTCTTCCAGGATTTGACACTTATCTAGGAAAGCAACAATATTCTCCTAGGATTCCACACTCTCTCAGGAAAGGAGAATAGTCTCTTCAGATCTCACAATTCTTGGGATATTAAGAAATTGACTTTCTTGAAAGTGTATATAGCTAATATACAACACGAGACTCCCCCTCAAGTTGAATATATTTCTTCCATTCTTGAAATCTATCATGAAAACTTGAACTGTTCAACCCCTTTGTTAGAACATTAACTAATTGGCTTCTCGATGGGACATATGACATGCTTATAAGCCCTTCCTCTAATTTTTCCTTGATGAAATGTCTATCAATCTCAATGCGCTGTCTTATCATGTTAAATAGGATTATGAGTAATACTGATGGCTGATTTGTTGTCATTTTAAGTCATTTAGAATAATTTTCAACCATAACAACTTGCACAATCCTTGAACAATTGCTCTAAACTCTAATGCTACTAGTGATCTAGGCATCTATTTTGTTTCTTGCTTCTTACCTCATTTTGTTTGTTGCTTCTTAAGTCACCAAATTGCCTCTAAGAATAGTACAATAGCCTGTGGTTAATCTTCGGTCCACTAGTCTTGCATAGCCCCCATTAGTACAAGCTTCTAGTCCACATTACTAGTCTCTGATACATCTTTCTATGAACAATTAGTTCTTTTGCTTCTCCAAGCTTATGATTTGGGTCCATTGGGTAGAGATTGGTTTGGACCTAATCTTTCCTGTATCCTTCAAGAGATCAATTACATACTTCTATTGAAATATGAAAATTCCTTGTGAGCACTATGGCATCTCGATACCAAGGATGTAGTTAAAATTTCCAAGCTCCTTTATTTCGAATTCCTTGATTAATTGTTGCTTTAATTCCCCTTTTTCTTTTTCATCATTTTCATTTACAATAATGTCATCAACATGCACTAGAAGTGCAATTAGTTCCTTTGCAACTGTGTGCTTGATGAAGAGAGTATGATCTCCTTAACTTTGTTTACATCTTGACCCTTACATAACTTTAGCAAATCTACCAAACCATGCTCTAAGAGGTTGTTTCAACCCATATTAGGCCTTTTGAAACCTAAAATCTTTATATTTCATTTTTTATTGAAAGTTTGATATAATGTTCATTTTTGCTAGTCAAAGTGAGCTAGCAAGGATAATAAACTCCCCATAGTATTCAATTTTGCCACTAGGACAAATGTCTTCTAGTAATCAATCCTACAAGTTTGAGGGCACACAGCCACTATGCTTTATATCTCTCTAGTAACCATCAAGTTTATATTTCAGTGTGAAGATCTATTTTTGGTCAACTATGTTTTTCCCATTTGGTTTATCAACAATCTCCATATCCTATTCTTCTCTACTGCATCCATTTCCTCTCTCCTAGCATTCTTCCATTCCCTTCTTGACAATGCTTAGAAACAATATTTGGAATATGAATGGTAGTTAAAGACTTGCAATAAAATTTTTATAGGCCAGCGACAAGTCTATGGTGGTCCCTTTGTGCTTTCTCTAGTACCTTTCTTAACGGCAATGTAAAGGTCATAAGTGGACATTTCAACTGTTTTTTTTTTTTAATGTAAAGAGGATGGTTTTTAGACTTGTTTCAAGTCTACAACAATTGTTCTTTTGGAATGCAGATGTGAACGTGTTGAAAATTTTTTAGTAACATGAATTGACATAGGAAAGATTTCTGTATTTTCTAAGACAGACATAGGAATAGAGATTGAAGATGAGTTTGGGACATAGACAAGGAGGTCAAATGATACAAAAGATTCAAATACTATCTTCCATCATTGATGTCTCCATCTGAGGATAAGACTTGGTAGAATATAGTTTGTTTTTAACAGAAGTGACAATTAGTTAGGTATAGAACTTCAAGATGAAGGTTTATAGTACTTGTACCCCTTTTGTGTAGGCCAGCAACCTAGAAAGACAAATTTGATGGCACGAGAATCTAACTTCCCATTGTATTTTCTATGAAAATGCACAAGGACAGTGCAACCAAATAGCCTAAGAGTAAGCCCATCTGAAGTTCTAAAGTTGGAATAATAGGTATTAAGAGTTTCTGTCGGACTTCTATTGTTTAACACACGTGAGGGAAGTATCATATTTGTGGCATTTAGAACTGCCTCCTCCCATTAGGATCTAGGAACATTCTATTGAAAGAATAGAGCCCAGTTACATGGGGTAAATGTCCATTTTTCCTCTCACTTACCTCATTTTGTTGAGGTGTGTCAATAAATGGTAAGTTATGAATAATTTTCTACTTTGGAAAGTAGGGTGACAAAAGATTAATCTCTAGCCTCGTTTGACCTAACGCTTTTAATTTTATCCTCGTATTGGTTTTGAATGATGAAATGAAAATTAGGAATATTTAAAATCAGAATCTTGTTTGAGTAAGAAAAGCTATGTACAATCATCAATCAAGGAGACAAACCAACAAGCACCAAAAATATTAGGAATAGCAGAGGGACCTAGATGTCACTTTGAATCAAATGAGAAGGATGACGACTTCTTTTAATACTATTAGGAAAGGATATGTGAGTATGTTTTGTCAATTAATAAATTTCACTGTAAAACTAAGGTATCTAATCCTCCAAACAAATGTGGAAACATGACATTTAAAACTCTAAAAGATAGGTGACCAAGGCGCAAATGGTAAAGCCAAATGACATCTTTATTTGAATTACTAAGAACTGACATGGACAAATTACTCATGATTTTTTAAGAAGATTCAAGATGTTAGAGATTGTTCCTTTCTTAGCAAGTCCAATCCTCTTACTCGAGCTTGGTTCTAAAGAACAGTATAAGAAAAAAAAAAAAAGCTTGCATGACATTTAATGTCATATGTAAGCTTTTGAATAGAAACAAGGCTAACTAATACATACATCTACTTCTGCAACAATAGCTAATGAACCATTGTCTACTACAATCTTCCTATTATTACGGCATGAGGTATCGGTATAAAATAAATGTGAGGAGTAAGTCATATGGTTTGTGGCACCATAGGCAATTATTCAAGCATTGTCATAGTACTTGTTTGAGGCATTCAAGCAAAAAGAAAATAAAGGTTTACTTAAGAGAGCCAAAGAACTACTTCCAAAGAGCTTCTCAAGAGATCCCAATAAATTCCTTAGTCTTTCAATCTCCTTGCTATTAAAAAATCTTTTATCTGAACCTTTATATGATTTGGTAGTAATTTTGGACGAAGATATATTAGGCATAAGAAAAAAGTAGAAGAATAAAGTCTCAAGAAAAACATAGCAATGGATCAGGTTGGCACCGATGATGAAGAGTTAATGGGTTGGATCAGGTTGGGTTAGAATTGGGCTGAGGTTTGATTTTGAGTGGGCTTTGACTGGACTTGGGTTTGGACAATATGAGTCAGGCCTGATCGGGTTTTAGGCTGGATTTGGGTCTCACTAGCCTGGCCCAGTCAGACCCATTGCGATTCCTGGTTCTTACAGAATTTTCAGTTACCCAGTTCTTCGTGTTTTGAAGGAAAAATTTGCATTAAGAAGGTGAAGAAAAGTGCAGTTGCAGTTCTATATATGATTTTCTTTGAATACTAGAAACTATATTTCCTACCATTAATCAGTCTGCCAATAACTGAAATCTTTAGTTTTCATTTTGCAGCGATTACTTATGGTGATATATTTTAGTTTAGTGAAGAGACTGCTAGCCATCAGTTGGTCGATTTCAGCAAGCATGAATTAGATGAATATATTTCGTTGTATTCATAATGCAGGATGTATAGAGCATGGATGAATGCAGAAAGGTTGCTGGATATGATGGAAATCATTCTAAACATATGAAAGGTTCTTTGTGACCTAGAAAGGAACAACAACTAATTTCTATACAAGGATGGGCATGGAAAATGTTGATTTGTGGATTATGTTTTAGGAGAATTACTGTCTTCATTTTCATTGAATGCCTTTTACTGGACTTATTTTTGTCAGCAATATTTTCCGCCCTGTTTTCTTTTTATACTATGTACCAGAAACGGCAAGGTAAGACAATGGACAAATTTAAAAATTTTGCAATCCCAAATTCTTACCCTTCTTTGACATTAAGATATTTTGTTTATTTAAATATTTTCTTGTAAATTAAGGAATGGTTGTAAGACATTTAGATTAGGATGCTCTTGCCCCTGGCTTCTATGTAAAAGATAACAGATTTAGAGGTTCAATTTCCACCCACCCAAAAGTCTGATTGTTGGAAGGAAAAGCATGATTGGCATTCCGGCGCGTCTCAGGCTCAAGACTGTCAATTTTAAGGAAAAACTTATTTTGGACATAAATTTATGGCATAGAAGATCTTAGATGATTTAGATGGACCTAAAGGGTTAGCTATTGATTTTTATTTTTTGTTTCTAACGAAACAATGTTGTAAATTAAGAGTGGATAATAGAATATTGCATTTATTCGGTTACGATTTTGTTAGAAGAGAAATGGGAAGAACATCAAGAGAGAGAAACATAGAATCCATTTGATATAGAGAGAGAAGAGAAAACATTCATATGGTTATACATGTTAGCATAGTCGTTATAATGGCTTAAATACAGACAAACAACTATTCAGTATACCCTCGTCCAGCATTACAAACTTGAACGCTTATTGAAATGCATCGCTTTACCTTAGTTACTAATGTTTGGTGAGTCTTTCCGTCATTTATCATTCAGCGTCATCTTCTCCACTTGTTTATGCAACAATTCCCCTTTCCTTAACATTTTTGTCCACCAAATTGATCTATGGAAATTGCTTTTGAAGGTCGAAAAGATATTCCCACGTTGCATTAATGCTTCCACTGTCTGACCATTGAATTAACAATTGAGTTACTACAGGATTACTTCTCTTTGCTATACGCCTTTCCAGTACTACCACGGGGATACGCTCAACAGGGGTGATGAACTCTAGCAGTGCAGAAGTTCTATCTTGATCTATGTACGCTTTCTTCAACTGTGATACATGGAACACGGAACGTATCAAGGAAGTTGGTGGTAGCTCGAGTTTGTACGCAATTTTTTGGTTGTTCCTCCTCTGAAGGGTGTGTTGTCTATACAGTTGTAACTTCAATAACACCATTTCTTCGACTTTAAATTCACGCTTCGAACGTCTAGAGTCAGCATACTGCTTCATCCTTGAGCTCTCTGCAAATGAAATCTTGTTGCATTGGTCATTGTTTCCCTGTCTTTTAGAACTAGGTCCACTTCTGTCACCTTTGAATCTCCTATCATGTATGGTGTGTAAGCCGGTGGGGGATAGCCATATAACACTTCAACTGGTGTGGAGTCGATGGATGGGCGATACGTTTTCTTGTACCACCGCTCAGCCAATAGTATCCACTCACTCCACCGTTGAGGGGTTTCACTGCAGAAGCTTTGTAAATATGTTTCTAAAATTTTGTTCACCGCTTCTGTAAGGCCGTCTATCTGAGGTTGGTAGGCGGTAGAGTATTTGAACATAACTCCTTGCAATCGGAGTAACTCGTGCCAAAATTTACTCATGAAGATTGGATCTTTGTCGCTAATAATTGATTCCAGCATTTCGTGTAGTTTAAACATATTATTGAGAAATAATTATGCAATCTCACAAGCGGAGTGAGGATGTTTTACTGAAACAAAGTGAGAATATTTGGTGAATTGGTTGACAATCACAAAAACAACTGACTTCCCTTTAGATACAAGGAGTCCCTCATTGAAGTTGACGCTAACCTCCCTCTAGCTTACCTTTCGGAATTCTAATTGGTTGCAATAACTCAGGATATGCTGAATTGTTGTGCTTGTGCTTTTGATAGTTAATACATTTTTGGACATAATTCTGCACATCTTGTGCCATTCCCTTCCAGAAAAACATATTATGTAACTTTTTGTTGTTGCTACTGCACCTGCATGTCCCCTCATAGCCTCATCATGACTGATTCCAATTATCTGCTGTCGCAATGCCTTGTTAGCGCCAATCACCAAATGAACCTTCCACTTTAGTAATCCATTTTTCCATTCATACGCACTAGACTTCAAACTTCCCATCTCCAATTTTCTAATAATTTCTTGAATTGCTCGATCCTCTCCCTAACTTTTCTTGATTTCTTCCAATAATTCTCCATGTAATTGTGTTACTAATAGCATCATCATCTTTGCACTCATGATTCTTAAAAGGGTGTCTGCGACATTATTTTCCTTTCCACTACAGTACTCTACCTCAAAATCATATCCGAGAAGCTTAGGTAACTACGATTGTTGGAAAGGAGTCGACAGACGCTACTCCAATAGATATTTGAGGCTCCTATGGTCTGTTCTCACAATAAATGGATTGCAACTCAAGTAGTGATGCCAGTACTTGACAACCTTCATTACCGCCAGAAATTCTTTTTCGTAAGTTGATAATCCGTAATGCCTTCTTGCCAATGATTTACTGAGAAAGGCAATGGGGTGGCCATCCTATTGTAGTACTGCTCTAATCCCTTATCCATTCACATCTGCCTCAATCATGAATGTTTTTTAAAAATTCGGTAATGCCAACAACTGTGTTGATGTAATTGCCTTCTTCAAGTTCTCAAAAGTGACCTTCTCTTCTTGCTGCCAATCCCAACTAGCCATGCGTTCCTTTTTTAAAAGCTCTGTTAATGGTTTAGTTATTAACCCATATCCTTTAATGAATTTCTGGTAGTACCCCGTAATTCTTAAGAACCCTCGGAGCTCCTTAATTCCTTTGGGTTCTGGCCACTCAATTGTTTTAACCTTTCGATTATCAGTTACTACCCCCATCTCTGAAATTGTATATCCCAGATACTCAATTTGTTGTGCCCTAAGCACACACTTACTTCCCCTTAAAAATAACTGATTACTCCTCAACGTCTCCATTACAGTTGCAATGTGTTGTACATGCAGTTGCAACGATGAATTGTAGATCAGTATGTTATCAAAAGAGACCAGAACAAATTGATGCAAATACGGTTTAAATAGCTCATTCATCAATCTTTGAAACATCAAAGGCCCGTTCGTCAAACCGAATGGCATAATTAGAAACCCATGGTTACCTTTGTGTGTCTTGAAGGTTGTTTTTGAAACATCTTCTAGTTGCATCTGGATTTGATGGTATCCTAAACGCAAGTCTAACTTGGTGAACCAGCTAGCCCCGTGTAATTACGATCCTTACGTATATTTGTGCCCTCGAATATCGATATGGACGAATGTTAATGGCTTCTATTCCTTCTTTCAAAGTTATCTAATGGTTGTATTTACGGTTCGAAGGAAGATGGGCCTGTTCTTGGAAAACCTTTGCGTAATCAAACAAAATAGCGTTAATCTTGTCAAACAAACTCCACTGCTCAGTTGTCATTCTCATTTGTTGTAATTGGAATTCAATGGGCGTTGACAACTGCATCATCAACAATTAACCACCTGTTGAGCGATGTAATGTTCTCTAAATTCTTGCTAGAAATGACGCTGGATCTCCCTTTTAGATTTCCGCTTAACGTGACCAAACGTCCCTCCCACTTAAACGTCATTGTTCAGTTCTTAAAGTTACATGGTACCTCATTCAGTCCACTCAACCATTGCATGCCTAATACGACACCAGCACCAACACATCCATGGTGAATTGCACTCCCTGAATCGTCCAAGTAAAATCCTTGCAATATTGATGGCATTTCAGCCGCAACCCGCCTCCGACTATGATGAAAATTGGATCTATCTCTTAGAGATCACACCTCTTTTTCTTATTATAGAAGTGTCCATGAAGTTATGGGTGCTCTCTTCAATCAGTATGTGTATCTTCCTTCTTTGATGCATTCCTACTAATCTCATTTGTTTAAACTCTGTATTCCCAGACAACCCCAACATGGCCTACATTGAAACTATCGGACTATTTTCTTCTTTGGGACTTCCCTTTGATTCCTCCTCTTCTAGTTCGGGTGAAGTTTTTCGGTTGTCATCATCTCCGATAGCTACATAAAATTGTAATTGTCTCTTCTTGCATTTGTGACCTATGTTATATTTTCATCACACCAAAAACAGAGACCTCTTGCTCTTTATCGTCAAAATCCTTACTACTAAAATGTATATAGGGTTTAAAAGCTCTTATCGATGATGACTATCATAATGTCGAAGCTGGTGTAGGTAGTATTCCATCCAACTGCAATTTACGAATAATATTTGTCGTCTGTTGGCCCTGTGAATTGAAGTCGAAATTACTGCTATTATTAGCGCCCTTCGTTACATTACCATGGTTTAACACAGTGTTCCCAGTGGATCTTAGGATTGCCTCTTATTTCCTAGCTAGTGTGTATGCTTAATGCAGGGAATGAAGCTCACGTAGTTTCACAGTCACACCAATCTCAGGTTTAAGTCCCTTAATAAAAAAGCAAGTATTCTTCAGATAATGTCAATCTATTGGAGTGGTGATCCTTAATAAAAAAACCAAGTATTCTTCAGATAATGTCAATCTATTGGAGTGGTGATCGAATTGTGCGTAATAATCTAGGACTATTCCCTGTTGTTTCAGCTCCTTAAAGTCACCCACTGGGTCATCAAAGATTTCTGCATCGAATTGTTATTTGAGGGCCTTTGTGAATTCTTCCCATTCAACTATCTCCGTCTTATTACGGTTTCGAATATATAATCAATACCACTCTTGAGCCCGCTCATCTATGTATAAAATTGCCACACTCACCTTAGTCTTTTTCAGGGGTCTGATTCAAAAGAAAGAATTGCTCGCACCGGTAAAGCCAGCGTTTAATGTTTTCACTGTCAAATGATGGAAATTCGATCCGACTCATTCTGTTAGGTGTCACATTTTCATCACGCTCTTGACTTCCTGGACTACTCTACGACTTAGGTTCTATCACTATGATCTCTCCTCCTTGTTTCTGGAGATTATGTAGGAGTAGAGCTCTTAACTTAGTCATCTCGTTCTCTACCTTTTTCGTCCTATTTTGAATCTTCGAGAACATTCGCTCACTCCTATCTTGTTACTCCAAGAACATCCTCTCCATTGAACCTTTCAAGCTTTCTTGAACTCTTTGTAATTCAGTGCTTCTCGTGCTTTCATCCATAGTTGTTTTCACATAATCGATTTCTCTGATACCAATTGGTGTAAATTAAGAGTAACTAACAGAATATTGCGTTTATTCGGTTACGATTTTGTTAGAAGAGAAATTGATAGAGAGAGAGAGAAGAGAAAACATTCATATGATTTTACATGTGAGTATAGCCGTTATAAGTTGGCTTAACTACAGACAACCAACTATTCAATATACTCTCATCTAGCATTACAATCCTGAACGCATATTGAAACGTAGCACTTCGCCTTAGTTACTAACATTTGGTGAGTCTTTCTGTCATTTATCATTCAGCATCATCTTCTTTACTTGTTTTTGCAACAAACAATTAGGGTTAGTAATGAGATGGTGTAGGTCTAACCCTACTCAATTTTTTCTTTTATTTTAGGTAGACTTAATTGAAGTCCTAATTGAGTCTAAATCATTTGGTCAGAATTCATGTCCAATTTCGTGCACAACCAAATCTCGGTTGACCTAAAACTTAATTGTATTGATATTATTCAAGTTATGTCAGGCTCGAAAAGTTCCATCTAAAATGTCCATGGAAGAAATCTATCTTGAATGATGAATTTATCACTTCATTAAGCATTTTAAAACATTACAATGTAGCATTACAAGATAATTAAAGTAAATGTTGTAAAAAACATTTGGGAAAGCATAAAACTGAGGCTACTTGCTCCTTCGAATAAGTTCTTTAGAATACCAAACCCAACGAGTATCCAAGTACACGAGTTATTCATTCCCAAAGTGAATATACCTAGAAAAAGCATTGCCAGGCGTTAATAATATACAATGCAAAGATTACAGGGAAACTTGATGGAAAATCGATACACAGTGGAATAAATACAATTTTTTTTGTTTGATTTCCTGAAAGCTATAAGTTAATTAAAATTTTATAAAATAATTAACACATAAATCAAAATAAAATATGAATCATAATTCTTGATCATTTTTTATTATTTTCCTCAAATTATTTCTAAAATTTGCTCATCTTAACTATCGTATTTGCATAAGTATTCAACCTTTAATAGTATCTATAAAATATGTTGAGAGAACTAACAACTGTTACAAAGACAATCAGCAAAGAGTGCTAGCTCATTTATAGCTTAAGTTTATTTATAATAGGTTTTGCATATTTTAGTAATTTAATTGAAATTTAATTCTAATTTTAATTAAAATTTAATTAGAATTATAATTTATTCTAATTAGATATCAATTATGTCCAAATAAGATCTAATATATTAAATATTTCATATTTAATTTTAAAGTTTTTCAAGATTTACAATCCAAGTCCAATTAGAAATATCTTTTCTCTCTTCAATCCGTTCTTTGTGTATAACCTATTTAGTTTCTAAATATGTTAGTAATAGATATAAATTATAAACTTAAACTATATTTATGATTTGATAAATTAAACTCCTTTAATTTATTTTTAATTATCTAATTAACAATTTATATTCATAGATCAAGATTGACGTCTAACAACGTATTATGACCACCCAAATTTTTAAGAATGTTAAGGTGATTTTGACTAATCTTTCTATACATGATTTTTTAATATAATTCAATCCTTTCATCAATTAATATTACAACTAGACGTAGAGTATAAAATTAATGTTTCTTTGAGTTCAATTATATCATCTCTCTACTATTCGTAATTAATTCAATTAATAACATTAAAAACTATTTTCAAAGTATTATTTCACCTTGACAAAGGATTTCCTAAATCAATACTAATCGAGAACAATAGAAATTTTCCCCTAATCACTTTAGAGTGATAAATCATATATTGATCATTCAACTACTTTTATATAATTCATGTTATATCCGATGGTTATTGACTGAGCTATCCTTGACTAAAATAAATCATAAATAGTGTCAAAATAACAATCCCAATATGAAATAACTCTAGAGATCTCAAGTCAAAGAATCACTTGTCTAGTTATTACAATAAGAATTTTCATAAACTTACAAATAATATTCTAAATGGAATTATCATATGGAGTTAGTTCAGCGAATTTATTCTCTAACAAGACTTCACACATATGTTTAAGTATTTTTGTACTTTAGTCTATAAAATCGACCACTTCCTTTATAAGGAAGAAATATAATGTGTTCTAGTCCTTTTATGCTCTATTAACTCAGTTTGAATAGAACTATGATTGGGAATAATAAAAAATTGCAATATGAATATCATAATTATAATTTTATTATAAATTCATTTGCAATGTATATTTATCCTATAAATATATATAAGATAAATTTTTCAGTAAACTACAACTAACTGAGTGGTTGTTGGGCATAAATCAATAAAACGATGAAGCCTTGCATTTTTAATCATAACGATGCATGTACTTCAAAGCCAATAAATTATAAAATTAATAAAATAAAACTATAAAAAGGAGACAATGAAAACTCACCAGTAAGTTTTTGTCTATAAATATAAAGCATTAAGAACAAGAGTCATTCAAAAGAATGAAGATTCGGGAATGAACATATGTCAAACAAAAGGTTATTTGCTCAAACTCTTAGCTTTTATGAAACAAAGCATCAAAACATTTAAAACAAATAACATTTTTTTAAACTTCCAACAAGAAACAACTTTATGTTGTACCCAAAAATAAATAAGGAAATCAAGTTAATGTTGAAAATAATAATATAAAAGAAAGAAACTCATGACAATCAGTAGCATCTTGCAAAACCAAATAAAAAGATTTGAAGTCAAACATGGAAACCTGGAAAAGAAAGGGCAAATGACACAAAAGTTTAGATTCGATTACTTTTATATGTCTCACGGTACAGGAACACTGAAAAGTAGGGGAAAATATGCGACAAGAAAACTAGGCAATGATAAGTATCGACAGGTGGCATGCAGAGAGAGATGCACAAAGAAAGCAAGCGAGTGACAAGGGAGATTAGAATTGCAGACAGTTGCAAAGGCTAGGTAAATATATAGCAGAAGATATAAGAGCGGAAAGGAAATTTGCTATATTTTATTCATCAATGTACAAAACGTTATTGTTTTGTTAATGATAAGTTGGGTTAGGTTATGAAGTCCGAACTCAAATTTTTGGTTCAGAATTTGATTTTTTTAAAAAAATTTGTACCTAGCCTAAAACTCAATCAATTAGGGTCGAGATTGTTAACTTTATATTAGGTTGGTTTAAATTGAGCTCGGCCCTTTTTCAATTCTTAAAAATGATGGAAGTTGAGGAATTAAATTTGTATTTAACCAATTAACATATATTTAAAACAAAATAATTAAATTTATCCATCAGTTACTCAAAAGTTAAATTTTGATGATACCAAATATGTGTTTACAATGTTTATAAAACTTAATAAGATTTCAAAATAAATAAGAATTATTAAAATAATTTAGAAAATAATGATAATTAACCTTAGAAAATGAAATCATCACTTATCAAACACTAAAATATTTTTTCACCACTTTTTCTTGAATATAAGTAATTAGTTATTGGCCTTTATTATTTTGAGATTCAATAAAATATATTAAGATGCAATTCACAAGGAATAATCTTTCAGAACCTCAACAATATGTTTCTAAAAATAGAGAAACGAAATCTAAAGATTTGAATGTTAAACTTTTTACGTTTTCCAGAATTTGAATGAAGAATGAAATGAGAAAAAACTAGTGTTTAAAAAATTGAATTGATATATTAAATCATGATGGCAAAAAACAATATTTTACTAGCTGAGTTAAACTAAATTTGATATAATAATTGAAATAGAAATTATAATAATTTTAAAATGTTATATGCACATTTTTCAATTAATCATATATGATGCAATAACATATATACATCTTAAAGAAAATTTAATGCAATAGTCAAGAGAAAAATCTCGTTTTAAAATAGAGATTTCAAATGAATATAAATTAAATCAATAAATAGGTTTTAAGATATTGATTGATAGACGGTGGCGTCCCCATATGTTACTTCATGCAAATTATTATCCTCTCAAAATATGTATTTACAATTATCTCGTTTAAAATTTTAATATATTGAAATTTGATCTTTATTATTTTCATAAAGTGTTAAATTGAAAGTGTCATATTATTTTAAAATAAGTTTAAAAATGGTTGAGAATTAATAGGGAAACCTAATGATAGTATAGGTACACTTGATGTTAAAGAAGTTTGAAAAATTGTTAACATGATTGGATTAGGTCATACAAATATTTAGGTAGGTCGATTAAATGTTCTAATTTTTGAATAGTGAAGCTTTTAAAAAATTTTCAAAGTTTTGAATCACCTTACTAATCACCTATTATTTTCTATTTGATTGGCTATTAGGTCTACTAAATGAAATTATAGGTTGATCGAATAACTAGTTTTTCGAATATTATAATGACTAGTCTTGTATTTAATATATCTAAGTTGTTTCTAACGGAGAGGAATAAAGTAGATGAGTATAAATATACTTCCCTTTTTATTTTTTAATCATTGGAGAAGTTAATGAGTCTTTTGTAATCTATTAAGGGGTCTTTAAAAGTATCAAAAGCTTTGAATTTATATTTGAATCCTAGATTGATTGTTTGAGAAAAAGTTAGTGTTAGATTAAATGAGATTCTCACCAATGGTTTTGATGTTAAGGAAATGTCATTATTAATGTTTTATTTTTGTTAATATTAGTAAATTTATTCGAAAAAATTTAAGCAAAAGGTTAAATATGAAGTCCAATATATGGAAAAAGTGATGGAAGGATCAAATGACTGAAGCACTAAATACAATGGAAGAGAACTCCAAGGCAATATAAGTCAAGTGAAATAACAATAAGGAAGAATGAAGCCATTTCAAGTGTTCCTAAATCAACATAAATTTCACAAAAGCCTTATCTTGTTCATCTTAACGTTTTAGGACCTTCAATTTATACAAACAATGCATATTGTTAGCATTGTTGAGACCTTGCCTTTGCGAGTCATGTGTCCGACGTCCTAAGTGACATCTGCACACGCATCCCACACAGGTGTCGTGCCCACACCAGCCATTCCTTAAAAATAACTCACTTAACCT
>JANIIA010000004.1:38328672-38343838 GCA_027478495.1 Erythroxylum alaternifolium
TTTCTATTAATGCTTTATTGGTAAAATTGATATGATGCCATGTGGAATGAATGTAGTGATCGCACGTAGCTCACCCTTATCATAGGATATGTACCGGAATGACCTGCGGGTGTCCCGGTGCGTGCCCAACGGTAAGGGGGTGCTGCACGAACATTTGTGCGGCTACGGTGGCTAAAACAGATCGATTTCGAAAAGGTTCAAGGGATACAACAAGATTATTATCAAGCTTCAGAATAAGATACGAATTAAGTTTCCACTTTATTATGATTTGTGTTAATCATTTTATAGAATTAAAGAGATTTTGGTTTTCAGGAAATCAAAGATTGTGAAAAAAGTTTCGTAATTATTCCGTTACGGTCGAGATCAGATCTCAACCCAGTTTTCTAGCAGTGGTATTAAAGCCAAAGTTTAATTATATGATTTAGTTAAAAGTTTTTTATTGTTGTCGATTATATAATTTTTGAATTAAATTAGAATATGAACAGTTCATATTCAGAACCCAGAATTATTCTAATTGTTTATGTAAGTTTTTTTTCAAAAAAATTGAACCGCATCTCATTTTTCTTACTTCCAGAAATTAGTTTCTAGAAATTTTAATTAGGCGTCTCCTTTACTTGTTGTATGTTTCTGAACGCTAGATAAGCACGCCTCTTATTGTTTTGTTTCTAGAAGAAATGAGGCATTAAGATGCCCAACGATTGAGTCTGTGAATCTAGAATTCAAGTTTTGTTCTGGAAATATATATTATTATAAAGAAAAGTAAAACACACCTCCATTATTATTTATTCCTGAAAACTCCCCTTTTTGTTCAATCTTCTGGAAACTCATCATCAACGTTGTGTTTCCTTTTGTTATTACGACTGTTAGGTAACAGAATAAGCAAGAGGTGTTTTTCTTTTGTGTTGTTATAGGTCTTTTGCGTTTCTACCATTGGTTGTGTTGAAGGGTTGAATCTAGCAGCAAACCATCGTTGGTGAGACGCGATAAATCTCACGATGGAGGCTTGTGATGGCACGAGCAAGGAGTAGAATTGGGAGTTGCTACCTATGCATCGCGCCATAGAGAAGTAGCCTATGCTTGGAGAAGACGTAGGTTGACGGTGGCGAAACTGCGGGGAAGCTTGACGCATGACCCAGATTTGGAAAATAAATCCTCTAAAAGAAAAACAGAATGAATGCCTTTTGTTGTGAAAATTGAATAAGAATCTAGGCTAGAATGTTTCTTTTTTTTGTGCGAATTTTCCTATTAGGTTGTGTTTGAGTCTTGGAAAAGGCTCGATGATTCTAAAAGTTGGGTTTGAGAAACCCATCGTAGTTTTGGTTGCGATTTTTTATTGAGACTTGCGATTGCGTTTTCATTTTTCTGGTTGTGTATTTGTTGTTGCTTGGCCATCAGAATTAGATCCATGAGATGGGTGTGACAGTGCAAGGAGAAGGTTGGCTGGGTATTGTTTCGCTCACCAGCAGTAGTCGCCACTGGTGAAGTAGGGTTCTCCCGCAATTAATGCAACTTGGGGGTCATGGCACAATGGCGTGGACACGTGGCAAAGAAGAAGAAAACTAGACATCGACGACTCGAGAAAAGTCCAGAAAATGGGTTTCTGGAAACGTGGGAGGCAACAGTTTACAGAAATGTCTCCACATTTCTGGAGAGGACGATGGGCTCCTGTAAGTCACATACCCACCATCTTCTGGAAGCAAGTCCAAAGACGTGATTGGCGCGTTTAGTACATGCAGCAAACACTTCCCATTTTTATTTTTTTATTTTTTTTAAATTTTGTTTTCAAATGGTTAATTTTATTAGGAATGCTTTGAAATTTAATTTAATTTTTTCAAGGGGTTGGATTATTAAATTAAATTAAATTATCCATTCAATTCCAAACTTAAGATAATTATTTTTCTTAACATGATTAAGATTAATAATTATATTGATTCCTAATTTTTTTAGAAAATGGTTTCTAAAATTAGATTTAATTATTTTCAATTAGATTAAAATTAATTAATTAAACTCTTTAAAATTAAGAAAATCGTTTTCTTAAGTAATTAAGAAAGATGTTTCTTAATTAAATTTATTTATTTCAATTTAATTGAGATAAATTAAATTCATGATTTTATTTGTTTAGAGAATAATTTTTCATTTAGAAATTGTTTCTTTACTTATAAATAATAAGTTTCTTGAATTTAAAAAAAATAGTATTTTTCTTGATTAATTTTTTAAAAATGTTTTCATTTATTAATTAAGAATAATGTACTTTCTTTAATTTTTTGAAAATAGTTTTCTAATTTATTAAAGAAAGATTTTCCAATTAATTAAGAAATCAATCTCTAAATGAATAATATATCATGGCTTTCTTAATTAAATTTAAAAGTTTTTTATTTAATTTTTGAAAGTAATTTCCTTTTAATATTAGAAAATATTTTTCTAATTAAGGAAAAGTAATTTATGATGAGATTAGAAATATTAATTGTCAATTAGATTAGAAATAGAGTCTAATTGGATTAGGATGCGTTACTTATATAATTTTAAAAAGAAGTTTTTTCTAAATTATAATAAGAAATAAGAATAATTTATTAAAAATTGTTTTCAATTAAATTTGATTAAAGGAGTCAAGATATTTGGAAATAGTTTCCAATTAGATTTGAAAATTGTTTTCAAATCAAATTAAATTTCTATTTGGCATAGGAATTTAATTTATTTAGGAATCAATGGTTTTAATCTATTTTAATTTTTCCAATGAGTTGGAAATGTTATTTTAGATTATGGAGATCAATAACTAGAATCAAATGAAGCTTGATATTTTATGCATATAATTTGATTATGAGTGCATAAGTTGCATACATTATTTATATGGTTGATATATATATTGGATGCACGATAAATTGTATGTTTTATATGTGTGATATTTTACATGCAATTTGTATTTGATGAGACAAAAGAAGTTAAATCTCTCGTTAAAATATTAAGTACATGTTAAGAACGTGATTGTTGCCTTCCATTATTATAAGCATAAACCAGAGTTCTGTTTATTGTAGGTTTTTTTAGCAAACTCAAAGCCACTTTAACCCGAACATATTTACTCTTATAATAATGGGTTCTACTTAACTAAATTTGTGTAATTTGGATGAGCAAACTCATGATCATATGAATTTAGAGGCAATGTTAGGAACAATATATTAGATATATTTTGGTAAGAGTTATCACCTAACGGATCTAGGAGTCACATGATATGTGATTGATAAAGTTGTTATTTACCTAATTTAAGTCTAATTAGTTTGTTGAGCAAACTCAAGATCAACTATACTTGAATAGGATATTAGCCCACTAGAAAGATTAGAGTAATCTTTCCGAATACTAGTGAGGGCTATTATTTCGAATAAAATAGTGGGAGTAACCAAATGCATTATTAAAGTCCTAATCTTATTTGATAATCGTGGCATATAATTGATTACTTGCTTTCTTACATTTATTTTGTTATAAGTGAAGCTTACCTTGTTTAGTATAGTTGATGCTAAATAAGTGAACCCAAGTTATTGGACATAGGATATGTTTGAGAAGTGTTCTCAAAAGTTAGAAAAGAAAATTGCATGTCCAATATGTTATTATGCTATAATCCCTATTGAGGATTCGGTGACAGTTTTAGAGATATGTCAAAATCATATAAATAATAAAATATAATGACATTTTGAGTTGACTAATGTCTTATAAACATTGAAGACAACGTGTAAGATGTACATTAACACCATGATAGCAAGATGCAAGAGGCTGCATTGAGTAGAGCTAAAAGGTATAGTACCTTGATGATATTGTTCCACTTAATTTAGCCTACTAAAAATATAATTGTGGACTACAATTAAAGGCTTAGCAACAATATGATAATAGTTATCATTACAAGAAAATTATTGCATGACTTTTCTTGCCTATATGTGATGTGATAAAGATCATATGTATTTCTATTTCATTCTTATGAGTATTTGATACTGAATTTAGATTCAACATTATTGTAATGTGCAATGCATGGTTAGAAATAGATTGTTAAGTAAAAGTAGTTGATCCAATTTTATACAAAGAGTTTGAATGTGTTGGATCAAAGGAGACTTATGCTTAACATTAATGGCAAGAATTAAAAGTTAGATAACCGAGATTATCTTTTTATGCCATATTGGTTAAATCAACATAACGAGAATTATAAAGTTACATACTAGGATATATGTATCCTTTTTGATTATGAATTGTATGGAACTTGTGAAACTTATAAAGTTGAAGAATAATCAAATCAACCTTTGGTAAAAGGATGATGATGGTATTGAATTGTTAAATCTTATAAATGTGTGTATTGGATAGAATAATAATTCATAAAAAAGATAATTCTTATAAGTCATTAGATTACTAATGAATTTATGTGATATAGTCATGTATATTAAATGAAATAATGATTTAAATTTTTGAAAAGTTCAAATTGTTTGAATCTAAGTAAAAATTAAGCATTGAGAATGTTGAAGCGTTTTGATGAGATCGATTTAGTGAGTTTTAAGTTTTGGTTATCTGTATGGAATGAGACTTTCTAGTAAATCCCTTCATAAGTAAATTCATAAGAGTATGGATTTATGTAAGGAGTAAAATATAATATAAGATAATGTATGATGCAACAGTATTTCTTTTATAACAATTCCTAGCATAATGACTTACCTTCTATAGTTCCAATTGAATCAATTAGCAAGATTTAATATTAGATATAAAATGCTAAGTCTCTGAAAGACTCAAAGTTAATGATTCAAGAATGTGATGTTTGGTTGAAGAATACATTATCTATTAAGTTTAGAACTAAATTGGATAATAAAAGATTATGAGATATCCAAAAGATTGGATATAATCTTACAAATTCATTGAACAAATTGTTTGATTCAATGTATACTTATAGGAGAATGGTTCTCAAGATAAGTAATTAGAGTAAGATGAAATTTGAAAAGTTCAAATCCATGACAATACATCTAATTGAAACTAGTGCCTTTAATGATACACTTGATGTATAGTTAAAAGGCTACGAGACGTTGAAAGATTCACTTTTATGATAAATTTAAAAAGTTTATTTTTGAGATAATTGTAAATTTATCACGTCTACAAGAAGGTTAGTGGGAGTATTGTTGTCCTCTTCAGTGGGAAGATGTGAAGATATATTACTCACAAAGAAAACCATTTCTAACTTTCAATTATTGAAACATAATTATCCAAGAGCAATTCTTGTTAGATATGAAAAGGTAACAACTTAATTTTGAAAATTAGATCTATCGAGATAGATTAGACATTGTTAACTTATTCTAAGTCCAAGTACATAAATAATGTACTAAAGATATTTAGTATCTGAGATATCAGATACTTATAAAGTATTAAAGATATCCATTACTCTATATGTGAGTTGATATTTGAGTTCAAGATGATAAGGATATAACTTTAGAAGTAAATCCTAATTAAGGTTTATTTACTTAGAACAATATCATTTAAAATTGGAAAGGTTCCTATGTAGTAATTGGTTGCCAATTAAGCCATAATACATTTTTTGTTTAGTGGAAATGATTAATTGAATCAACAAGTTCTTTAGTGAACCTGATATAGTTTCTTTACATTGTTAGAAACAGTAATGTACTGTAGAACATTAGAGCCATTGGGCATGCATAAGGAACTAATGTCTCATCAAAGATCCAAGAATGTGTTTAGGCATATTTTCTTAACTATGATGATAATTAATATGGGAGTTGTAAGATTTAATCAAGTGCCCCCTATAGAGAATCTTGTAGAATTATCTCATTAAACCACTATCCTAGTAGTAAATAATCGTCATATGGTGATATGGTATGAGATACTTAAACGGTTGGTTTAGTGTAAATAGGAGATTGTTGGTTTATATCCTACAGCTGATTGCTTTGTTTGTAGTTTAGTGAAAAATTATTTAAAGGCATTCTTTTTCTTGTACATATTTAGATGTATATGATAAAGTCCATAGAATAATTTATACATTGCAAATGAAATTATAGTGATATTATAATTATGAGATTCATATTGCATTTATGTATTATTCCTAAATGTTCCTAATCATTATTCTATTAAGATTGGACAATAATAGAATGTAAAAAGACTAACGTACTTTTTGTTTTTTCTTATGAAGAAAGTAGTCAATCTCATAGGCTAAATTATAGAGATACTTAAACAAACGTATGGGCGCTTGTTAGAGAATAAATTCACTGAACAGACCTGATATGAGAAATCCATTTAGAACATTAATTGTATGTCTATAGAATTCTCATTGTGATAATTGTATAAGTGATCCTTTGACTTGAGGCTATCAAAGTTATCTTTGTATGAGAATTGCTATGTTTTAATACTACTTATGATTTATTTAATCATGGGTCATTTAATCAGTAGTCATTAGATATAGTATGAACTATATAGAGATAATTGAGTGATTAAGATATGATTCATCACCCTAAAGTAATTAGGGAGAATGTTTCATTGTTCTTGATTAGTATTGACTTAAGAAATCCTTGGCCAAGGTTAAATGATATTTTGTAAATAGTTTACAAATATCATTAATTGAATCGATAGCTAATGACAGAGAACTAATATGATTAGACTTAAGATAAAGTAGACATTAATTCCATACTCTATGTCTAAACGGAACATTGTATGATGAAAGGATTGAATTATACGGAAAAATCATGCACAAAAAAGTTAGTCAAAATCACTTTGACATTCCTAAATTTTTGGGTGGTCATGACGCGTTGGTAGACATCAATCTTAATCTATGATTATAAATTGTTTAATTCGATAATTAAAGATAAATTAAAAGGAGTTTTAATTTATTTAATTCTAATTATGAATTATAATTAGATTTTATAATAATTGTCAACATATTTAAGAACCTAATGGGTCTCACATATAGAATAAGTTGAAGAGAGCAAAGTTAATTTAATCAAGTTGGACTTGATTGTAAAGTTTGAGAAACTTTCTGATTAAATATGAGATATTTAATAAATAAGGATCAATATGAAATATTGAATTTTATATAGGCATAATTGATATTTAATTATAATTATTTGTAATTATAATTAAAGTTTAATTGAAATTAGAATTTAATTTCAATTAAATTACTAAAATATCCAAAGTTTGTTTTAAATAGGCTTCAACTCTATGGTGCTAGTACTTCTTGCTTAACCCTCTCTGTAAGAGTTACAGAGTTCTCTCAACTCATTCTGTAGATACTGTTAAAAGCCGGATATTTGTGCGGCCATGGTGGTTGAAACAGATCGGTTTCGAGAACGGTTCGAAGAATACGACAAGATAAAGATCAATTTTCGAAATAAGGTACGAATTAAGTTTCCGCTTTATTATTATTTGTGTTAATCATTTTATAGAATTAAAGAGATCTTAGTTTTCGGAAAATCAAAGATTATGAAAAAGTTTCATAATTATTCTGCTGCGGTCGGGATCGGATCTCAACCCGATTTTCCAATAGTTGGCTGTCACTGCTTTAGTCTATTACTGTAAATCTTGCATTTTTATTCTTACTCTTGATCTGCGGTAGAATAGACAGACTGGTCTTATAGCTAGTCGTCTTCTACTTTTGCATATTTGTATTAACTTAGCTATATTCAATACATTTCTTATTCAATTCCCAAAAACAATTTGTTTAAAATGTTATTCAAAAGAAAAAGATTAACTATAACCATCATACTCAATTCACCGGGAATAATAGCAAGTTGATTCGGCTTCGGGTCCGTGTACGATAAACGAGACCGGGTTAACAAACAATTTCTTGTGGCAGCCCGCTTAGCACAATTCAAATTTCAAAAGTTCCAAAGCAACGGTCGTGTTCAGTAATAGAATGTTTTTTGAAACAAAAACAAATTAAATAATTTGACTCTAATCTATCAAAGTATCATTCTTCTTTTCCTTTCTTTGCGTAACTCACCTTCCCTTACCTCCGAGTGTTGTGAGTGACCACAAATTGAAGCTTTCATGAATGCATGACCCACAACCTTTTTTAGCGAAACAATACAACACAAGGTTTCCACTGATTTATTTATGTTCATTGAACCTTGCAATCAATCAGCTACTCTCCATCTTTCAGCTCCATACATGGCGGATTCTACTTCTCCTTGTACCCCAGATTGCGGTACGCAACTCTTTTCTCTTCATGTCGATATATATATATTTTTGTTTTTTCCATTTAATCTCTTCCTGTGTGTACAATTGTAGATAATCTGACCTGTAAAGAGGATCGATATTCAGAAGAAACTATTGTACCCAAATTCAGTGATCCATTCTTACATGGTAAACTTAACCTTTTCATAGAACTAATTTGTTTTGGAGTTTTGGAATTGAATTGTGAATCCAATTCTAGGTCGGTCAATGATGGGGTTTTCTTTAACGTCTCGTGATCTGGTTTTATGTGCCGGTTCACCTGATATAGTGGCCAACAGCCATGCGGGTTCTCGATTATTATGTCCAAACAATTGCTCTGTTGAGCTCTCTCTAGACAACGGCATTGATGGGTCTCCTGAAATCCAAGAGGCTCGTAAGAGCCCATCCGTGAAGTTTGCTACAATTTGCCAAACATTCAGCAAAAGCTTGTCCCCCGAATCTTCTTTTGAGCTCCTTCCCCCTTCAGAGAAATTATGCCAAGAAGATTCACATCCCGTTATTGATATCAATCCACAACCAACTGATTTTACCAGTAAGTTCAGTTCTCCTTCTTGTTTCCTTGTTAAAGATTGAGTTCAAGGCTAGGAGCCAAAGAAAAAAGAAAAAAGGAATTGACATAATTTCAATTTTCTAGAATCAGATCCTCAAGAAGGGACTCAATTTCTGTGGACGTCTCAAATGAAAGAATGCAAGCCGACAACAGTAATAACTACTTATCCTAGTAGTATAGTTAGTTGGTCTACCTGATTTAGCAGATAACTTTTTTCTTGAATAAGGGATATACATTCTGCTGAATGGTAGGGTAATGGTGAGTGCCAAGGTGGAGGAGATTATGAAAAGTTACTAAGAGAGTATGAATGTCAGGGAAGAGAACTGGCAGACGTGAAGAAGGCAATGGAAGAGCTCAGGAGTGAGAATTTAAGTAAGAATAAGGAATGCCAAGAGGCTTCGAGGTCCTTGAAGGCTCTTCAAAATGAGCTAATGCGCAAGTCTATGCATGTTGGATCCTTGGGTATGAAAACTTCTGCTTCTGTCTTCAGACAATCATTTGAATTATCCTGAAAATGATGGACCATGTTTACTTTCTGTTCTAGCATATGCTATTGAGGGTCAAGTGAAGGAAAAGAGCAAGTGGTTCTCATCATTGAGAGACTTGAAAAGAAAATTGAAGGTAATCAGGCTGTTTGTTTATTGAAATTTCTCTCTCAGTCAACAACTAACATGACTGCATTAGTTTGATTGTTCTTTCTTTTACAGATCATGAAAATGGATCATGTTCAGCTATTAGAAGACACACTAGCATACAAGAAATGCGTTGCTGATATGCCTGGAATAATGGCTACAATTGAGTCCGCTAGTATGTTAATCTGACATCTTCTATGTACTAAAAATGGTTTCCTGATACAAAAATAGTTGCATTTCTCTTTTCCTATTTCAATTGCTTGTTTATTTTCTGTTAGTGAAGCAGCAACAGAACTTGCATGAAGATCTCAAAACTCAATTCATTGAAGGAGCCCAGGAACGAAGGGAACTTTATAACAAGGTTCTAGAGTTGAAAGGTAGCTGCATGTTTGCTTTAAAATTCCACTGGTTTGCCGACAGTTTACTGAGCAACAGTGGTTACTTTTCAGGAAATATAAGGGTCTTCTGCCGATGTAGGCCTCTAAATGCAGAAGAAGTTGCTGCAGGAGCTTCCATGGCTATTGATTTTGATTCCGCAAAAGATGGTGAACTCACAGTTTTATCCAACGGATTTCTTCGAAGGACCTTCCAGTTTGATGCTGTTTTCAGCCCCCAGTCAGACCAAGGTTTCATACATTATAAATTGATGTAGTCCATCTAAAATTTTAAGTATAATCCCCATCCCTTCCGATTGTCAATAACAATATGTTCTTTACATCTCTCTGTTAGCTAATGTTTTCCAAGATACTGCTCCATTTGCAACATCAGTTTTGGATGGGTACAATGTATGCATATTTGCTTATGGTCAGACTGGAACTGGTAAAACTTTTACAATGGAGGGTACGGAAGAAGCACGTGGAGTAAATTTTAGGACTCTTGACCAGATCTTCCGCTTAATTAAGGAGAAAGAGAACTTATTTCAATTTGATCTTCGTGTGAGTGTTCTAGAGGTCTATAATGAACAAATTCGAGATTTACTTGCTTCAGGCTCTCAGTCAGGAGTGTCTGGAAAAAGGTATTGCAGTTCTGGATCTTATCTAGGTTCCATTTGTGCATTGCCCGTATTTTTAGGGATAGTTTTGTTTATACTTTATGTTTTAGCAAATATGTCTGTGATGTATGTTGCAGGCTGGAAATAAGACATGCGGGTGAAGGATTTCATCATGTCCCTGGGCTAGTTGAAGCCCGTGTGAACAATATGAATGAGGTCTGGGAAGTTCTACAAACTGGGAGTGAAGCAAGGGCTGTTGGCCCAACAAATGCTAATGAGCGCAGCAGCCGATCTCACTGGTCTGTGGCCCTTATTCCGGCTTCAAGTCTATTTTCAATACATTATGCAGCCGGTATGCTTAATTTTCATCAAGTGCTAGAGTATAATTCATTCTTGATGCAGCATACATTGCGTGACAGTCAAAGGAAAGAATTTGTTGAATGGAGAATGCACAAAAAGCAAGTTGTGGCTGGTAGACCTAGCAGGAAGTGAGCGAGTAGCCAAGACAGAAGTTCAAGGAGATAGACTCAAGGAAACACAAAATATCAACAAATCTTTATCTGCTCTTGGTGACGTGATATCCGCTTTGGCTAACAAAAGCCCTCACATCCCATTCAGGTTATAGCATTGCGTGGTATTTCTTTATTTTGTAGAATCTAGCTTTACTTCTGCCTTCAGTTTCAAGTTAACATGTTGGTTTGTTTGTCATGCAGGAACTCCAAGCTTACCCACTTACTTCAAGATTCATTAGGTACTCTTCCCCGCGGAATTTCAAAATATAGTAGAAAACACATTAGTGGAAATGGAACAACTATCCTAACTCTCAGTCACAGTAGCACATTTGTGGAAATGGAACAACTATCTTAACTCTTAGTCACAGTCAATATCAAGTTCACTTTCTCAAGAACCAAAAGATAATTTTTATTCACAGTCCATGTTAAGGACGAAGAGTATAGACCTAACTGTTTAAGTTCTATTTGCCAGGAGGAGACTCAAAGACGCTCATGTTTGTACAAATCAGTCCTAATGAGAACGACCTTGGTGAGACTTTATGTTCTCTAAACTTCGCGAGCAGAGTCAGGGGAATAGAGTTGGGCCCTGCGAAGAGACAATTGGAGAATTCTGAGATGCTGAAATACAAACAGTTGGTACAACTGATTTAGTATTAGCGAAGCTCTTTTTTCCCCTACAAGTTTATTATCTCTCTGAGATGGCTGTTCCGAAATGTTTGTTGAACTAATGCGTTCTTCTTACTCTTAAGGCTGAAAAATCGAAGCAGGACCTGAAGAATAAAGATTTGCAAATTAAGAAAATGGAGGAAACAATCCATGGATTGGAATTGAAGCTAAAAGAAAAAGACTTCAAAAGTAGGAGTTTTCTTGAAAAGGTGATCAAACAACTGTGGATACCAATAATCATCGAATTAGCCGATAAAAGTTATTCGTTTGCTTGCTTATCCCTCACATGTCTGAACTATGGTTTTTTTTCCACTACATTTTGCAGCTAAAGGAGCTAGAGTCACAACTGCTAATTGAAAGGAAGTTAGCTCGTCAGCATGTGGACACAAAGATAGCTCAACAGCTACAACAAAATCAACAAATGAAGGAGCACAAAGATGAGCAAAATAATGCGCAATCACGGCTACCATTTTCGAATAGGCTATTAGGAAATGCCAAAAATGGCAATGAGCTTATCTTGAGTAAAGAACATACGAACTTCAGTCAGCAACAACTGATGGAGAACAACACTTTGAAGCCACCCCACATTGATGGAACACTCATTTACATTGATCATCCAGAAAAGGAAAACAACCCTCGAACGGCTGAACTACCAGAGAGGACAGGCAGAGCCTCAATTTGTGCTACAGTGAAAAGGGTCCCAATAACCTCAGCTCCAAGACGTAACTCCTTGATTCCCCTAGCAACTGTACCAAATTCACTACGATCAACGCCAGTTTGCCCAGCCCACATAAAGGAAGATACAGAATCTGAAAATGAATGCAAGCTAGAGGAGGTACTTTGCAACAGTCCTAAAGGAGTCGAAAAAGGCACCAATAAGCTAGGAACAATCTTGAGACGAAGCCTTCAAAAGAAAATCCAGATCAAGCCCTCAATGCAACATCTGAGAAAAGGTGGCATAAGTGTTGGGACGGAGAAAGTTAGAGTTTCAATTGGGAGTAGAGGTAGGATGGCACACAGAATTCTCTTAGGAAGTAAAAGAGTGGCATCCAAGGATATAAGGCAGATGCATAACCAAAAGGAAAAGGAAAGGGGATGGAATATTGGGACTATAGGGAAGGCGACGACATAATTGCAAGACAGTGTGTTATAACCGGCATTTAATGAGCTTGTTTGTTGCTAATGCTGCCATATTAGGACTGTACAAAAGCGATGGGAGGCTTCTGATATGTATTCTTGTTATGCCTAATTATCTCTCTGTATTCATTGACCCGCTTTCTTAACGGGTTTGCTATCGCAAAAACACTTTTCTGTTTTCCTTATGACATAATTGTCAGCTTTATCCTAAGAGCAAAGATGGAAACAAGATCGTTAATTACTATTATATTTATTTTCTTGTATGAGATTGTATATGACAGGGACGAGAAGATTGAATGCTTAAGCTCCAATGCATCCTTGGTACTGTTACTGCAAATTACAAAATTGATGTTATTTGTGAAATTGTATTAGAACAAAAAAAATTCACCTTAATTTTTAGAATTTACCGTTGATCAATTAACATCAAGTGAAAAATTTGCAATAATAAATTTTATGATGAATAAAATATTATCAAATTATTGATTATTTAACAACTTAGTTTACCAAATTAATCTAAGAGTTGATTTAAACACTATCCGAGAAATATTAAAAACCAAAAGTTAAAAATAACAAATAATCAGATCTTATTTAAAAGGAAAATATGAGAGTTTTGAAGGTAGTTTAATGAAACATAATAATAGTTTAATACTTGCCACTTTCTTGAATGCATTTTGTTATATTAAAAGCACATTATGGTGTTGAGTACTGAGTTTCCGTAGAATAAATTGCTATGAAAGCAGTTGACTTTAGTGCGTACTTTGGGCTGCACAAGTGAGATTTTCCCACCGGTGACAACTACTGTTTAGATGTGGCACATATGTATTATGGAAAGAGGAACATAAGAATGTTGGAAAATGATTACCAAACAATTTAAGTATTTAACCTAACCACATTTTGATGAATTGGGAAAACAATTTTACCACATAAAGTCTTAAATAAGTATAAACTCCAAGCTAACATCTGACTGATTTGTTGATTAATCTCGAATGCACTAATGACAATTTCTTATTTATCGATTTACAAATAACACAAAGAAAGGTATAACTCCCCTCCGGTCCATTCGGTATCTAAGGACTATGGCTTAGGTTTTTGTACTTACTTGAACAAGCCAGCTTATCGGGATCACTTCCTCTGTTACTTTTATTCAATTCCAAGCCTGTGTCGTTGTGCTTTATCCATAAATTTAACTGGATCTCATGCTCAACTTACCTACCTCAGGTTGTATTTTGGAGTTCGAGTTTTGGTTTTGTTGGGCTACTGCCATCTTCTTTTTCAGATTTAAATGCATTTTCACTCTTTAAAAGAAATAGCTATGTTAATAAAATAAATTCCCTAAATTTATGTTAATTGCTCTTGCAATATAAATCACTTGTATTTGGATTTACATTTATGATAATAAATGCTAAATTAAATCATTCAATGTTCTTAAACTTATGTCATATACAAGGGTGTTATATTTTCATGTTACACTTATCTGTTCATTATCTTATGGACTAATGCTGCACTTTCATCCATTATACAATACTTTCAAATCATATAAAAAGTGATCAAACTTTCACAAACAATAAATAAAAAAGATAATAAATTAACATGCAGGCATCATCATTCAATTATAGTATAAATATAAAAATGATAGGTGTAAATTATACTATGTTTTGATAGATGTTTAAGTATGTTTTTGAGTGTTTCTTAGATGATTATCATGTGTATAGACTTAGAATTATGTTATTATTAGTGTTTGTTTAAGAATTACATTATTATTGGTTTTTGTTTATATTCTAAATCTTTGTGAGGTTTAGAACATGATTTGGGTCTTAATTTTATGTTTTCTTAGTTGTTTGATATGTTTGTGACTGCTAGAAATCATATAATTGAAGAATAAGGAAGATTTGAAGCAAATTAGGGTTATATGATTGTGTCTATGGCTGTGTATGTCTCTTAGCTCATGCAAAATCGTGAATATTGGAGATTTTTGAGTTATGTATGGCCATGTATCAAACCGTGCATCTCCTAGAAAGTGAAATAGCAGATTTCAGCTTTTGTAGCAGGCTAGTTTTTTTGGTTTGTGGATGTTTTTGGCCTATTTTTAGAACCAAATTAAGTCAGGAAACCCTAGAAAGAACCTTAGAAGCCTCAAAAACTATTTAAAAATGTAAGACACTTGAAAAAATGCAACAACCAACACAACAAAGTGGATAAAACGTGAGAGATCAAGAAGAAACATAAAAAATTCCAACTTTCCAGATCAAGGTCGAAACAAAGTTATTCTACTTTTTGGTAGCATGTTATAACACTAAAAAAAATAATTAAACTTAAACCTATAGTTATTGACAAGTCTAGGTCAATCGCATAGAGAGTATATGTAAAGCTTCTGTAATGAAAAAAATTCAGTGTTTAGGATATTGGGGGGGGGGGGGGGTGTGATTGGTTTTATTAAAAAAACAAAAAAAAATGATATAAAAAAAATGAATTAAAGTGAGAT
>JANIIA010000004.1:38417451-38436009 GCA_027478495.1 Erythroxylum alaternifolium
TTCTCCATGATCCCAAAACCTACAAACACATCAAGATAATATCATCAACAAGAAATTTGAAAAGAAAACAAATTAAATTTTAAATAAAATTAATATGAACATTAATCAATCTTAATTTGGACATAATCAAACTAAAGAACTCAAACAAAAACTAGACAAAAAAACAACACAAGAGATTAAACATGCTAAGTTAAGGTCATTAGCTCGACCATTCAACATATACTCATGAAAAAGTGAAGATAGGAGAGAGATAACTTCCCTTGCTTGTGGATAAGTCCCTCTATAACATGGTTTACAGCAGTGCCCATTGACTTTAAATGTTTCCCTATTATTATTTTCTAGCTCCACAAACTCTATGGGGAAACATTTGAAGAATTTTAAAAGGCCCACTCCATCTGGACTTGAGTTTTTCGAGAAATAGTCGAAGTCTTGAGTTAAACAAAAGTACTAAATCCCCACTCTTAAATTCAGTCTTCTTGATATAGCCATCATGCCACTTCTTAGCCCTTTCTTTATATAGCTTGGCATTTTCATAAACATCATTCCTTAACTCTTCTAACTCGTCGAGGTGTAACAACCGCTTTTCTCCTGCTAGCTTCCAATCCATGTTCAATTTCTTGATTGCCTAATATGCTCTATGCCCCAATTCCAATGGTAAATGACATGCCTTGCCATACATAAGTTGACATAGTGTTATGCCTTTGAGGGTCTTGAAAGTTGTTCTATAAGCCCACAATGCATCGTCTAGTTTCATTGACCAATTTTTTCTTAAAATGTTCACTGTCTTCTCCAAAATCTTTTTCAGCTCTCTATTCACCACCTTTACTTGACCACTAGTTTGGGGATGGTACGGGGTAGCCACTCTATGATAAACATTGTATCTTCTCCAAAGATTCTCAAACAGTTTATTGTTAAAGTGACTTCCCCCATCGCTTATGATTGCTCTAGGCACCCAAAATCTAGTAAAATCTTCTTAATGAACTTCTGAACCACCTTGCTATTGTTGGTTGGAGTAGCGACCACTTCGACCCATCTAGAAACATAACCAACTCCAACCAAGATATAGGTATTGCCTTCATAGAGTGGGAATGGTCCTATGAAGTTCAGACCCCATACATCAAATATCTCCACCTCCATTATAGTCAAAAGTGGCATCTCATCTCATTTTGATATGTTGGCAAATCTTTCACATCTATCACACTTGAGCACAAAATCTCGAGCATCCTTAAACAAAGTTGGTCAATAGAATCCACACTCTAAAATCTGTGTAACAGTCTTGCCAGCTCCATAATGCCCTGCATACAGTAAGCTATGACATTCAGTTAAGATCTCAAGCATTTTATCTTCAGGAACACACCTGTGAATTAAACTATTAGCAAAGATCTTATAGAGTATAAGTTCATCCCAAATATAATGAGCGCACTGAAATAAGAAACGCTTCCTTTATTGATATGATAAATCTGATGGAAGACTACCATCTGAGAGGTAATTTACAATATCTGCAAACCAAGGAAGGAAAGGGTTATCTACCATCATCAAAGTCTTGTTAGGAAAGCTTTCCTTAATTTCCTCTTCTTCTTTATGATGTTCTACTTCAAGCCTTGATAAGTGATCCGCTACAACATTTTCTACTCCTTTCTTGTCTTTAATTTCAATATTGAACTCTTGGAGCAGGCAGGACTACCTATCGAATAAGCCTAGCCTTAGTATCCTTCTTAATGAAAAGGTAATGTAATGTTGCATGGTTTGTAAACACAATAACTTGTGAACCTAACAAGTAAGAACAAAAATTTTCACAAGCAAACACCACCGTAAGTAGTTCTTTTTCAGTAGTTGTATAATTCAATTGTGCTCCTGTCAACATGTTGCTTACATAATAGATAGCATGTAATCTCTTCTCCTTCCGCTGACCTAGTACACAACAGCATGGTCGCTTGTGTCACATATAATCTCAAATGGGAAAGACCAATCTGACGATGTCAAAATTGGTGTTGTTATGAGTGCCTTCTTCAACCTGTTAAAAGAATTCAAATAGTTGTCATCAAAAATAGAAGGCACATATTTTACCAGTAGATAAGTTAAAGGTTTTTCAATAAGGGAAAAATCTTTAATGAACCATCTGTAAAATCCTAGATGACCAAAAAAAGCTCAGACACCCTTAATGTTAGAGGGAGGTGGTAACTTTTCAATTACTTCTGTCTTAGCTCGATCCATTTCAATCCCTTTATATGAAATCTTTGGCCTAATACGATTCCCTCTTGGACCATGAAATGGCATTTTTCCCAATTTAAAACTAAATGTGACTCCTCACATCTTTGGAGCACTTTATCTAAGTTCAACATGCAATGATCAAAAGACTCTCTAAAAAAATCATCCATAAATACCTCTATAAAGTTTTCATTCATGTCTACGAATATGGACATCATGCACCTTTGAAATGTAGCAAGTGCATTACATAAACCGAAAAGCATCCTTCGATATGCAAAAGTTTCATATGGACATGTAAAAGTGGTCTTCTCTTGATTTTTCGGATATATAAATATTTAATTGTACCCTGAATATCCATCTAGAAAGCAATAAAAGGAATGACCAGCCACTCTCTCAATCATTTGGTCCACTAAAAGGTAAAGGAAAATGATCCTTCTTTGTGGCCAAATTTAACTTTCTATAGTCAATGCACACTCGCCACCCTGTGACAATCCTAGTAGAAATCTTTTCCCCTTCTTCATTTTCTATCACTGTCATACCACCCTTCTTTCACACACATTGTACTGGGCTCACCCACTCACCATCCGAAATGGGTAAATTATTCCTACATGTAGAATTTTCACCACTTCCTTCTTTACAACTTGTTACATATTCAGATTTAGCCTTTGCTATCTTTCTCTCACGGTTCTACAACCTTCTTCTAGGTTAATCCTATGCATCACCAAATCAGGGCTAATCCCTCGAATATCATAAACTTGTCACCCTACAGCTCTCATCCTTTTCCTAATAGTCTCCATCACTTTCTCTTCTTGCTCACAATTTAATTCATTAGAGATAATGATGGGTAAGGTGTGGTTCTTTCCTAAAAAGGTATATTACAAATGGGCAGGTAAAGGTTTAAGCTCTAGAGTGGGAGGTTTAATGGTAGAAGGTGGTGTGGGTGCACCAACTCTCTCTAATCTTTCAAGCTCCACTTCCTCACATATATCCTCTTCCTTTGCACTTTTATCTGTGTGTACTTCATTCAGCTCATTGAATTCATTAATCTCCTTCACATACTCATCTACCACATCAATTCTCATACACATATTTCCATCCATCGATTTCGTCAAAGATTTTTTCATGTTAAACTCAACTTGTTCATCACCAATTCTCAACACAAGTTTCCCTTTATGCACATCAACTAATGCCCTACCAATATTCATAAAGTGTCTACCCAGAATTAATGGACAATTCTTATCAGCTTCAAAATCTAACACAACAAAATCAATAGGAATTATAAATTTGTCCACTTTTACCAATACGTCTTCCACAACTCCAAATGGTCTTTTTATTGATTGATTTGCAAGTTGAATTAGCATCTAAGTTGGTTTGACCTCTCCTAATCCCAGTTTCCTAAAAATAGACAAAGGCATCAAGTTAATACTTGCACCTAAATCGCATAAACATTTAGAAATTTCAAAATCTCCGACAACACATGGAATAGTAAAGCTCCCTGGATCCTATAATTTTGAAGGCATTTGACTTGAAATAATAGAGCTGCAGTTCTCTGTCAATGTAACTATCTGATTGTCTTCCCAAGTATGCTTGTGTGTGAGTATAACCTTCAAAAATTTTGCATACTTGGGCATGCACTCCAAAGCTTCTACCAGTGACAAATTAATCTGTAACTTCTTCAATTTCTAGAAAAATTTAGAAAATTGGGTATCCACTTGATGTTACTTCACTCTTTGTGGATACGAGATTTTGGGCTTTTATGGTGGTGGTGGTATATATGGCCTGTCCTCTTTGTTTTCTTCTTCTATCTCTATACTTTTCTCTTTTTCATGGTTGTCCTTTTGCACACTTGGTTCTTTTATTTGCTTGCCACTCCAAAGTATAATAGCTTTGAGTTGCTCCCTTGGAATGACCTCATTATTGCTCCGTATGCGAGCTGCACTTCGAGAAAATAAAGCATCAGTAAGTTGACGTACCTGAACTTCCAAGTTATGGATCGATGAGACATGGTTCTTCACGATCTGATCAAATTTTTCCTCCATCCTCTGTTGATTTTCCTCCTGGCTTTCATACATCCTTTTTTGACTCTCTACTTGAACTGCCAGTTTGAACTAAACATCTCCATAAACTTGTCCAACTTATTTTCCAATGCTCTGTTTCGATTTTGTTGGAATCCTGAAGGTCCTTGTGGTCTTTGTTAGCCACCTGCATTATTGTTATTCCAAGAAAAGTTTGGGTGCTCTTTCCAACCCGAATTATATGTGTTCGAATAAAGGTTATTATCTCACTGCGGCTGGCCTAAATAGCTTACCTGTTCGGTCCCGCTAGCTTCTAATAGAAAACATTTGGTTGAGCTGTGGTTGTTCTCCCTACACAGCTCACAGTGCTTATTGCCTTACTGAGGTAGATGCTCCTTGCATATTGTTTAACTGATTTGTTAGAGCGGTGATCTGAGCCTGCAAGGCAGTAACTGAGGCACTGTTTGTTTCTATTTTTGTTTTTGGTTTTTTGTTTTTGTTTTTAAATTCAGTAAAAAAACTATTTGTTTGAGTTTTTAGTTTCTGTTTTTGGTTTTGGTTTCTTCTTGTTTCCAAAAATTATGAAAACCATAAAAAAGTAGTTTTTGTTTCCTACTTCTGTTTTTTATAATTTGATTTACTGTCATTTAAATATATATTATTTAATTATTAATAAAATTATGAATAATTTAATTCAAGATTATATATTTAATAAATTAAAATTAATTATCAATAAAAATTATGAAAATTATTTAATTTTTATAATTAAATTATATGTAATTAAAATTTAATAATTATTAATAAATATAATTAAATTTAAAATACATAAATATTGAAATAAAATTTGATTTAATAATTAAAATTTATTTCAAATAAATATTAATTTATAAATAAAATTTTATTTTTAAAATTATTTATTTAATTAATATAACATAATTTTATTAATAAATATTATATACGAGATTAAATAAATTTATTTAATTAAAAATAATTTATCTTTAAGTTTTAATTAATACGTAACTATTATCAATAAAAATATAACCATATTAACATTAAAAACTAAATAAGTTTTTGTAATTATTTGAAAGAAAAATAAAAACTAAAAACTAAAAAGTAGTCATACGGCAAATAATGCAAATTGTTCCAAAATTTAAATTTGTAAAAAAGTGATAGTTCCCACTTTTAAATTTCAACAATGACGTGAATATCGTCTATAAAAACAGACGAAAGAACAAAAAAGATGAAAAAATACCTTTTTGTTTTTATCACATTAACATATATTCCCTTATAAATTTTAACATTCTTTATCTTTAATTCTCCTACTAAGCATTTCAACTCAGTACTTATGTGTTGCATATTTACATCAAACATCAAACATAACAATGCTTTAAAGTCTCAACCTCAGAGTGAATGTGCATATCGATGGAACGAGCAAAACCTAGTTACACTAATTACTTAAACCGATTCATTTTCATTCTACTTTTTAATTTCCTTTCAAACTAGCTTCTGCAACCAGAGAGCTTGAAGATGGTATTAATAAATTTCTGGGCTCGCCAGAACTCATCACCTGTTCATCATCTATCAATTCTGGGCCTTGAACATTCAACTCGCCTGAATCATTCTCACAGATGCGGTAGTTGGTTTTGTCAGAAACATCAGAGCGGGTTATAGAGTTGGGAACTGCTGACATCTTCTCCTGTTGAGGGGATGAAGTTGACTCATCATCCGAAGAGTCCAAGTCTGGATAAATTCCAATTTGCGGATCACCTTGAGATGTTCTTGACCCTTTCCGAGAAAATACATGTTTCAAAATATTCTTTGCCCTATCTTTCACATGTCCTTTTCCTGGGCTCCCTAGAACAGTTCCAGTTTCTCCAGAAAGACCATCTTCTACTATGAACTGCACACCTACCGTCTTCTGATTAAGGGCTCTAATGTTATCATACGTAGACTGAACAGTGTCTCCAGTACTGCTTGTATTATCCTGATTTTTGTTGCGAAGGAACATGGAGCCAACCTTAAAGAAACTTCGCCGAAATTTGTTCCTGGAACTTTTTCCCTCACCATTTTCATCACTACTGCCGCTATCACTGTTAAGGGGTCCAGATGCTGCTACTGTTGTGCTGCCATATGAATCGTTAGGAACTCGCTGGATTTTAGTATCAAGGAGCCTATTCTTACCTTTTCTGGGCTCCCATGTTTGTGACACCTCGCTTCCAGGTTGATGGACCCATATCCCAGTCTCTTGTCGCCCTTCAACGTTGATAGGCTCAAAATTGTCACGCACTTTCGCAAGCTTTTCTGAGGAAACTGATGAAAAAAAATCTCTACTGCCAGTATCACTTCCAAAGCTATCTCTTTGTACTTCCTTGTTCATCTTTTCTCCATCAAACGAATCTCCATTCCCCTGAAAAAGGTTACCCATAAACTAAAGTATGTTAAACATTGAAAACATTTATATGTCATTTGTTGTTGAATCCTACTTTAAAAATAGTAACCTTTGCATTTGCTTCAAGTATGGTAATGGCAAGATGTAGCCTTCCCATTTTAATGTTCTGAAGGGGTAACCACATGTCATGCCTCTCGCCATCCCTTAGACCATTGATATTCACTGTGCAATCCCTTTAAATAGTAGAAGAGAATGTATTAGCAGGTTGAACAGCCAACTAGTCAAAACACATTGAAACATAAGTACCCAACATCAACAAGTGCAAAACAATTGATGTTGTTTTGAACCTCAAAAGGAAAATCGATGATGCACTAATAAATAAGACAAATATTTTTATGGGTATACTGGCATTTGGAGGCTAGTAAAGAAGAGACAGGAAAATTTTGCATGAAAAACCAATGACAATGAAGTTAAATCTACTGCATAACTATACACAGTTGTTAGGAGAATTAAAGACAAACCCGAGGCTATCGTCAATAAATCGGTCTTTGTCACGAACTTCAATATTCAGATTATTTGATGGTTCCCATGTACAAATTGGGATCTTAAACTCCTCTTGCCACTTTGGGGTCAATGTCCTTTTCTGTATCTTCGTCCTGAATTTGTAAGGGCCAAGTTGTCCTTTCACATAAGGGTCAGCTAATCCTGAAAAAGTAGATTCCCAATTAGAACTGGTTGAGAATAGTAATACCACAAACTGGGAAGGCAAACCAAGTTTCAAGAACAGACCATTTAAATCTGATGGTTTGATGTCAGATGCTTCAACAACTTCAAGCTTGGCTAAAGCAACGGGCTCCTTCTCATCCACAAAAAACCAACTCTCTGACATTCAAACAGTAGTAAGAAATACATGATGAAAGATACGGACACATTTCAACAAACATTTGATATAACAGCAACTCCATTATACAATAAATTACAATTAGCAGTTGCCTTTCTTTTAATCTAATCCATCTCCCAATTGTTTTAGCAAGTTTTAAGAGTTATGCCTTGTAATGAAACATTAACTGGTAAAATGAAACATCAATTGATCTATCATAAACATTATTCTCAAATATGGCCCTGTCAAACTCCTTCCTCAGTTGCCTAACCTCTCCATTGGCATGAGCCACTGATTATTATTTTTCTTAAACCATTTCAATAATGATATATAAGTTCTCTCAGACTCCATTCCTTCACATCCAACGGAAAAATCAAATATTTTTGTATATTCGATAACTGTCATAGTTCGTTGCCCAAGCTTAATAAGATGATCCTGGTAATGTGAAAGAATTCCTCTCTTAGCTTCAACTTCATCTCTTCCCAATCACAAATTGGTGCTATCCTATTTCAAGCAATCCATCCTCCACTATTCTCCAACAAATCTGAGCATATCCAGTAAGTTTCATCTTTACAAATTGAACCTCTCAATCTTCCAGCATGTACAAATCAAAATATCATCCACTGGTAATACCCCACCCATAGCTGATATTATGGGATTCAATTTTCCTATAAAATCACTTATTTCTACACATACTTTTTCGGCAATATTGCCAACCATGTCTTGATTCCATGGAAGTCCTAGTATGACAGGATGATTTTTTTTTGGCTGTCCAACTTGTAATGAAAAAACTTTGAAGGTGAGAACCAATAAACTTTATGCTTGTTTATTAAGGTGCTGGTGCCAACAAATTTGTATTTTGAACAACCTTCTTAACTCATCATTGCAACTATTAACAAAGTTTATACCAGAATATACGGAAATAGTTTCTTATTTACAGTCAGCTTTCCAAAATCAAAAGTTATAAATAGAATATTTAAGTTTCTTATTCATCAGTGAATCATAAGCTTGCCCTTCACTCCCTCCGCTCTTTAGGCCTTTTCTCTTTTCTTTCTAGCCCCATAATCACACTGAACACCCAGCTTCTCAGAGCCACTCTCCCCCCCAGCTTACAGCATAGTGTGAAATCTGGATCGTTTCATCGAGCACCATTGAATTTAGATAGAAAGGTGTTCTGACTCTATTGGATCCCGTCATAACCTATGCCTGATTAGTAGACTAGTATTAAGAGACTAAGCTCTATTTCAGGGTTCATGTATACATGGTGCCTCAAGATTTAAAATTTAAACTTCAAACACCTTAATGAAACAGACTACTCATATTATCCAATGGATTTCTCGATAATCACTTCCCATCATCAGAACAAGCCCAACAGTAATATTTGATGACCAAATCCTGCAAATGCTTGCACAAATAAACATGGAGGGGACCAACCGCTTTGGTTTCATGTGTAACAATTTCAAATCTTGTGCCTAACACCTGATCACATGAAATTTACCAAAAGTTTATTTCTCTATACCCTTAGTTTTGGAATATGTTGTGTCCAATTATTTATATTGTGAAAGCTGCTAGCTTCTAGAAAACTTTATCCTCTTTCTAAATTCATTTCTCAACACCAAAACTGAGCTTTTTCACTTAATGCTCCTCCACTCTTTCCAATGGCTTGGTTTTATCAAATTATTCATTGAGAAATGGTTACAACATTCATAAAATTCTCATTATTATCCCACTGTTATGTGTATACTCCAGAATCATGAAGCTCATATCCAGTGGATTAGAAGTGCCAATATGAAATTCGGGATCTTTATATCAGAAATGATCCTAAAATGAATACAAGAAAGGAGAGGAAAAAATTTTCTCAACTAAGAAGTCAGAATGGCGCTTCCACATTATGAACAGTTTACCAGTTTACCTGAAGCGCCTCCTAAACTGGTTTACCAGTTTACCTTTCTATTTCCAGGTGTAGACCGCAATTTTTCAGTTGGAACGGGAAAAATTTTGCTTGGTAAAAAATTAAAGTAGTACAGTCAGGGTTATGCTTATCTTCCCTTGTGAAGTGAAGCAACAAATTCACTTTTAAGGCTAACTTACTAATGTCAGAATAACTGAAGTCGAATACAGAGACCAGAAATATTATCCAAGAATGGTATGTCTTTGCTGATGGCCATCATTTGTTGCAGAAAAGTAAGAATTAAGATAAATGTTTTGATGAATTAAATGTTGGCTTGAAACTGACTTTTGAAGATAGTTTCCCCTAAAATGGAAGTGCATGAGCTTCTCAACTTGCAAGCAACCTTAAAGTTGATAAATTACCTGTCTGTGGAGATACAAATTTCTCCATATCAACAACTAGCATGTTGGGCTGCATGAAGAAAAATATCATTATCAAACATCAGCTATGCAGATTCTACATTTTGAGTGGGAGTAAATTTACCTGAACAATAATTTACCTGAACAAGTGTCTGCTCAAATGCAACCGACAAAAGCTTGTCCTAGTTCAAACCAGAAAATGCGTCTTGAGTTTTTTCATCGAGGCAGGGGATAAACCAGCGCGTTCATGACAATGTTTGAAAATGGATGCATTCATTACAGGTATGTACATATTTATTATATGGGCTCCATTAATTCACACCAGCATTATTTAATGAGGGAAGGGCAGAGGGAGAAAGATTGAAAGTTCAAGATATCACTAGAAAGAATGAAATAAACCTACCAGCCATCCAGCAATTCCTGGAAGTACAGTAACGTCCAGTCCATGAGTGAAGATGGGTTTAACTGTCATTTGGAAATAAGGTGGCTCAGCAAAGCACACTCGCAATCGGCTTAGAAAAGGCCATTCACGTACGAATTTTACACCAATCAAAACCTGATAAAAGAGAGTTAAAAATCTGATTGATTATGGTACTAAAAAACCAGTTTACCTTTGCTGGTACAATTATTACAATACCAAATAGATACATATAGGATTACAATGAATAAGCTAACCCTTGCATCAAATATTACAGTTACCACATCCCAAAAATAAGTGCAACGAAAGAAAAAAAAACGGTAAAATGTTACGGACGTACCCAGTAAGAAATATTCAGAAAACCAGTTTTCTTATATCAAAACTATACAAAGTGATGTAGGACAAATAGAAGAAGTATCAACTAGTAGCTAAGACTTCCAAAATTAAGAAATAAGGCTGATATTAGGCTGCTGGAATATCAAACTTTAGGGCTAGATTTCAGCTAGGAATGTTGAAATTCTAGATTTGGTATAGTTGGGTTTCTAACATTTGATTGTAGAAAATTTAGAATTAAAATTTCAAGATTTAATATGGCTGAAATTTAGGTTTAAGATGGCTGGAATTTAGGTTAGGTTTGTTGGAATTTAGTAAAGAACACAAATAATGAAGAGTACAAAACTAGGAATCACTCCTAAAGTCTAAACATTACTCTTAGAAGAAAGCATCACATCTTCTAGTTGAAAACTCAAGTTTGTAGAAAAATTTCAGATTCCTTATCCTATTGAAGGGCTGAATACATATATATAGAGAGAGTTCTTAGAACCCTTATTCTAGTACGAAAGGGTTGCTAACAAATTTAAATCATATTCCAATAGAAATTCCATAAGTCCTAAACAACTAGGATCACATATGCAAACTAGAAAAACATATTTAAATTACTACTATTTCCTATCTAATAAAGAATCCTAACATAATCTAAATTTCAGCTGTTATCTTAAATGTCTACTCAATTATCAATTCTCATCACACAAATTAAAGCTTGTGGTTGACTAATCTTTCCTCTTATTTTTTTAATAGATGTTAAGTTCTTTTGTATCAATTCCCTCTAGCTTGTCTGAGGTCATCCTCGACGTAGAATGTGATAAATACTGATCATATATGTCTAGATTCAACTTCTAAAATTCAAGTACTGTGAAAAATCGGTCTTCCTTTCCACTTGACAAGAAATTGTCAATATCTTCCATCTCTTGTGGCTAAAATTTGTTCATCAAGAACATCCTCTATCTCCTCTTTAAGAAGGGGAATAATTAGAATTCTCACCACCGCAATAGGAGATTGCGTATCACCATATCCATGATAAATAGTTAAGTCTGCAACATTAAAGATAGGACTAATTCCCATGTCACTTGATAATTCCAAAACAAGCATTAACACTTACCTTCTTGATGATCTTATAAGGTTCAGCATTTCGTGAATGAAGATTTTTATATTTCTCTTTTTAAAAATGCTCTAGACAAATCCTAACCATTACCATATCTCCTCCATTGAATTCTACTAGTCAATAATGTTGATAAGCATGTTCTTTATAAGACAAACTACTAGTTATTATCTTTCATTGCATCTCATCAAATATATCCCTCACATGTGGTGCAAAACCGTCAACATCAATATCTACACATGTTGTTTTTGGTAAAGGAACCAAATCAATAGGCTTCCTTGGTTGAACCCGAGACTATCTCAAAAGAGCTCTTACCAATAGACCTATTTATAGAACTGTTGCATGCTAATTGTGCCATAGGGAGAATTAGGTCCCAATTTTTCACATTGTGTCCAACTAAAAAGTCTCCTAAGCTTCTATTCACCACTTCCGTTTGTCCATCAATTTGGGGATGGAAAGAACTTGAAAATTAAAGATTAGTATTCAATGTTTTCCATAGAGTTTTTCAAAAATAACTCATAAACTTCACATCACAATCAGAGACGATGGTTAAAGATAATCCATAGAGACGTACAACCTTTTTGAAGAACAATTTAGCAATGTGGATAACATCGTAAGTCTTGACCAATATATTTACAAATGGTTTCATAACAAAACCACAAAATTTCTCTACAACATAGGCATCAAGAACAAACGTATTGCTGCGTCCTATAGTCAAATGCATTAACTTGCCATCATTGCTAAATTTTGACTTTACAGGTGCACTCATAGCTTCTTCTTTATTCATATATCGTGTTAATTTCGTATCTCCATTCAAATCTACTTCTCCATCACCACTTCAACATAATCTTCATCAACACCAAGGATATCATCAAGTTTTGAACTAACAAGCTTCAAAAACCCAACTAATTACCGATTCATCCTTTCAGCCCCCTATTCTATTATATCAGCTTGTTGTCCTATTATTTCACCCTGCTGCCTTCTTGTTTCAGCCTATTGTCCTCATGTTTTGATTTGTTGTTCAGGTGTTTCAACTTTTCAGTTTTTTCAACTTTAGAGTTTGCCAAATAATTAACTTCATTTTGTTTTTCTTCATCTTTAACACATTGATCATCTCCCACTGTCAAACTCTCCATGTCATCAAGTACTTGCACCTTCTACAAGTAAGCTCAAAGATTTGAATTGATCAGCTAAATTTGAGGAATCAAAATTAGCAAATGATTTTTCAGCAAAGATTTTCTTGCATGCTGTTGATCAATATCAGTCCCTTCTTGCTTATTACCACCTTCTTCATGCTTAGCATTAAATTTTCTCCTTAAGGACAGTAAAAGGCTTTTTCTTGGCATTTATGACTATCTTGTTACTTCCTCTTTGTTTTTCTACCTTTTCTTCCTTCATAGGCTTCAAAATTATCATCTTTCCATAAAATATAAACTAATAGGTGTTAGCTTTTTCAAAGTGCTACACATCTCAATCATAAAGCCAAAGTTGTCCAAGTAAAATGTGAGAAACTTTCATAGGAATGACATCACAAGAAATAGCTATATTCCTAATTTGAAAGCCCCGAGTAACTTAAAGTAATTGGTATAATACTACCATCCACCCAAGCAACTTTTTAAGGATTTGGATATTTCTCCGTGAGTAAATTCAATCGCTTCAACATGTTTTCCTATATCACATTCATACTTCTTCCTCCATCAATGATAAGCTTGCATACTTTTTATCCGCATCTAGCTTGAGTAAAGAAAATAGCAATATGATGCCATTCTTCTTGTTCTTCGACTGTAGGGGTCCTAAGTATTGCATCTCACTATGTTAAGATTTGTAGGACTAGTTAGTTCATCACTAGAGTCTCCTTCCAACTCTCCTAAAGGCTTGTGCTCACACTTATACTTATCAAATTCTTCCTCTTCTTCTTGTCCAAACCTCTATTAGAACATTCATAAGCAAAGTGGGGCCCCCTATTGCATCGGAAGCACTTCTTGTTGTTGCTACCTCCTTTCATCCCAATTTCAGTTATGCCTTTGCTTTAGGTTCAGTTCCTTGAGAATTTTTGTAGTTGTTTTGTGATGCAAATTTTGATGCATTAGATGTTGACCTAAAGTGTTGCATCACCATAGTGCTCTTCATGCTGAACTCTTCAGCTTGACTTCGAAACTTTTTAGTTACTTATTGTCTTAAGTATTGTTTCGATCTTAAAGTCAAGTGATATGCATCTTCAAGGCTATAAATCCTTTGCATTATTAGTTCCTTGCAAATTTCTTCCATTAAGTTATTTTTGTAGCGAGATATAAGTTGTCATTTTGACTCCATCTCTTCACATTGGATAAAAAGTTCATCAAATATTTCTGTGTACTCAGTTACGGATATAATCCCTTGTCTGAAGGCTGTGAGTTAATCTTGGAGATCTTCCTAAAAGTAAAAAGGTGAGTATTTTTCTGATAACTTTAGCTTCATCTTGCTGGCTGACCTGTTTTTAGAAGTTTATCCTCTACCGATCTCCACCATATTTTAACATGTCCAACTAGCTTAATCTTTGCGAATCGAAGTTTTCTATATTTGACATGCAGTAACAATCAAAGAAATCCTCCATTACTACTATCCAGTCTAAGAACAAGTGTGAATCCATCTTTCCTGCAAAATTTGGGCCTTCAACACGAACTTTCTTAGTAATGTCATCAAGTTCATTGTGTGTTTCAACTTTATCATGGTCTCTAAGGCTCGCATGCACTCTCCATATGCGGCCGGTTGGGTTCTTTGTCTTGGATCTCTCAGGAGACATTGATTTCTTAAACCCATTTGCTGTTGATTAGTTTCATCCTTTTCATCTTGGCTTTCACTTTCTCCACCTTCAACATCAAGTGTAGTTTGTTTTTTGATATTGTTTTCTAGATTAGTTCTTAGGGCACCTTATGATCGAGTCATTAAGGTCCAATTTTTCTACAACTCTTAAAAGTATTTCATCTTGCTCTTGGTCATTGAAAATTCCTCTATAAGCCCTTTGATTACGTGAAACGCTCTAATACCAAGTATCAACTAGTAGCTAAAACTCACAAAATTAAGAAATAAGGCTGATATTAGGCTGCTGGAATATCAGATTTTAGGGCTGAATTTCAACTAGGAATGCTGAAATTTTAGATTTGGTATAGTTGGGTTTTTAACATTTGATTGCTAGAAATTTAGGCTTAGAATTTCAGAATTTAATATAGCCAGAATTTAGGTTTAAGCTAGTTTAGGTTAGGATCTTCGGAATTTAGTAACACAAACAATGGAGAGTAGAAAACTAGTAAGCACTCCTAGGGTCCAAGAATCACTTTTAGGAAAAAAACACATCACACCTTCTAGTTGTGAAAACTCAAGTTTCTTTAAAACTTTTAGATTGCTTATTCTATTGAAGGGCTAAGTATACATATATATAGGTTTTTAGAACCCTTATTCTAGTAGGAAAGAGTTCCTAACAAATTTAAACCTTATTCTAATAGAAATATAGGTTTTAAAAAACTAGGATCACATATCTAAAATAGAAAAACATATTTAACTTACTACTACTTTTTATCTAATAAAGAATCCTAAAATAATCTAAATTTCAAACCTTATCTTGAATGGCAACTCAATTCTAAATCCTCATCCTACCAAATTAAATCTTGTGATTGACTAATTTTTCATCTTTACTTCATCTATGGACTTTAAAATCTTATGTATGATGAAGTGGGTAGCAAATGCAAAATTTAGTGTATCATAAACATATGTTTAATTGAAAACATTTCATTTATGTTTGACAACTACCTTGTCCTTCCCAAATTGTTTTAGTTGCCAGATCAGAGATTGCAACCACAGTTTGAATAACAGACATTTGGCAGCAGAATGATTTTTAACTCATGCAATATAGTGAAATCTTCAGATGCAGTATGACAAATCTAATTTTCTTTCTTTTATTTTTACTTGTTTCTTGGGGAATTTGGAATCAGAAGTTATACTTGCATATGAATTCATACTATTTAGCATACAGTATTATCGAAATGGCTTCAAAATCCCTTTACAGGATATTATGGTCTAGCAATTTTTTATGGCTTACACATTGATGAATAATTCCATTTTAAATGGTTTTACATCAAAATTCTATAACACCATGAATAATTATGATCTATAAATTATTCCATACCTTCCCTTCAACATGCATGCCTGTCATATGCAACTTTGCCCACATTCCAAATCCCAGTCTTCTCCTTAACTTGACAGCAAGTATTGCACTCATATCATCAGCAGTGCAAAAATTCATTCCCAACTCCAATACCTGTTTTCCTTGCATCGTAGAGAAAATAATAGAACAAAATGCAGAAACAAGAAGCAATAGATTAAAAAATAGATCCCACAACCATAGTGAACATACCAAGTGATCATCCCCAGTAGATTGGTTAAGAACCCTCATCTCAGTGAACATTGGCGGGTTTCTTCCCAGATACATGTGTTGGACAACAACCTTTTTCTGTATATTTATGCAAAGTAACCATAAACAATTCCACAATGCATTATAAACATATATTTCAAGAAAGTACAATTTCTAGTTATAAGCAAGGTACTATTGAAAACAAATTTTAAAAAATTGCAAATCAGTACAAGCGACTATAGAAATAAAGTTAAGTCATCCTTAAAACTCTTGGAACATTACTCAAATTTGTTCAAAACCTTTTTCTTTTTCTTCCATAGAGTAGCCTTAGATTTGGACGCTGGCTCGACGTGTACAATCATCACACAAGGCATGGGGAAAAGTTACTCCCAATTGGAAAAAAAAATTTCAACCATAAAGAGAATCCCAGAATATTGATATTTACCCTATATGTTCAATGAACTAAAGGCAACCTAAAAAAGGATTTTGCACAATCGATGGACCTTTGGACAAAGCATTTCAAATTGAGAGAAAAGTATAGGGGAAACTATAATTCATACAGCAGTCCATGGCTTATACTTTTCCAAGAACCAAGGTATTATTGGGAGAAGAATCTTCTGAGATGCAATCTGTTCCATACAAATAGGCCATATCTTTTCCACGGCATGGTTCAGCCACCGTACTGTTTCAGAATCTGAAAGCACCTGAAGAAAAGACAAACAACAACTTAGCTCCTTGCTGACCAGAATTATGCAAAGGATATATTTGTGATACTCAAAAAGAAAGCTGAGGTTTGAACTTTAAAGTGGAATAAACCTTCAATTAAGTCAATTTTAGGAGGAAAAGAAAAAAAGAAAAAAAAAAGTATTTACCCTTTTCTGATTGGCTTGTCTATTTTCCTGGTACTGCAATTTCTTCCTCAGTTTCATTACATACCTCTCATGAACCTTTCAGAAGGAACATAAAATGTAAAACTCCAAAAAGTGGTAAAAAAGAAAGAACCTTTTTGACGATAAAGACAAAAAACAAATCATAGAATTCCGACCACTTTACATGTCCACAACTAAACCAAGAACGTCGAAATAAACCCAATAATCAAAGAGAAGAAGTGAACCATACCAAACAAAGATAAATCAACGAAAGAATGTAGACGAAGAAGTGGCACCGATCGTACAGAGAGAGAATCCATAACAGAAACAATACAATGCCCACATGATGCAGGATCGTTTCTTGTGTTATATCCATTTATTTCACACGAACACACAAATACTAAATTCAGTAAATCAACCACCCCGTATTTCCCTTGATCGATGTTGTGCTACGGTATTGACCAACTTGCCAACTGAAATCAGTGCTCATCTTCATGCCACATCCAATACAAAAGTTGAAGAAAAAGAGAAACCCAGATCATAAAAAATGACTCCAGTCCCAATAATTTCAAAAGGCTTTGAATCCTTATGCATAAACATGTGTCACGTCTCAAACTATGTTTACAATCTTGGAGGAGGGAGTCGCAGACAACAAGAATGATTTCGGGGAAAACGATGTCGTGGCGACGAAGTAACTAACAATAACAGGTGAGAAGGAGATAAACAAACGCAAACTGTTTTCGATGATGGAGTTCGAGTAACCGTTGCAAGAATTTAATGATAAAACCGCGTAGAACCACAAGGGCGGTGGAATGACTGATGAGGTTTGAACTAAGACTAACAGTTGTGAGTCCCCCACGGGACTTCGAATTGTATGTTTTTTTAATTGTATTAAAACAAGAGAAGAATACAATTGTAATTGCACCGAGCAAAATACTACACGAGACAGCCAAAATCAAAACCAAAACATCGGAGACTTATAGGTTTATGCTTTATAGCTATTCGTTATAGTTCAGTGACAATTATTAAAAAAGGCATTATTTATTTTTATGTATTAATATTTTATGTTTTTATTCTAAAGATAAAATCTTTAGAATAATTACTGTATAATTGAAGTTATGATGAGATTATAATTATGAAATTCAATTTACACTTATGTATTATTCTTAAATATTTCTAGTTGTAGTTTCATCAAGACGAGATATTGTTGAAACGGTAAAACTAGAACACATTATATATCTTACTTATGCAAAAAGTAATTGCTCTCATATATTAAAATATAGAGATATCTAAACTAATGTGTGGGTGATTATTAGAGAATAAGTCACTAAACTGACCCGATTATGAGAATTCCGGATGGAATATTACTTATATGTCTATGGATTATTTCATAATGATAGTTGTATAATTGATCATCAGACTTAAGATTACTAAGGTATCTAGTGTGGGAATTACTTCCTAGTATAATTCAATCGGTAGTAATTAGATAAAGTATGAACAATAGTAGAGAGTTGTGTAAGTAAATATAGGATTCGTCACTCTAAGATAATTAGAGAGAATAGTCTACTATTCTTGATTAGTAATAATTTATGGAAATCTCTGGACAGAGTGAATTGACATTTGAAAAAGATATTTTCAAATTTC
>JANIIA010000004.1:38517019-38564448 GCA_027478495.1 Erythroxylum alaternifolium
TCATATAGAAGTAATTTGCGATTTAACTAAGTAATAATTTTCATATAGACCTTGTGATATTCTTTTAACAAGAAAGATAAGTTCTTTTCAAGATTTTATATTAAAAAAGGAGGATACACCATTCAACCCCCCCTCTTCTTGTGTATTTAGTTTCTTGAACGTAAAGTCTATACTAACGTGTGATTTACTTCACTTATGATTTTCCCTTGTAGATTGTTAGGTCAAATTAGGGTCAATATTAAATTTGGATTATTTAGATCTAATTGTAATTATTTAGGATTAGTGTTAAATTAAATTTTATTAATACTAATTAGGATTTATTAGGGTTAATTTAAAATTATGGATAATTGGAATACTAATAATTTAATTTTAATTAAAATGAGTGAGTTCTACAAGCTTGCAAGACTAGCTAAAAATTCTAAAATTAGACTAAATATAAAAATATACAAGAGATTTATTCTAATAGGTAAGCCAAATAACTTTGACTTTTAGCCATCTTTTTAATTGAAATTGAACTTTAAAAAGAATAATTCTACTTAAAAAACTTTTATTAAACCTTATATTAGATTTTCTCCCCCACTACTCATACCTTTCATTATCCAAGCATTCACAATCTTTAAAAATGAATAAGAATTTTTAAAAATAATTTTAATTTACACTTTTGGGTGTGATTCCCTTAAACCAATGCTTGTTACACTATTTAATTTTAAAAACCATCACTTAGACTATAAACATTTTGAGTTAAGGTCTATGTAGGTTTTTTTAATTAGATAAAAATATGATTTAAATTAAATAAGATCAACTAAAAGTTTATATGCACAGAAAAAAATCATATTTATTTGATAAAAAGGTTGGACTTATGCCCAAAAAAGATCTTTTAATAGATATATAGACATTTCTAGAAATCAGGCCTTGGATATTTAATTGGTTTCTTGAAATTTTTTAATACTTGTGTTGAGCTAATGAAGCCATTTTTTTACACTTTTGAAATAGGTCAAAGTACGTCAAATGAAAAGCATTTTTTGAAACAAAATTTCTCATGAAGAGTAAATATGCTTACAACTAAATCAAAAAATCAAAATAAATACGAACCAAAATATAGTGTAATAACTTTGCAAACATGTATGGAATATTAAAAATTGAATCACATAAGCAAATTTAATCAAAATAAAAGAAAAATAAGTGAAAATAGCAAGAACATGAGACTCTAAATCCTTTGGAAAGTGCTAATAAAAATTGTATATTATGATTATATAAAAAAGAAAAAAATAAAACAGAGTGAGTGAAAAACAGGATTAACAAAATGAAGTCTAGGTTTAAACAAACATATTATGCAATCAATAAGATAACCAAGATATGAGCATAAAAAAACACAATATTCAAACTAAGTGTTTAGGAACTTACCAAACTATACACCTAGAGAAGTGTCTAGATGTTTACCATCTACAAACATAGAGAAGTGTCTGGGCATTTACCAAACTACAAAACTAGATAAGTGTCTAGACCTTTAAAAGGTTAAATGAGATAAGAGATAAAAAAGATCAACATTAGGAATTCATTAGTAGCTCGATGAGGTATGAAAAATATCAATATTGGAAAATTGTCAGTAGGTCGACAAAACAAGAGAAGTAAATGATCGACTTTTCAATAAGTGGATGAAAAAAAGCAACATAAAAGTAAAATGCCAACATTGGATAGCCTCCAATAATTTGACAAAGCGGTTAAGGAAAATATATGAAATAAAATATTAATATTCGATAAAATTCATTAGGTTAATAAAGTAGGTAAACTAAATATATGAAGATAAAATGTTAGCACTAAATAGAATTCATTAGGTCATCATGATAGGTAAGATACATGCTTAAAAATAAAATGCCAATATTGGATAACCTTTAATGTGTCAACAAATTTGGAGAAGTAAATGTATGAAAAGTAAAATGTCAACATTGGATAGCCTCCAATAGGTGACATAGTAGGAAAAGTAAGTGCTTAAAAAATAAAATATTAACATTAGTTATCCTTCAGTATGCCAACAAATAAGAGGTAAATACTTGAAAGTAAAATGTCAACACTGGATACCTCCCAATAAGTTGACCAAGTAGGAAAAATAAATGCATAAAAATAAGATGACAATATTAGATAGTCTCTATTAGGTTAATGGAATATCAAAAGTAAATGTATAAAGATAAATGATAGAAAAATGAATGGTTTTTTATACCAATATTTAAGTTTTCAGAAGATGTGGTTGATATTGGGACTTATAGGAAAATTAAGAGAAAACATGTTTGGTACTGAGACCAACATCAAAAATTTGAAAGACACTTATGTATATCTAAAATAATATTCCCTTGTGAATGACATTAAGCTTAATATCGTGTAACCAAATAAGTTTAAGTCCTTAGCATAACTGATGTGAGAAGTCCATATAATTTTTCTTTAAAATGACGAATGAGAGGTATGACCAATTTGATTTATAATAGTTTTTGAAAAATTATTCTTTCTTCATATGAAACGGGATTATCTTCATTTGCTATATGGAGTATTTCTTTGTATCTATATTTGTTCTTTAATTTACTGTCAATTATTTACTAATTTTTGTCTTAGCCAGATCTTTTTATTCTCATTTTCTTTTCTTTTCTTTTCTTTTTTAATTAAAAGGGCTTTAACTTTTATATAGGCTGCCATTTTCATTTTATATCTCACAAGCAGTTTGCATCCTATTTAGATTTCATTCATGCTTTTACTTTTGCCTAAGTCATAAATCATAAGCTTTTAAACTGAACAATTTGTATTCTAAATTTTGTCTAAGTTGAATTTTTGTATTGTTAACTTTCAAATTTGAAATTTGTAACTATTGTTCACTAACATTTCCCTAGAAGAAAATTTCCTTACCTTTTCCTTTTTTTCTTTCATTATCTTTTTATCTCTTATGATAAAATAATTAAATTTCATAAAAATTCTAACAAATGCTTCACAGTGGGATTAGTTATATGTAGAAAATGAAGTAATAATTTTGTCATTTTATCATTAAGAGGAACTTTAATCTTCCTAGTCAAAGCTAAAGAGGTGATGAAATTAGAGAATTCCTTTCTCCTTAAATTTGAGGAATACTTTTGGTTGAAGCCATATTTTATGCTGTAGTGAAGTTTGATCCCTTTCACAACTTTTCTAAATTAGTTTTGATTTTCATAAAAACTTGCACTATTTTCTCATGGTCTTTCTATTTTGAGAGGTTATAAGCCATAAATATTTTTTATGTGTCTTTTTACTAGCGTTTGAATTAGACTAATTATAGAATTCAGGTTCAAACTTTATTTTTCTAACCTCAAGATAATTACACTCAAAGATTCCTTAAGATTTTGATTTGAGGTTTGTCACCACTTTCATGACTTCTATTTGAAAGAATTTCATTGATAACGAAATATCTTCTAATTTACTAAGCTGACTTTCACATGCCAACATTACCTGAATATTAGAATCATATGTCATAGGAAATAAATAATATACTAAGGAATATTATATCAACTGGTAATTCATGAGATATTTCTAATTTTCTATCATTTGGATGTATATACATGTAATCATATTTAGGTAAAACAACTGTTGAATTCTAAGGATATATAAATAAACATTCATATGTCACTTGAAAGTACTTTATGGAAAATTCACCCAATTAAACACTATTAATAACATTCAAATTAACATTTTAATAGCAAAGTCATTTATTCAAGAAAAGCATTCATAATTTAATATAAAGAAAATTTAAATAAATTACTCAAATGTGTGAATGATCTGCATCAATGGCTACCTATGTTATGGACTTAGTAATGAACAAGAAAAGTAACAAGTAGAAAGAGAATAAAATAATTCAAAAAGATGAACATGATTCTGAGTATATTTGATTACCTTTAGGCTTCTTTGTCAGTTATTGTGAATCCGCTAGTAAGTTGTTAAAACATTGTTTTTGCACTTGGCCCTCTGCTTTTATCTTAAGCTACCTATGCTTTGGCATTACATAAGTTTGAATCAAGCCACGTATTAGTTTTGGCCTTTACCAACAAGGATTTGATGGCTCAAACTATTTAACAAATACTTGTGTAATCCTATTAAATTTCAGCAGAAACTTGTAGAGTTTTTATAAATTCAATCTTACTTGTAGTAAAGGTTTGTTTTTTTAGCCTCTTTGATTTTTTCCTTTGAATCTGCTATTATTTTTGACCTTGTTAACCTTTTGGCGCTGTTGTCATTAAGTATGATTCACAAGTGAAATTTAGCCAAGATGAAGATGAGAAAATAGTTGTGGCATAAAAGGCGAACTAAACAGGAGTGGAACTTACTAATTTTGGTAACATAGGGTAAATGCTACTTTTGGAACATATGGCACTAGCATTAGAGGCACTTGAGGATAAATATATGGAAATTAGACAGGTTGAAGATTGACCTTGTTTCTCTCCTAAACTTGGTTCTTCTTTTTATTTTTAGTATTGTGATGGGTTATGAAGACTACTTTCATTTAATTAAGTTTTTATTTATTCTTTTTATAGATTGGGTTTGTCAGTTTCCTAAAGTCATCTCAATTTGTTTCATTTCTTGTCACATTTTCCAAGATTGTATTAGTTGACCACTAAGTGAAACTCCAAAGGTGACCTAACATTAGTGGAAGCAATGCTTCCAGTTATTTACATCATCTTCTCATATTTTTGTTTTAAGTTAACCACCTTCTTCTCTAGGACCTAATGTTTAGAGTTTAGTATTATATCAACCAAAAAATGATATGAAAATTAACTCCTTAGTACCATTCGTTAGTACCAATGATTTTGTATATCGGCCAAATATTGACCGATACTGTAAATTTTGAGAAAATGAAGGACTTATCTGTAATTTTTTTAAACACCCCAAGCCTTAGTTCTACAAGTGCTCTCCCTCTCTATTTTTCTCTCTCTCTCGTCTCTCCTCTCTATCTCTACCAACCCCAGTCGCTAGTGTGCTACTCTCAATCTTAGCCCAACCATTCGATCGTCTCTCCCTCTGTTGCAGGACACCACAGTACTACTACCTTGCGATCATCTCTAGTGTAGTGTCGAGTGTGTTCTCACCTACTGTCCAACTACCTCTACCTTTGGTCCTACTCCTCTAGTCATTAGCCACCATTTCCCCCCCTTTGGGCCTCTGTTCATTACCCTACACCTCTAACTACAAATTAGATCAAGATTTGGAATTTTGTAGATCCAGGTTCAAACCTAACCCGGACTGCCACCCACCTACTAACTTTCCCGCACCAATCCAAGGATTTAACTCAATGAAGGTTGTAAAAAAATTGCAACAAATTTTGTGGAATTGTGAAGTTATGAATTTGTGGAATTGTGAAGTTGATTATGGAATTATGGAATTGTGGAATTGTGTTCATCACTTGATCGATTGTTAATTTGACTATTGAATTATGTGTTTGTGACTTTATGTTGTGTAGTAATTTTGAATGCTGAATTGTGTCAGATTAAATTAAATTGTGTAGTGTATTGTGTATGTTAATTGTTGAGTTAATTTGAGTAAAAAAATTAAGAATGTTGATTAAATAAGAGAATGAAAGATTGGTAACTTAAACTTAAGATTTAGAATTTCAGTAACAATGTTGATTAAAATTAGTTAAGAAAACAAAATATTTATAAGTATTACAAATCGAATTGTAGAAGCAAACAAAATATATTAATTTATAGTCGAATTATTTGATTACATAAAATAGGTTGTAAACTTGTAGTTATAAGTTGTTAAAATTGAATAGGCTATAGTTGTAAGTGTATGTCTTTAGTTTATGGTTGAATGATGTAATTGTAAATGTTGTGTATTGTGCAATTATATATGTCCAATACTTGAATTGATGATTTTTGACTTATTGGTAAATTGTGATGGATGAAATTGAATTATGTATGATGTAATCATATAAAATGAGTTATATTATACAAGATATATGTCTATTGTGTAATTATGTTAGTTTGCAAATTTGAGTTAAACAATACATATTTTATGATAGTAGTTGGTAATGGAATTATATGTTCTTTATTTTGATATGTCTTCGTTTATTTATACAGATAAATGGAAGGAAGGTCAAGTACTCCTGATAATTTAACCACTTCAAGAAGATATAATGATCCAACTTGGGCTTATGCTGCATTGATCCTTAGAATGAAGAACCATACCATTTGCTTGTTTTGTAAAAAGCATGTGAAAGGTAAAGGAATCACCAGATTAAAGAAGCATCTAGTTGGAGTTAAAGGAGATATGGAACTTTTTAAAAAAGTGAGCATGATGTGAAATGGAAAATGAAGACTTTGTTTGAAGAGTTTCAGCTCGAGAAAGATAAAAGGGAGAGATTGAACTATGAAATTGGTATTGGAAGTTCATTTGTTAGTTTTCAAAATGATAGTAGAAATGTTGAAGGTGGCAGTCTTCTTACCTAACAAGAAGTGATGTTGCATCTGGACCTAATGTTAGGAAAAGAAGAAGGTAGGTGTCTAATTTTTTTATACCATGAACAACTCTTAGAGCTCAACTTTCAATTTGTAGTGCCCTACAATTAAGAGAAGCAGCTCATAATATAGATATGGCAATGGCTAGATGTTGGTACGATTTAGGTATAACATCCAGTGCTTCATAGTCTTATTATTATCAACCTATAGTAGATGTTATTACCTCTTATGGTCTGGGATACAAAGATCCTTCAATTGATAACTTCATAGATAAACTTTTGAGTAGCTTTGTTTATGAAATTAAAGTTATTTAGATGAAAGAAGAATGACTTGGGCTACTTTTGGGTGTTCAATCGTGTCCAATGGTTGGACAATAGGAGAAATGAACCTATTATTAATTTTTTAGTTTATTCTCCAAAAGGCTAAATGTTTTTGACATCTATTGATGCATCTGACCTTGTTAATTATGTTGATACTTTATTTGAAATATTTGATGACGTTGTGAATTAAGTAGGGTTGGAAAATATTGTTTAGTTCATTACTGGCAATGATTTTGTTTATAAAGCGATTGGAAGAAGATTACAAAGCAAGTATAATTCTTTTTATTGGACTCCTTGTGCTACAAATTGCATTAACTTAGGCTATGTTTGGTTGGGGGTTTTATAATAGAATGGAATGGAATGTAATATTATTCCATCGTTTGGCAGGAGGTTTTATAATGGAATGGGATGGAAGAGGAGGGGGTTTTATATTACATCCCGTTCCATCCTAAATAATAAAAATGAAAAACCTCCGATTTTGGGGTTTAGGATGGAATGTAAAATGATAAACAATTTTACACTATATTATATTATAAACCCTTTACCTAAACAACGTTTCACTATATTACATTCTGAAACCTTCCATCCATTATAAACAATAATTTTCTAATATTACATCCACTAATGTTCCATTCCATTCCATTAAAAATTTTACGTACAACCAAACATAGCCCTAATGCTGGAAAATATAGGGGATGCTAGGTATTTTCCTATTATTGATAAGACTGTGTAGAAACTAAAAAAGGTGACTAAATTCATCTACAATTGTGCATGAGTCTTGAATTTAATGAGAAAGGATTTTACTAATGGTGGGAATTTGTGTCATCTTGTTGTTACAAGATTTGCAACAAATTTCTTATCACTTCAATGCTTTACTATGATGAAGAAAAAGTTGAGACAGATGTTTACAAGTAATAAGTGAGTTGCATCTTAATATGCTAGGTCTAATGTTGAATTAGAGGTTTCTAGAATTATACTTAAAGATACTAAATTTTGATCTTAATGTCAAATTTCATCTGAGTTTATGAGCCTTTGGAGAGGGTGCTTCATCTGTCTGATAGTGATGAAAAGGCAACAATGGGTTATTTTATGATGCCATAGAGAAGAAAAAGGAAGCAATCAAGGCCAATCTAAAAAATAGGCCTTCTTTGTATGTACCTTATCTTATAGTTATCAATGAGCGATGGGAAATGCAACTTTACTCTCTGGAAATTTTTAAATCCTAGTATCTATTTCAGACCAAGTTTTACAAAGAAAGCTAAAGTTAATGGGAGAATACTATTAACTATTACAATAGTTATTACCCATAAAATGATGTAAGATCTCCTAAGCTCACAAAAGAGATTTATAAGGAGGCTTCTGGGTATTTTGGGATGCCAATTGCTATTCGTCAAAGAGAAAAACTTAATGCAGGTATATACTTTTTCACTTTGTTACTTTTTGAAAATTAATTATCACTGTATTTTATTTATAACACTACTTTTGTTGTCTTATGGCTTACAGTTTTTTAGTGGGATCAATTCAAAAGTGGTGTTCCAGAATCGCAATAATTTGCAACTTGCATTTTAAGTTAATGTGTGGTTGCAATAGGCTGTAAAAGGAATTGAAATACATTTGAATTCATATATTCTAAAAAAAGGAATAGATTGGAGCATAAAAGGTTGATTAACATGGTCTTGGTTCGATACAATTCAAAGCTTCAGGAAAGGTATGTTATCATCATTATTAAGTTAGATATAATTTCTTACAATTTTTAATATTTTAATTTTATTACTTACTAGGACTCTTAATATAACAAATAGTTTAGTAGATTCAATTTGCATTACTAATATTAATCATTTAGCAGATTGGGTTTCTAAGGAACCGAGTTTGATAGATGAGAGTGACTTGGAAGATAATCTTGGGTGGAAAATCATTGACATGTCATTTGGTGCAATGAATTTGAATGATGGTGATGATGAGACTCCTCTCAATGATAAGGATTTTATACCATAGAGGGCTTTTGATTGAATGAAGTTCTAAGTTTTTGTTTCTCCTTTTCTTTTAATTTCACTTATATTTGATAGATATGTTAAATTCTATATTGCAATATAATTGTAATTGTTAGAGAGTAATGGATATTGATTTTTTGATGTAATTATTATTTATTATACGATGAAATTGTAATATTTTAAATGCTTTGTATTATTCTTACTTTTATATTTGTATTATAATCAAATGATCATTTTTATATTAATTTTGGTTATTATTTATATGTGAAATATTTAAAAAATAATGTTAACAAAAATAAATAAAATTTTCTTATATTAAATTGCTATTATTATGATTTTTGGAGATTGATGTAAAATTATAAAGTATACAGTACAATATATTGAAGTACTATTTTGTAATTTAAAAAATTTCAAGGACTATTTCATAAATTTAAAAAATTATTCAAAATGGTAATCGGTATTGACCAATACCTGTACAGTAGCAGACCAGAACCAAATTTGGTACCGGTATCTGTACGATATTCATAAAATTGCTAGGACCTTCTTATCGACTTTCTTCATCTCTATAAATGTCTTGAGGTCACAGAAACAAGGTTTATGCACTAGTTCCTACTTTGCAATTAAGAATATTAGTATTGGATGGATTGATATAGAATGGGTTTAATATGATGCCCTAATTTCTAGTATAATGTATATTTAAGTGGCATTAAATATACAAACATTTGTGGATTATACTAGGCCTATATAAGAGGAAATTAGTAAGCAAATATTGGTAGAAATCGATAATCTGATGTAGATGTGATCTAAAGTTTTTTTATGGAAATTGAGGGCAGATATAAGAGACTTGTAAAATGCTAGTGGAAATGAAAGGGCAGATATAAGAGACATTGCAAAACTGACATATGGATGGTGCAATAAAGGGAATTAGTTCTGTCAGAGTATTAAGTTGAGCATCCTCTTCAACATTACAGTTTCTTTTTATCAATCTTTCAAGCAAGAGAACCTTTTTTTACTTACAGTACTTTCTTGTTCAACTTTCCCATTTCAAAATTTTCGAGCTGTGATGGTTTCATTGCTTTGATTTTTGACTTTATGAGGTAAGAATTCTATTTATTTTCCTTTTTAAGTATCTATTGAAAAGAACAAAAAAAGAAATAGTTGTAACTATTTAGAAAAGTAGATGAATAAAAAAAGGATGTTCAAAGAATCTCAAGGCAAGAAAAAAATTCTTATAAAAATACTTTTTAAAGAACTTGCTGTAATATGACATACTAACTTTTTAGGAGTAAAAAATGGTGTATGATTAAAAAATCAAAGGAGTTGCCCCAAAATTTAAAATAATGTATTAAAAAAAGAAATATGAGTTATAGTTTAATGACTGTAAGTTTATTCCCTTCAAGGTATGCGTTAACATTTATAGACCTTAAGGATTGGCAATATGGGTGAGCTCTAAGTTGTCTTCAATTGAAGTTTTACATTTTGCTTATAAAGAGATGGTGATTCCTTGAGAAGGGACAAGTCCAAATTAAACATTATTAACTAGATTATCCCTCCCATATTCTTAAGACAAGGGAGTAAAGAATATATGTTAACAGATATATCAAATCCATTAGCCACCACCTTAACCTGAAATCTAAAGGATAATTATTCACATTGTTTTAGCACTAAAAAAATCATAAAATATGTATATATAAATGTGCCCTCATAGTTTTAAAGGGAAACCATACAAATCTTAATAAACTTTTGCCTTTTGGTAAATAATCTCACTCTTACAGGCGCACACAATTGATTATTGCAAGTTATTAAAACTAGATTATTCCAGAGTATTGTTCCCACAAGGATTATAATAGTATATTCATTAATCGTAACTTTTACAACAAAAATAAAGAAAATAATATTTAATAAAAGGTGATTCAATTATGAAACTAACTAATATAAAGCAATTAAGTAACAAAAAGGATTTAAGATAGTAAATGCTAGAGTTTCAGAGTTCACTTTTGTAGAATTCCAATTATCATACAAGATTTATTATTAATATTGAAGTAACAATTAACCTAAGGTATCCATTCCCTATTTTAAGGTATGTAGATATTGGTAATTAAGTAATTAACACCTCCAGATGTGCAATTTAACCTAATTAAACTCATTAAGTATAATTGATCTATTTATTTATCAAATAGTCTAGGAAATCTCTTTCTTTAGATCTAAGGTGTTTATTCTCCTAGTGAATAGATCGTACTTCTCTTTTTAGTCCTTTATACAATCCCTAAGATTGAATTTATAGTGGCCAATCACAAACTTAACAATTAAGAATAAAGAAAACAAATCCATCATGCATTGATAATTAAAATATCTATTATCATCGATATATCTAACCCTAGCTAGCATTTTAACAATAGAGCATCACAAAAATAAAACAAGAATAAATAAATAAGAGATAAATAACTAGAAGAGTTATTTGATTCTCCTTAAATCTTGCTCCAAATCCCTCATTGATGTTCAGAAACAATAAAACTAGTAACTTATTCACCAAGGAGGTTGTCATTAGCCTCTAACAACCCCTTAAGCTAGCATTAATGGAATTAATTACATTATCATAGGTGTACGGTGGCATTTAGTGTATACCACAAGCCTTTAGACCTTTAGGTGTCCCTAGTGAAGGAGTTATAGTCTCTTAAGAGTTTACTTGAATTGTACCCTCAAACATTAAACTACACTTAGTAGTTAGTTTAACTGTTAATATCACTATATATAGATTCAAGCTTTAATTGAATTACACAACTGAAACATATAATATTTTTTAAAAAAATTACCATACAAGTAAGACAATGCAAATGATATTCTAACTCCTTTATCTAATTTAAATGCTTTAATTTGACATGCTCTTTATATCGTATCACTCATTCATACAAGTGTTTAAATTTTAAATCAGGTGCTATCACCATCTTCGTATGAAATTGAACTTCTAATATGCTTAAAAATCATTTATTCTTCACTACTTCAATAGATATACATAAGCAAATATCATAAGGACTTCAAAAAAATGTTATAATAGGGACAAAGGGATAAGTAAGTCAACAAAGGAGGGGAGTAGGGAATAATAAAAAATTCACAATTAACGGAGCAAGTAAATCAAGGCTTTGATAAAAAATCTCCATTGACTCTTTATAACTTACATAAACCCACTCTTCCTTCATTATATTCTAGTATAAGAAACCCATGCCAATCGACTTTCAATAATTTTCTATCTTTTATTAATTTATTATTAATTTATTTGATTTGGCATGGATTTTTCCTTTTATGCATTGCCTTTTTCATACATGTCACCCATCTCCGTTATGCTTATTTCTTTACATACTATACCTAACAAATACTTTAAATCATAAGTAAAAACACCCTATTAATTATGAATTAAGGTACAATTACTTATTTTTCTTTTAGGCTTAAGGTTGTTTAGGGAAAGTTTTATAAACAAAAATGATAATAATTCATAAAAGGATTAAATCATTAGTGGATCAATGTATAAAAGGGACATAATTTGACTCAAACTTAATCTTAACTATCATTATCATTTTAATGGTTATACGTATCTTATTTGTAATCTTAAAAATAAGAAATGCAAGTTCTAGAAATTCAAAATCAAAGAAAATATCCATATTCAAAAGAAAAGATATTACATAAAGGCCCAAATTTTCATGAGATATTTAAGTCGAATTAAAGCATCATCACCTAATAAATTTAGTTTCTAGAATTCACAAAGTTAAATCTTCATAGAAATCACTTGCATTATACCTATAACAATAAATCTCAACGACAAATTATGTACGAACATATATTATCAACCATAAATAACTAATGAGATCCTATACACAAAATGAAAAGAAAATAAAAATAAAAATAATCGTAAAATACATAAAACATACAACAATAATAACAACACCCAATAAGAGTCCCTTTGAAATGTGGGTTTGGGGAGTTCTAGTAATACCCAGCCTTACCTTTGCTTCGTAGAGAGGCTAAAATACCTAAAACATATAAACTAGTAAATTTCATATTCTTGGATATTCGCTGCTTCACTAAAACATGACATTTTCCTTAATATTAAAAAGATAAGATAATGAAAAAATTTATGATTGATAATGAAGGTAGATAAATCTCACCTAAATTCAGGTTAAGTTTGTAAAGGTAAAATCCATTAATTGACATGTCTGTTCCTTTAATTAGATTTTTTGGTTCACCATTTATTAGAATACAATAAAAGGGACCCTTTACCCCCCAAATTATTTAATGTATTAATGAGGTACTTATTTGAATGTTCAAAAACTCTAAAAGGATGAGAAAATTCAGATATCATATAAAATGTAGGGCTTAGAAAATTGTCTTCCTTACTTTTGCTAATGATCCTTTGTTATTTTCTAGTAAGAACTCTATCTTTATATCAATGGATGCTCTGGAAACTTTTAGTTTGATTTCAGGTATATCAATGAACAAGGACAAAACTAAGTTATGAATTTTAAGAGGTGTTATAATCCAAGTTGAGTTATTAGCAAATCTAACAAGCGTAAATTGGTCTAAACCTCTTATCACATACTTGGGTGTCCCTATTATCATACAGAGAAACATACACTTAGAATCAAACCTTTCTTAGAAAGAATACAAAACAAACTTACAAATTGGTAGAGCAAAGCACTCTCAATGGCAGGGAGAATCCAGTTGGCCAATTTTGTCCTAAGTGACCACTATAATCATTGGACAACTCACCTTTGGTATCCTAAGAGTTTGATAAAGGGTACGATAATCATTGTACCCTCAAACCTTTGGTATCAATCACATTATAAGCAAATTTATATGTTTGGATATGGAGGTAGTAGTTCTATGATCAAAATAAAATAGGAAGAGTTATGTAGATCAAAGAGGGAAGGTGGACTAGGATTAATCCCAATTAGGATATTCAACTAGACTCAAATGTTGGAAAGAGTCTAGAAAGTGCTTACTAATTGTAACTCTTTTTGGGTCAAATAGATATATGCCCATTACATTAATTAGAACAATATATGGAACTAGAGTCTTAACCTTAAAACCTCATGGACTCTAAAGCATATAATTAAAATCAAATAAACATACAAACATGACTTTAAGAACCAAATGGGGAATGGCCCTACCATCATGGTCTAACATAACAATTAGAGCCAATTGGGACTTTAAACAAATGTATATGCACTTAATGAATTGGGAGGACATATAAAGGAAATTCAATAGTTCTGAAGGCCCTTACCTCTCATAAGGAGCAAATCTCTTACTCAACCCTTAAGAGAGAGTTGTTAATCAGTCTAAATTCCTATCTACAAGAAAAAATAATATGGGTAGGACATCCTTTTGGGAATTTTCCAATAAATCATGCAAAGAAAGATTAATGGATAAACTACGTTGGAGCCATGGACTAGCATAGATTGGTTTGAATAAGTAAATCCTCAATTTGTAACATATATATGGCTTCTTATAAAGGGAAATCTCAACGAGATAGGCTAGGTAGGTTCATAAGTATCCAAAAGAGTGTGTTTACTACATAATTAATCATGAGACTATAGAACATCTATTCTTCGACTGCCCAATCACTAAGGAGATTTGAGGAAAGATGATTAGGAAGTGTAGAGAGATGAACTTCCTCTAAATATGGTCTAACATATCAATATAGTGTTATGAAAACATAAGAAGGAAGGACATATAGTGATGTTCAAAATTATGATGGGAATCATAGTCATAAAAAGTTTGGTAAGAAAGAAACATGTGAATCTTTTTGATTAACTAAGAGGGAGTGAAGAAACTGGTGGAAAAAATCATATATGGAATTAGAGAAAAATAATCGTTTAAAGATTACTAAATACCTTTTCTAATGAGCTTTTACATAGATGTAGGGTTTGAAATCACTACATGAAGTAGCATAATAAGCTAATAAAAATTAAGAATAATAGAAAAAAACATCATCGTTAAATTGTTATCCACTAGCTATTTAGTAACACCTAGGGTGTTTAATTATTTATCACGTGTATTCCCTAACATCATCAATGAGTGTATTATATGCTCTTAATTTATCAATATGTACTCAATTTAATTTTTTAGAAAAAGAAATTAAACTAAACACTAGTAATTATAATATGATAAAAGAAACTAGGATTTGAATATTGGTTTGCCTCCTAATAAGTGCTGTTTTAGAAGTCTTTTAGCTAGACTTCTCACTTAAGACTTTCATCCTAGATCTATAATTAAAGGCTTACTTCCTCTCTTCTTTGAAATATAAGTCTCATTAACTTCCTCATGATCCATGGGTATTGGGTTATCCAATTCCATATACAGGATATATGAACACTCTTCTTATAAACTAATCACTCATAACTCTTTGAATTTTCTTGTTAGAAAGGACATCCTTGAAGTATTTAGTATTCTTCAGCATCTGTGAAAGAAAAAATTTATCTTCCTTTTCATCAATTTCAATTTTGCTCAGGTATATAACCAATGGTACATAAATCATCATAGTGGGTGTTGGTGTCTGTTGCTCTAGACTAATGAATGTTGAACATATGATCGGTATCAATTTGTTCTTGTCTAACTTGTCTTCTAAACCAAGATTATGGCAAGCGTTCTATAGAGATGAGATCCTTTCTAGTTTACTTTTAGTCATCACTTCCTAGACCTCTTCCTCTTACCTAGCTGACCTTTACTCTTCCTTCTCTTTAGAAACTTTAGCATTAAATGTTTTTCCACTTCATAGTGGAATAGCTAACACTTGATCTCTTAGGTTCACCTCTGTGGTACTAGAAAGTTCTCCTTGACCTTTTTCACCATCCACCTTAACTATATGGTTCACTTGGATCTCTTATTTATAAATGGATACCCAATTAGATTGTTCTATTTCATTTCATTTCACTTGAGATATTAGTTCAACCAATTTTGAATCAACAGAAGATAAAAATTATCTAAGCCTCTCTTTCATCCTATTCAAGTATTCTATCTTATTACTAGGTAACAGTGACTATTGTTGAGATTGGGGTCATTGTTGGAACCCAAGTAGTCCCATATGTACCATTCATCCCATATTAGAGAATGGATCATTCATGTTAATTCCCTTATTGGCAACCATAAATTACCCTCTTGGTAGTAACATGGGGGTATGCTGCACATTTATGCATGCATGGAAAAAATGACTATACATGTCATAATTATTGCACACCTTATGTTGACCATATCATGATTCAGCAACATCTTCATCTAGTTTAAAAAATTAGCTACTTTTGATGCCAAGTCTCCAAAGTGCAATTTTTGAATATCAACGTAAGAAAGTTAAATAAAATTATATAAAATCAAAATAATAAAAAAAGAAAGCTAAGATTAATAAAGTAGTAAATTAATAGTTCCTAGATAACGACATTGAAAACTTGGTCAAATCTGTCTACAAGAACATATATTATGGGAAGTTATTAAAACTGTAGTATTCCAAAGTATTGATCCCACAAGGATTATACCACTAAGTTTATTAATCCTAGCCTAATAATAAAAATAAAGAACTTAATATTTAATAAAAGATAATTAAATCACGAACTAACTATCATAAAGCTATTAAATAATAAAAAGATTTAAAATAACAAATGCTAAGGTTTTAAGGTTCATTTATATGAAATTTTAATTATTATGCAAGATTGATTTTCAAGATTGAAATAAAAATTAACCTAAAGTATCTATTTCTTCTCTTGAAGCATACAAGTACATTTAACTAGGTAATTACCACCTCTCAATTTGCAATTTCACCTGATCAAATATGTTAAGTATAGTTAATATTATTTAATTATCACAATAGTCTATGAAATCCCTTTTTTATATCTAAGGTGTTTATTCTCCTTATACATAGATCATACTTCTCTTTTCAGTCCTCCAAACAATCCTTAAGATTAAATTGTGGTGGCCAGTCATAACTCAAACAATTAAGTATACAGAGAATAAATTCAACAAACAATAACCCATCATATGTTAATAATTAAAAGAACTACCACTAGCTACATCCTAAACCCTAATAAAGGTTTTAACTACTACATATCACAAAAAATAAAAGAAAATATAAATATTAATATAAAATAAAGTATAAAAAGAAAGAACTAGAAGAGTTGTTAGAATTCTACTCCATTTTTGCTCCAAATCCCTCCTAAGCATTAGGAAACCATAACTAACAACTTAGTAAGAACAGAGGTTTTCATCAGCCTCTATAGTCCCCCTAATCTAACCTTAATGATAATGTAACGTACCACTCTTATAGAGCATATGCCCGAACATATCGACGATTATTTGAGAACATTCTCTTCAAGGATAACACGTTAAGATGATCGTATTACCACATTTTAAGGTATCATATATCAAAAGCATTTCAAACATTCATTTTGAATCATTTCATTAACAATCATATTAAATCACAAATGTCATTACACTTTAGAGATCACATATACATTTGGCAATAGGTGAGAAATGCGCTATTCTTGATACATATCTGCAAGTACAACTGATCCCGACCATTAAGTCATGTCCAATTGTAGTAGCTATACTCCAATTAATCTAACTAGATATCCTCTGAACTTGAAGATCAACATTGCAATTTTGATGAGTTTGCAAACTCAGTGAGTGAACCATCATTGATGTATTCACTTAAGTCAGATACATAAAGACAAGTTATATCCCCATTCAACAAGTATTACATATCATCCAATATTGAATATCATATCACATTTCATCATACCTTATCAAGTACTTCAAGATTATTATACTCTCATAAGTACATCAGGTAAGCTAACATTTCATACCACAACACATCCTCATTTACTTTTCAACTGTATTTCAAATGATTAAATAATTCATTTTAATTCATTTATATGATACATATAAGGATGTATATGCAAATGTGCATATGATTCCATTTTATTTTTTCTTTGTTGTGACCGAGCGCCTATTTACTGTCCTGTATCTGTTATGGACATCGAGTTCATTTCATTTACTGTCCCGTATCTATTATAAGTACTGGGCTCATTATTAACTAAGCTTCTGGCTCTTTATGCATAATCCTAAGCTTAAAGCTCTTTTTCACGATGGTCACTCTGGTCACAACTCCTTTATCTGATCATGTATATCAATGTAATGGAATTCATCAATTCACAAAATATGGTATCAATACTTTTCATTCAATGAGTTAATGCCATTTATCACAATCTTCGAACCTGAGTCCAAAATTCAACATTAAATTGAGTACGCATTCCATATTACACATGCAATTTGAAAATAATTTCATATACAGTCCTAAGTATCAAACTCCTCGGACCAACAATGTCCAGAATCATAACAATCATATAAGTAACAGTTTAATAACTGAAAACTAAAAAAAATGCAATCATAGTAAGAAACATCTAGGTTAATTCACAGTACGCTCAAGATAAGCTATTGCCTTAATGATCCGGCAATGTTTGGATGTTGACAATTAACTTGTGTATCTATCTTCATGCAATACACACATATTTCACACATCATTAAGTTATCAATCATATGATTATTCAATCATCCACACGTATATATATCATGTTTCAATGCATGCTCAATTGACCTTTCGGGTATGTATTAATATACAAAGATCTTAACTGTACTTATACAATTTCAGATCATTTAAACTTTATAACTTGTATAATACCATTTTGCAATTAGATTTATACCTTACATAAGCTTGATTTATTCATCAATCATATAAGTTCATATAATTATCCAACTTTCACTCACAGTTACTACACGTTCTCCAATGTTCATTCATTTATATCTAATACACATTACTTATATATTTTTAATTATATTTGCATTCATAAGAACATCTTAATTCCTTTAATAACTCATAATTTCCAGATTTTAATACATTCATATCAAGACAATCCATTCCTTAAGTTATGACATCAATTAACAACCTAAACTTATCAAACCCTTAGCCAATGAGTCAAGCAACAATTTAGGTGTATTTTAAGCCTCAATAAAGTCCAAATACACCAATGTAAAGTAACTTATGCTTATATGGTTCAATAATTACACAAAATAGAAGTTTCTCATTTCAAAGCATTGCCCATGATCGTGGGAAGGAGCAAATGCACCTGTCCACGATCGTGGGATAAGTGAACCGAATGTGCACTATCCATTTTCCTTCAATTTTTCCAGATTGTAACACCTTCATAATAGTCCATTAATTATATCTCAATTATAACTTAATTATAATGCTCATCAATTTTAGCTCTAATGCTAACTCAAAATCATTCATTTGGCAGCTCATAAACTATTGTTTTTCATGCATGAAAAAAGAAAAAGAAACTATCATTCATGCATCATTTTCTAGCACTTATTTCACTCCAATATCACTAAATCAATCCATCTTTAATTCAGTCATCATCAAGTTCTATCACAACATGCCACAAAGAACAATACTTTACTTATTGTTTGGACCAAATTCGACCTCAATGATCAAGCTAACCTAACCATCCATGCATGTAAGGTCATCCAAGTATAAGATGGAAGTAGAATGATTTCAGCAAAGGCAAAGAGATGATAGCAGATTATAGCTATCTTTGAGCAGAATGTTATATGGATCTTGAAGTGACTATGAACATAAGTAAAGCAGGATTTCAAAGCTGTGAGGGTTATGTGTGTATTTCAGTAATGTGAGGGAGGAAGAAGAATGAATTATAATAGAAACATCTAAGGAAAGACTCTTTGATAGACGTGTGTCAGTAGATGAGTTAAGACAAGTGTCTCCTTCTTTAAGGACATTTTTCCTATAAGGAAGCAAGCTACATGTCTTCTCCTTAAATGGTACACATGTCCTTCTATTTGACTACCAATTGTCACTTAAATGTACTACCATTTGTCACTCAGCCTCTAAGCCATTTGTCACTTAATTTGCCATTCCAAATGTCATTTGTTTTATAGGCTTAGTCCTCCTAATTTTCCATATAACAACTTGTCTTGCAATTTGACATCTTTGCTAGAATAAAAATATATTTTAATTCATCAATCTATCAATTGTAACAATTAATTCCAAATTACTAATGATAATCCATCAATTCTTGTTATTGGTAAACCAAAGTACAAGATATTGGAAATGCACGTTCATGTCATATTCATTTTAGTTTCATACCTTGAAATATGTCAATTGAGTGCAATTTGTCTAAATCACAATTGATGTGTGTATGCTATTATCATGCATATGACTAAAATCATAAAATCATGTCGTAAATATACCAAATTCATTCTATATGATGCAACTCATGAGACTCAATAATCTATCACTTTAATCCCTCAACAATTCAAGAGATGGGAAATTACAGACAATATTCAAAAGTATGGTTACAAAATAAAGTTTTCAAATGCTTGAAACTGTTTTCCACATATCTTTAAAATTTAGGCATGAGAATCGGTACCAAAAACCAAGTTATAAATGCTGTTGGTTTTGTTTTATAACTTTTACATAAAAATAAGATGGGCCTAACATTACTCACATGTCACACTCTGACAATAAGTTTGTACTATTTTCAAACTTTTGAACCCCGCAAAAGATAACCCTTGTCTCCATTAGTGTGTCTGATGCCTATTCTCTCTTTCTTACTAAATTTTCCAATTTTTTGACATTTTAAGTTTAAATCAATCTTCATTGCCTTCTAGAAAGTTTTTTCCCTTTAAAATAGCTTCCCAATATCTTTAAAATCATGTCAATTTGACAACTATAGAGAAATTTGCATCAAATTCGAGATTATCAACTATAAGAAAATGAATTAAACATAGAAAAAGATCATACAATTCATACAAAAATGCTATACAAGTGCTAAATTATAACTAATTAAGCCCTGATAATATGTAAAATATATCCTTATAAATAGACAACAAAAACAATTAAATTGATAAAATGCAAGAAAATAAAAACACACCAATGAGGTTATGGACCTCACACCTGATTTTTTATTGAATTAAAAATTAATAAAAATAAATATTTCCCAAAATACAAAAGCTAAGACTTGAAAATGATCTTTTAGTCCTAATGGAGTCATCATAACTATTTTTGACATTTTTGGATGACTTTAATATGAATTGGATTAAGAATTGATTAAATGTTCAATGATATCACTAACCTAACTTATTAAGAAAAGGTAGAAAAAAACCTAATATAGTGGAACTAAAAGATCCTCAATTAGAGAATTGATTTTGAGAGTCAATTTCCAAAGTAGGACTGATGTTAGGTACCTTATTTAGCCTCCTAAATGGTTTCCTAGAGCTAAAAAGGATTTTGCAAATTTGAGGAATCCTTAATGAAAAGAAGTAATTGATGTCTAAGGATTAAAATAAAATTTGAACAATGAACGAATATCTAGGAGTTTGTGATTTGAACTACGACTTAAAATAAAAGTTTAGTCTAAACTAAGTTTAAGGTCTTCAAAAAAAATCTAAAAAATGCCTAGACTTTTTCAGAAGGATTAAAATGTACTAAGTGTTTATTGAAGAAACAAAATAGGTTAAATAACTGAAAAATTATTTGCCTAAAATTATTTAAAGAAATTGATTAGATCATAATTATTTAAAAAATGGATTGAAAAAGTGACTAAGGTCAAAATTAATTTTGAAGAAGTAGATTTGACCTAAAGTGCTTATTGAGCCCAAAAGATTTCCTTAGTTCTTTAAATGATTATTGAATAGCCCTTTTGCTTTAACTTGAAATTATTACTTAAATATATTATTCCCTTAAGTTATTATATTGATGACTCCCACTTTGCTCCTCTCTCTCTTTATCTCAATCCCTTCATGGTTCATTAACATTAAATATATAGGTAAGCATATATACAACAACAATATATAAAATAAAATAAATTTTAGCTCGAAAGGTGATACACTTAGGCACTAAGCATATTACATAATTATTAGAATAACTTATGTGGTTTACACTCTTTAAAATCAAGGATCCAATGGAGTTTAATTTATTTTGAAAATGTGTCATTTTAAAAATATTTAGTCTAAATGAAAAGGAAAATAGGAAAAAAAGTTACAAATTATGCATACAAAGTAGGTCTAAAACCATTATAAGTCTTTCTTCTTAGATCAGTAAGCTTGTTTTTTCTTCTACTTAAAAATCCCAACTTAGTATTATAACATGGAATATAGGCCAAAACACACCTTTAGTACAAGCATATAACTATATTTAATGAGCCCAAATAAATGATACATACCTATCTCTTATTTTATAGGAATTAAAATTTGAATAAAGAACATTTCAATAATTCAAACCATGCTCAAGTATAAATAATAACTTTACTTAAAAGATGAGTTAAACCACCTTATGCCCACACTTATAAACACAAAATTGAAATGTTTCAAATTAGAAAATAGATATAAAACATTTTCATAAAGAAAAAGAAAACTTTTAAAACCCTAATTTCTTCAATTATATCATTTAAAATGAGTTGACATTATAAGAATATGAAACTTTTGTAAATCTAAGATGAAAAAAACCATAATATAATGAAACAATCGAAGGTCTTAACTAAAAAAGATAAGAATCTAATCCTAGGATATTCTGGTACTCATAAACATGTATTTTTAAATTTTTATAAGGAAGAACTAGTAAGTATTAGAGTTAATTAAAAACCTCATATCTTGACATAAAAAAAGAAGAAGAAGTGAAACTAAATATAGAAATTGGACCCTATATCTATAATGAAACATGTGTAGAAGAAATTGTATATTTTTGGAAAGCCTAAACATTAATAAGAAGAGATAGAAACCTAAATTAAAAAAAAAGGTGTCTTACCTTAAGTGTCTAGTTGGAGGTATCATGCTTCTTATAGTGTTTGGGATTTAATAAGAATTTTACCTAATAATTGTTCCTTTTGATGTCGAACCATTCAATGATCAATTTAATGGTTCAGACACTTTTGTAGCAAGTTCAACAACAAATCTTTCAAACAAGTACTAAGAATTAGAGGCCTCAATGTCCTCTTATATAAAATGGTATGGTATAAGTAAGCTATTCCAAAGGTTTCACTCATGTTATGACTTACTATCAAGAGAAGAACAACCACAATGGATAAGTTATTTGGTAACTCTAACTTAATTATTTTACTTTCTATAATTAAGAGCTTGAATCTATACCGTACCTTTTTCTTTCATTGTAACTTCTCTTCTTACTTATAGGAGAAGACTTATCAACTATGAAATCTCCTTTATCCAAAGTTAGATTGCTTAATACCATTGATTGGATCAGTTAAAGACTTTAAATGTTCAAAGGTGATCTCCTTATATTTAAAATATTATCTGGAGAAAGTTTAATGCATTATAGAAGGAAAGGAATAAGAGAATTTTCCAATGCAAGTTTATAGAAGCAACAAATTGCACAGGAGCTACAAAGCTTAATAAGAGTTTAACTTGTAACCCATCGAGTTCATTTTCAATGTAGCAATAATTTGGTGACAAGTTGAGGAATTTGGACTAGTTTGTGCTCAGGTTATATGATCTTTTTAAAGTGGTACAATGATAAATTTACTAAAAACATATTTAAATGATTTTCAAAATTAAGTGAAGAAGTAATTACATTGAAGAAGTCATTTGAAAAAAGCATAATTAAAGTTGATTATCAAATTGAACTAAAGAAAATAAGGAGATTAAGGAGAAAATGCAACTCATGAAGGAAGATATCAATCTTTGAAAATAGAAAAAAGAGTTAAAGTTTATATTAAAGAATATTTTAATAAGAATTGTTGTCTTTTTGAAGGTTGGAAGTTTTAGCTATATTATGGGAACTGGATTTAAATTACAATGTTATATATTATAGGAACTGGATTTAAATTGCAATGTTAATTTGTTAACATTATGTTATTTTTGAATGTAATGCAAGTGATGAAATTAAATTCATTCATATAGCCTTGTAGAGCTAAGTAATTTCATTTGGCATATGAAACATATAATTTTTCATAGGAAAATGGGAGAGTTGAGCAATTTTGTTTATCATATTAACGATTAAATATACATTTTGTTAGCCAAATTATATATTGCTTAGAATTCATATACAAAATTTAGTTCAAATATGCTAAAACTTATGCCAAACGTTAATAGATAAATGTATATACAATTGCAATTATTAGAATTGATTTTATGCCACAATGTATCTTTTATATGAATTGGAATAGAAAGCTTGCTCATGTGATGACTATGAATTCTTTCCAACGATGCTCTCATCTCTTTTTTCTTTATTTTATAACTATTTTGTGAATTGATGCTTAATTTTCCTTCCAGCCTTATCCCCCTTACTTTAAATGACAACTTGAATGTATAAGGATTAACATCTCCAAACTTTTTCTAATGCATATATAGAGTAACCATCTTAGAAAAATCATGTACTAATTATATATGTATATTGTAATATCATGAATAAATTTCATAAATGGAAGTCATAGTATCACTTTAGCACCAATAACTTATAATGATCAAAAGAAATAACACTCAAATGGAAGTTAATCAAACATAATCCTCAATTATTAAAGAATTGATGAATTATTTGTGAATATGACTTGGTAATTGTGTACTTGTAGAAAAATCTATGCTATAAACTTTTTAAAGTAATGGGAATGAAAACAATAAAACATTGTTGATAACAATGCCATAAAATGATGAATAGTGGAAATGAAAAATAAAGTAAGGCATATAAAGATATAGTGGTAAGTATTCCCACTTATCATGTGGGCTACTTGTGTTCGATCCTCGAAAATGACACTAATCTCCCTTACAGTTAAGAATTTGCTTGTACTCAAGCTAATCAATTTCATTAGTCTCAACTTAATAATAAAAAAAGGGAAAATATTAAACACATAAAAGATACTAATCAAGATTCTTTATTATTCATTTAATTACAAAGTTCATTAAATAGTTAAGCATTTAGTTATTTTCATCAAACCATAAATTAATCTAATTTAGTCCATAACTCTTTAGTTTTAACTCAGTTCATACTATTCAACTTGATGCATAAAGTGAACTTACTTAAAAAAATGCTAAAATTGTTAAACATTAACCAGTCTAATTCAGATTCTTTTCCATTTAAAATAACTTGCCCTTCTTTTCTTGTTCCCACTTTGTTCTAGATTTTGACAGTTTACTGTTGGAGACAAAAAGTTAGTTAAAGCTCTGATTGTCATTCCTACATTAGAAGTAGGTTTTTTTTCATAACAGGTGTATAAATACTTCCCTACTCTTCCCTCTAGGCTAACTGAACCTAGCAATTCGATCCTTGCTCAAAAACTAGAAAAACTATTTTAGAGAAGAGTTGTAAGAGATCTAAAAACCTTAGGTAAGTTACACTTCATTCCATATAATAAGGAGGGACCTGTCTCTCCTCCACTTGATGTGTTATTAAAGGAAGCGACCAAGTGGAAGGCTATATTGGTTGGTTACTTCCTAGATAAGAGATTGACCTTTTCAAGTGTTCAAGGTTAGAAAAACCTAAACTAGAATAAATACGAATTAGAAAACACTATGATCAATGAAGATGAACTATTCATTTTTTTGCTTTTCCTTTGAAGAAATGGCACAAAAGATTATGAATTTAGGTCCATGGCATATACAAGGTAACACTGAGTTGATAATAATAGAGAAGTAATCTTTTAAAGACCAGGCTCTCAACACTCCTGCTAAGTAAAACATAAATATGGAGACCATTTTACCAGAAGACGAACTTGCTAGGGCAGAGGAAATTATAAGGAATTAGGTAATTTTACCTAAGTCATTAAAATTTATTAATGAGGTATCGATGCGGAAGATGATAGTTGAAACTGAAAAAGGTAAGTACGATCTTAAGGAAAAGGATCAGAATGAGGAATGGAAGGAACTAGGGACTAGCAATCATAAACTAAGGAGAAGGAAAACCATATCCAAAAACTTATAATGGTGTGGATTAAATGGACAGTTCATAGACTTAATTGTTTAAATAAACAGTTAAATTTAAGGGACTTCTTGGCTATTAGATAACCTTATCTTGTTGGTGTCAATGAGACTAAAATAATAGAAGAGAACTTCCTAAAGGGGTATGAAATTGTTGCATACAAACTTGACCATTTTAAGTAATCTCGCTAAGCACCCTAATGGTAGAGTTATTATCTCTTTTGATCATACTCAGTTGTAGTTAACCACCTAGTTTTTATCTGATCAACTTATTCAGTGTGAATTCATGCTTAAAGCTAGTAATGATCCTTTAGCCATCTTTGTAGTCTATGATGTTAATTGGGAATACCATAGAGCTAACTTATAGAAAGATATGTAAAAGATTAAGGCTAGTATGACTATGGCTTGAATGATAGCAGGAGATTTCAATTGTATACTCTCACATTTTGAATCAAATAGGGGTAATGGTACTTCACAATTTGATGTAATAGAACTGATCAATCTCACTTCTTCTTTGGATTTGGTGGATCTGTGATACTATGGAGCTTTGTTCACTTAGAGTAACCATTAAACTAGAGACAAATTCCTGTAAAGAAAAATTTGATAGGTGCTTAATAAGCAGGATGTGGCTAGCAAAGTTAGGGAAGATTTTTATCACTTTTAAGGTAACAATATTTTCTAGTCAGGTTCTTATTACTATTTACATTCATAGTAAGCTAGTTAAAAAGAAATCCCTTTTTAGATTTTTCAATTAGTCCTAAAGCATCCCTAACTTAACTTAATCATTTCTGAGGCTGTAAAGAAAAAAAAAGGTTTTAAAGCTTTCAAATGCATGAAAATGCTAAAAATCGTTAAAAAAGAATGTGTCTCCCAACTGAATCACATTTATGTCCCAATGTAACTAGATAAAAAGATGGCACTAGAGAATCTTAAAAAAGCTTAGATGGTTTTATGTCACTCTCCAAGGGATATAACTCTAAAGGAAAGAGAAAAATGCTAAAATGAAGAAGTACTTTAAAGATATAAAAGCTTATAACTCTCCACTAAAGCAAAAATAAAAAATATGATGGCTTCCTGAAAGGGATAGAAACACCAAATCTTTTTACAGTGCAATCTAGGGGAGGATAAAAAGGAACAAAATTGTATCTCTCATTGATTCTTATAGGAATCTTGTCCAAAGATAGATTGAACTTAAGGAGCTTGTTAGAAATTATTTCTTAGGAATCAATGACACTTTCTATAGAACCTCAGATTTTTTTGATGATCTACTAAGAATCGTGTAAGGAGCTATAGCACAAACTCATCACCTAATATTGTTTAAATAAGTCACTAATGAGGAAATCAAGATAGTACTATTCTCCTTTCATCCAGACAAGGCCCTTAGACTAAATGGCTTCAATGATAGGTTCCTTAAAAACAAATGGCAACTAACTGGTCATAAAATTGTACAGGAAGTGTAGGAATTCTTCAGAAGTGATATGTTATTTATTGAATTCAATAAGATCTATATTTACTTGATAATAAAAGTCTCTAATCCAATAAGTCTCAATGATTATAGACATATTACTTAATGTAATGTTATATGCAAAATTATCTCGAAAATTATAGTAAACAGGTTGAAAATTTTCCTTCCTGAGGTGATTGAAGTGATCAATGCAAGCCAAGGAGCATATGTACTTACAAGAAGCATAAGAGAAAACATATTGCTGGCCCAGGAGTTTTTTAGAGATTACAAATCTAGTTTTAACATCAATAGTTGCGCTCTCCAAATTTATTTCATTAAAGCTTTTGACTAGTAGAATCGAATTTCATTATCTCTGCCCTTCAAACTTCTATTTATCTTGACAGATTCATCAAATGGATTTATGTTTGCCTCACCATTGTCTCTTAGCAGTTCTAGTGAATAGAGAGCTATAGGAACTCTTTAAAACTTCAAGAGGTTTCAGGCAAGAAGATCCACTTTCCCATTACCTCTTTACAATCACTATAGAGGTTGATGTGCAATACGTTATAACATAAGTCAAAATAAACTATACCTATTACTACTATAGTAGTGGCAAATCTAGGTCAATCTGACAGAGAATGTTCAGTTGGCTTTTGAAATAAAATTAATCAGAGTTTTAGTTTTGGGGGGGGGGGGTTTGTTTTGGATTAAAAATAAGAAAATAAAAATAAAATAACTAACAAAAGCAAATTAAGGAAAAATGCAACAAATGATGAAAGTGGTGAATTTATTAGGAATCTGATTCTTTGATCTCAGCCTACACACTAATTAAACATATTTCATTGAATTTTTATTCTCAAACCTTTTGTAGCAACTATTAATCGTAAATTAACAACAATCTCTATTAACCCTAGTTTTCCCTTAGGTTGTGTTGTGTTTAATTAAGAGATGCTCGTTAATCGAATAACCTAGAACAAGCTCTCTATATTTAATTGGATAGGTGCATTACTAATTAGGAAAAAATATTATCAAGGCAACCACCACACAAGCTCGGGTCATTTAACCTAAGTTATGTTATCCCTAATGATGACGAACCATTAGTCACTACAAATGAATCTTAAATATAAAAATTATGAATTATATTAAAATTATAGCAATGGGTTCTTATGTAAAAACAATCAAATAGAGCATTCAATCATTCTTACACAAGACCCAAACATTAAACATATGATAACACAATTAATCCTTAAGAATAGAAAGTGATAGGTTCCGATCATGCATCTCATATATAATATATATCAAATATACATAGCGGAAAATAAAATGAAACCTCAAAAACTAGATCTACTTATGCATATAGAGATAGAAAAAAAATTCAAATGTAAGATGTTTACATACCTTTCCAATGATCTCCTTCGTTCTTTAATCTTCTCCATATTGGGTTGTCATAAACTACAACGATCAACGTAGACTGTCTCTAATGAAAGTCTACATGAAGATAGAAGGATGAAACCTCACTATGAGATGGTTAGAATTCTTTCTATGTGCTAGCAAAGATAAGAACTCTTGTGAGATTTAGAGAGAAAAGAGTGTGTATGTAAGAAAGAGCCTTTCTTTTTATTGTGTCTTACACTAAATGCACGAAAATCATCTCAATTTTCTGCACCATTTGGCCTTCCATAACCCCCATCACTAATGGTCATGAATAGTATGCATTAATGGAAGTTATGGGAAGTTAATGACCATGAATATAATGTATTAGTGGAAGCAAACAACACTTATTTCTATTCCATTCCATGCAACGGTTTCTACCATGATCACATTGCAATACAATCTCGAAACACTCTCTCATATCTTGAATCACCATTCAAGACCATTTTACTCATCCTTCAGATCTCCTATGTGTGTGACCTATTAGGTTCCTAGTTATGTTGGTCACTTAAATTAACACTTAATCTAAGTAAGTTAAGAGTATCTAGCAACACGTCATGACCCCTAATTGCTTGAAAAGTCAGTGGTTTGACTACAAGCCCCTCTATGTGCAACATTGCCATGCAATTTGTCCTTTCACCATCTATACCCCGCTTGGTTCATAGTGTGGTCAAAGTGTCAACTCTCACTAGACTGACTAAGTCACATCTAGTTTAAGTGATTTTAGATCTTGTCCTAAGGATCTCATTACTCTATGTATCATTAAAGACTCTCTTCATGACACATATCTACTCTGGCCAGAGACTCCCAAGTAATGACCCCGATAAGAGGTCGTGGGTATCATCTCCTTCTATTAGGAGTGGTGAATCCTTTATTAGCTACTCAATAATCTCTGAATACCTCAAGTTGTACCTAATCACCACCTTATGAGTAACCCCTAAAAGGCCTTGTTGAATGGAGTCAAAGCACAGGATCAGTATCTGAGATATCCTTAAGCACCTCAAGTTAAAGGATACTTGCACTATTGTTATGATGAGACTAACATTGACATTGGAATATAATATCCATATGATTGTCTCATAGTAGGTTAATCCAATGTAGTTACTACCTTTAGTAAGCACCCACATGTTAACTCTAAACAACTCATTTCTACAGTTTATAAGATCTACTGCTTGATCCAATCAAAGAGTATAACATGTGTTAGTCTATTCGGATTAATGATATCCCATCTCATTAATCCTATGACTAAGGAAAGTTTAGATTCTAATATAATTACACATGATAGGAATCCTATTATCATGATCTCATTATGATTTCATCCATGCTATGTTTTGTATCAAGGACTTCATTAAATCAATTTAAGATCAACATCAAATCCATAAGTGTATGAACATTGAAACAATGAAACATGCCTTTATTATTCATAAAATGATTTGTACAATAAGTTCTAAAGGTGCCCACTTGTATTAAAGCCAATCGCCTTGATATCTAATACCATAGGATTGTACATATGACATAAAACTTTTTTGGAAAATAGGCTTAGTCAATATATTAGCTATATTTTGATTGGTGGGAACTCTCTCTATCTTGACATCATTTTTACCAATGATTTCTCTAATCAAAAGGTAGCACCTAAGTACATATTTGGACTTATGTTGAGACCTTGGTTCCGTCCCTTGCGCTATAGCCCATTGTTATCACAATACAATTGCACTGGGTCAGTGATGTTTGGAACCATACCAAGTTCCATGATGAACTTCTTGATCTAAATCGCTTCCTTTGCTACTTTTGATGCTGCAATGTACTTCAGCTCTATCGTCAAATTTGCAGTTGTCTCTTATTTGGAACTTTTCTAACTAACTGCACCACTATTCACTATGAATACATATTTGGATTGAGATCTGGAGTCATCCTTATCGAATTGGAAACTAGCATCAGTATACCCGTTTACCACAAGATCACCTTCTCCACATACCAAGTATACATCCTTAGTTCTTCTTAAGTACTTGAGTATATTCTTGACAGCCACCCATTGACCCTCACCAAGGTCCTACTGGTATTTGCTCATAACACTTAGAGAATACAATACATCGGGTCTAGTACATAACATAGTGTATATGATTGATCTTATAGCTAAAGCATAAGGAATCAAACTCATATTAGTCCTCTCATCTTGTGTCTTTGGACATATAGATTTAGAGAGTGTAATCCCATGTACCATGGGAAGATAACCTCCCTTGGACTGCTCTATACTAAACCTCTTTAACATCTTATCTATGTATGTAGATTGAGAAAGACCAAGTAACCTCTTAGATCTATCTCTTCAGATCCTTATCCCCAAAATATAAGTTGCTTCTCTAAGGTCTTTTATAGAGAAGTTCTTGGCTAACCCAATTTTGACTGAATGTAAAGTTAAGCCACTATTTCCTATTAGCAATATGTCATCTACATATAATAGAAGGAACACGATTGCACTCCTACTAACCTTCTTATACACATACGACTCATCCAGATTTTTTGAGAAACCAAACTCTTTGATTGTCTAATCAAATCGGATATTCCAACTTCTTGATGCTTGCTTCAATCTATAAATGGATTTCTGAAGCTTGCATAACTTTTCTACATTCATAGATATGAAACCATCAGGTTATGTCATATACACATCCTCGGTTAAGTTTCCATTAAGGAAAGCCATCTTCATATCCATTTGCCATATCTCATAATCGTAATGAGCGGCAATGGCTAGAAGTATCCTAATGGATTTAAGCATAGCTACTGCGCTAAATGTTTCGTCATAGTCAACAACTTGCCTTTAACGATAATGTTTAGCTACAAGCCTAGCTTTATGGGTAACTACATTACCCTCAATGTCACTTGTTTTCTTGAAAAGCCATTTGCACCCTATGGGTTTTATCCTTTCGGGTAGGTTAACCAAATTCCATACTTGGTTTTCATACATGGAATCCATTTCGGATTTCATAGCTTGAAGCCATTTGTTAGATTCTGAACTCTTTAGAACCTCTTTATAGGTAGTAGGCTCATCATCTTCTATGAGTAATATGTATTTAATTTCACTAATGAGAAATTCGTATCTCTCAAGAACATGATGTATTCTAACTAACCTACAAACTTCTTGTATGTTAGAAGGTTGAAATATTATTTCATCTTCATGAACAATAGTCTCGGGTCTAGGCAGTTAATTTGCATATGTTTGAGCATCTTGAGCTTCCGCAAGTTTAATTTTTCTCCTACTGCCTTCTCTTAGAAGAAACTCTTTTTCTAAAAAGACAGTATGTTTTGAAACAAATACCTTTTGTCCCGAAACATGGTAAAACTGATATCGTATAGTTTCCTTAGGATATCCTACAAAATAGACACTTGTCAAATTTAGCTTCATGCTTATTCGATTGAATCTGCTTCACATAAGCAGGATAACCCTAAACTTTCATATGAGAAACATAAGGTTTCTTATTAGTCCATAACTCATATGGAGCAACATCAACTAACTTGGATGGGACTTTGTTTAATATATAAACAAAAGTTTTGAGTGTATACCCCCAAAAGGATTTTGGTAAATTTGCTAAACCCATCATAAATCTCACCATGTCTAATAAGGATCGGTTACTTCTCTCAACCACACCATTGTGTTGTGGTGTGTAAGGTAGAGCCCACTGGGACAATATTCCATTACCCTTGAGATAATCCGAAAACTCTTGGCTTAAGTATTCACCCCTTTGATTCGATTGAAGCGATTTAATACTTCTCCCAAGTTGTTTCTCAACTTCATTTTAAAATTCTTTGAACCTTTCAAAGGCTTCAGACTTGTATCTCATAAGATATCGATTGAAGTGATTTAATACTTTTCGCAAGTTGTTTCTCAACTTCATTTCTAAATTCTTTGAACCTTTAAAAGGCTTTAGACTTGTATCTCATAAGATACATATACCCATATTGAGAATGATCATCGATAAAGGTAATGAAGTATACAAAACCACTTTTAGCATGTATAGACATTGGACCATATACATTAGTATGTATAGGTATAAAAGTCCACCAGTTCATTCACCCTTTCCCTTAAAGGATAACTTAGTCATCTTACATAATAAGCAAGATTTGCATGTGTCATATGATTCATAATCAAATGACCATAAACTACCACACTTATGTAGTTTAGACATGTGTCTCTCACTTACATGGCTAAGGCGACAATGCCAAAAGTAAGATGATTTCATATTATCACATTTTATTCTTTTGTTATTATTGATATTTAGAACCAAATTAGATATATTCAATATGTATATACCATTGCACAATGTACGCAAAGCATATAACATTCCATTCAAATAAATTGAACAACCATTGTTACTAAAATTTAAATGGAATTCAGCTTTATTAAGACTAGAAATGGATATTACATTTTTTGTCAAAGTGGGTAAATAAAAACTATTGTCTAATTGTAATATAAGCCCGCTAGGGAGTGTCAATACATATATGCCTATAGTTAATGTAGTAACTTTTGCTCCATTGCCCACTCGCAGATCTGACTCTCCCTATTAAGTTATCTACTGTTCCTAAGGCCCTTCATTTCAGTACAAATGTGTTAGCAACAAAAGATATCTAATACCCATATGTTATTATCAGAAATAGTATGAATATCAATAACATAAATACTTGAAGTAGATGGGAAATCAGATGCCTTCTTTTGCTTTAAGGACTTCAGATAGGCTTTGCAGTTTCTCTTCCAGTGGCCATCTTTGCCACAGTGGAAGCAAGTTCCCTTCGAGGTAGTCTTCTTTGCTTTCTTGACACCTCCCTTAGGCCTTGCAGACTTCTTCTTCTTTTGACTCTTTTTGTTCGACCTAGAAGAGTCCACCAACATCACAGCCTTGTCCTTGCTGACAAATGACTTAACTGCCTTGAGCATATTGACTAGCTTGGGAATTGTGCTAGATATATTGTTCATTCGATAGTTAAGCACAAATTGTGAGTAACTATCAGTTAAACCTATCAAAATTAAGTCAATACTTAATTCATGATTCAAAACAAAACCCAAGAAGGCCAGCTACTTGATGTAGTCATTCATCTTTAGTGCGTACTACATTGGAGATTTAACCTCAACCATCTTGGAGGGGAAAAGCAATCTCGAAGTCTCGAACCTTTCGGACCTTGCTTACTCATCAAAGAGCTCCTTAAGATGATAGACAATGGTATGAGTATCTGTAACCTCGTCCTACTTTTGCAGCTCCAGTGACATAATGGCTAGCATAATACAACTAGCCATCTCACTATCATCGAGATGCTTCCTATATGCCCTTCGATCATCATCAAAAGCATCAGTAACAGGAGGATTGGGAAGTGGTTCTTTTAAGACATAACTAAGCTTTTCGAACTTAAGAACGATTCTCAAGTTCCTGAGCCAGTCAAGGAAGTTTGGTCTAGTCAACTTGTTAACTTCCATCAATGATCTTAGATTCACACTAGTACTCATGGTGTTGATTTAGGCAATAGCAAACTATTGTCAAATAGAGAAAAATTAGAATGTAATTAAATGCATGTCTGTAAGGACTTTAATAACACGCATTATGGCTCCCACTATTTTCATAAATTCATAGACCTCAATATAAAACTGAGAGAACTCGTAGAGAAATTCTCCTAGTGGGTCGATATCTAATATCCCTAAGAATGACCTTAGGTTTTCCCAACAATCCACCTTAGTTTAATCGGTAGGTATCGATCATACCAATTCCATCTCCAATGCAACTATCGAATCTAGTTATGGATGTCAATGGGTTAGGCCAGGTCCGGGCTATCCTTGGATGGGTCGACTGGCAGCTCGGCCCGCCCGTGGCCCATTTGACCCATCTTTTTTTAATAAAAAACTTTCAAAATGGCATTGTTTTTGACAAAATGATGTTGTTTCTAAAGTAATGGCCGGGCCGGGCAGACTTTGACATTCCTAAATCTAGTGCTATCAACTGTTGATGTGTGCACACTCATTGGGCCATCAACTCTTGACACATGTATATCTAATGCATACTACCCAACTTCGCCTTTATCCACGTTGATCTTGGGTTTGCCCAACAAACTAACGCTTATAGTTAAAACTGACCCATTAATATGGAAATCTTTTTTCTATGGTTCGAACATATCCGTGTAGAGCAGACTTGGGTTTACCCAACAACCCTAACTTTAAAAAGGCTATAGTTCTCGCCACATTAAAGGAAGGCATTAGTTTTAATATTCTACGTGAGGGGTTTGACTAAGGTCTCATCTAACCTAGATGGTCTTATATATATATATACATATAGTTACTATAACTACATGGCGTGATATGCACTACCCAATCAAATTAGGCCTAAGCCCATAACCATCCATCATGCAAGCCCACACATTCTCCTAACTTTGCATTCTCTAATGCATATATGTAAACACATCATTTTGGTTATGGCATCTTACGGATCCTAACATGGAAACCCAATCCAACACTTAGATCTAGCCCCAATCCAACACTTAGATTTACTATCTTCCTTTTACTAACTTGGATAAAATTAGTAATGTATGTTATTTCGATTGGAATTAATATTAATCTAATTAAAATAAATTCGTAATTCCAGAAATTAATTCATAATTAATACCTTAAAATAATTATTTGATGTCTAAAATTAAACAACTTCAATTTTGTCGTACATGCAAATTTTTCTAGTCTTACTAAAAATCTATTACTCTACTAAAATTAATTCAAAATTAATTTCTATAACTTCCCAAAATTTTCAAAACATCAAATCATCATTCCAAGCATCTATAGGTCATTTCATGATGATCAAAATAATTTAGGAATCACTCAAAAATTATCATGATCAACAAACCACCGATAAGACACCAAAAATGACAAATATGACTTCTAAAATTTTTTGAAATCAAATTTCGAGCAAAATCATTTATACATGCATCACACATCAAATCAAAAAAATTTTATCACATAAAAATAGTTTTAAGGTTCTGGAACCGAAATATAAATATACAATTGGAAAACTGTCCAAATCTGGAAAATTGTTTGATAAAATTATTAAAACATTTTTAATAATTATAAAAAATTAAAGAGGCATAAAAACATCCCAAATGTATTCACATAATTTTTCCAGAATCAAATTCCCCGAAAATCATGTGTAACCTCATCAGTTTAGCCAATAAACATCATATGCCCAACAGAAAGATAGATTTCATGCATGTTCTTGTAAAGTCGAAATTAAATATTTTAATCACATTAAAATTAGTTTCAATCATACTGACCCATTCATATACATCTTATGAATAGATTGGTGAAAGAAAATCATGAAAACCATTTTTGTATAATTAATTTCGAACAAATCATTACAGGACCTTAAGCTATCACAACCATTAAAATAGTTTTCACATGTCATGTATTCTACATCTAATAAGGCACAAGGTAGCTCCGATACCACTGTTAGGTTCCTTTCAAGCATCGCATACATAATATATATCAAATACATGCAACAAAAATAAAATGAAACCTCAAAAACCAAATCTACTCATGTATATAGATATAGAAAAACAAAAACATGAAATGTAAGATGTTTACATACCTTTTTGACGATCTCCTTCGTTCTTTAATCTTCTCCACATTGGGTTGTCGTAAACCAAAATGATCAATGCAAACTGTCTCTAATGAAAGTCCACATGAAGATAGAAGGATGAAACCTCACTAAGAGATGACTAGAATTCTTTCTTTGTACTAGCAAAGACAAGAAATCTTGAGAGAGTTAAGAGAGAAAAAGTGTGTATGTAAGAAAAAGAACCTATCTTTTTCTATATTTTTGTGTCTTACAAAAGATGGAAGAAAATTATCTCAATTTTTTGCACCATTTGACTTTCTATAACCCCCATCACTAATGGAAAGTTATGGGACATTAATGGTCATGAATAACATGCATTAATGGAAGTTATGGGAAGTTATGGTCATGAATAACAAGCATTAATGGAAGTTATGAGAAGTTAATGACCATGAATAACATGCATTAATGGAAGCCAATAACATTTGTTTCTAATCCATTCCATGTAATGCTTTCTACCATGATCACATCGCGATACAATCTCGAAACAATCTCTCCTATCTTGAATCACCATTCAAGACCATTTTACTCATCCTTTAGATCTCCTATGTGTGTGACCCATTAGGTTCTTGGTTATGTTGGCCACTTGAATTAAAAATTAATTTAAGTAAATTAAAGGCAGTATCTAGCAACACGTTATTACCCCTAATTGAATGGAAAGTCAGTGGTTTGACTACGAACCCTTCCATACGCAATGTTGCCATGCAATTTATCCTTTCATCATTTATACCCCACTTGGTTTAGAGTATCGTTAAAATGTCAACTCCCACTAGACTGACTACGTCACATCTAGTCTAGGTGATATTAGATATTGTCCTGAGGATCTCATTATTCTATGTATCATTGGAGAATCTCTTCATGACACAAATCTGCTCTAGCCAGAGACTCTTGAGTAATGACCCTAACAAGAGGCCGTGGGTATCATCTCCTTCTATCAGGAGTGGTGAATCCTTTATTAGCTACTCAATTACCTCCAAATATCTCAAGCAGTACCCAATCAATACCCTATGAGTAACCCCTGAAAGGCACCGATGAATAGAGTCAAAACATAAGATCAGTCTCCGAGATATCCTTGAGCAGCTCAAGTTAAAGGATACTTGCACTATTACTATGATGAGACTATCATTGACACTGGAATAGAATATCCATATGATTGTCTCATAGTAGGTCAATCCAATGTACTTACTATCCTTAGTAAGTATCCACATATTAACTCTAAACAACTCATGTTTACAACTTATGAGATCCACTACTTGATCTAATCAAGGAGTATAGCATGCACTAGTCTATCTGGATTAATGATATCCCATTATTGAGTGAATTTTGTAAAACAATCTACTTGTTTTACGCTCAAAAAACCGCAAGTATACAAATCGTGACTTGTAGTTAGAAAGCGGGTATCGATCCTACAGGGATTGATGCCTAGACACCACTTAATTCAAATTGCACTTTGTTTAAGAAACGAAATTGTTTAATGGAAATAATTTGGAAAATTAAATTAAATTTCAAAGACTAACAATGAATAATAGACAATACCAAAATTCAAAATTTTGGAATTCAAGGTTTTAATAACTAGAGATCACTTTCTCCCTATTTTGTCTCCCTCCTATTTTATTAATTAAATTGTGTCTTACCTAAGATATCCAATTGTATTAACTACCCTCTCTCAAGGTGTAATTAATTGTCTCTAATCTAATTAAATAAAGTCAATTAGGTGATCTCTCAACCTACCCAATCACTCCACCAATTTAACTAGTTATTAAGTCATCTTATGGGTGATCAATTAAATTAGCCGAGATCTTTCTTCTAAATAATCAATTAACATGATGATTGTAAGTCTATAGGTTGTCAACTCTCGTTGTACAATCCTGCACAAATAACCAAACTCAATCTCTCAATTTATTGTAAGGTATACTAATATAATCAACAATCATCAAAAACAACTTTCATTTAATTCAATAAAATAGGAGTTTAACATAATAGTTCAAAAGTAATCCTTAAAAACAAATAAACCACTCATGGTCTCCATAACATCATCAATATTTAAATATTTCATCTTACAAAGATTAGAAGAGATAAAAATACAGAAAATTGAATAAAGAAAACTCCTTCTCTTCTTTACCAAAATCTGGAATTTTTGGTGTTGATATGTTATTTTCCTAATAATTGTTGATAATCCTTGAATCTCCACCTTCCTTAAGAATCAAAACTTGTAATTTTCACTCAAGGAGGCTCTTTTCTATAGAGGGTTTTCATTCTCCTTCATCCATGGAGGTTTAATATGTTTTATAGTCCAGAAACTCTAAAGTTTAATTAAACCCTGCATAGTCTCTCAGATAAAATATCCCACGATTTATGTAGGAATAAAGATTAAGTAACTTGGAAATTGAGCTAGAGACCAAAGAGGAGAAGAGAAGAGGAATCTTTCCGGTGCAAGATCCTATGATCGTAGGAACATAAAAATAATCAATTCTTACCCTAAATTAACATCAAACATAAAACAACAACAATGAAGATCAAACTAAACGAAAACAAACTTAGACTAATGTACAACTATCACCCATCTTATTAATCCTATAACTAAGGAAAGTTTAGATACTAACATAATTACACATGATAGGAATCTCATTATGATTTCCTCCATGTTATGTTTTCTATCAAGGACTTCATTAAATCAACTTAAGATCAACATCAAATCCATAAATGTATGAACATCAAAATAATGAAAAATGCCTTTATTAATCACAAAATTATTTGTAAAATAAGTGCTAAAGGTGATTGCCTTTAGAGCACTTCTTTAACAATAATTACATAAAGACGCAATTATATAACAATAAAATAATGGTACAATAACATCAAATCTCATGGAATTAACTTAACCTCAAACACCAATCACTCAAAATGTGCCGACATACTAACTTATTCCTTTTATGCTTATGTTCTTTGATTTGAATATATATATATCAATCAAAATATTAACATCTTATTCATACACCTATGAAACTTGTAAGCCTACATTTATTATTAATAAGCAGTTAAAAAGGAAAAATATCACTAAGTAACTTTTCATGAAAGTTGTTGCTATTTTTAAAAGATTAGTAGGTGTATTTATTGTAACACCATTCTTTTTTAGATTTTCTTTAACGATAACCTAATCTTTTGACTCAAAGGTAAACATCTTGTCATAAATGTCCCTTTGTTAATCAACTAGGCCTTTTTTTCATTTAGCTTGGTTGGAGTGTCATTCTAGCCTTTTGACATGAAGACAAAAATTTTATCATGAATGCCATAGGTACTCCACTATATCACAACTCTCAACTAGCTACCAACTCTATTCTTAGCCCAATTTCCTTAAAAAGAGCTAATAAAATAGTTACTTTATTTTAATATTTTTATTTAATTAATTTTTAACCTACCTCATTTCTTCTTAGTCAATCATTCTCATGAAAGGGTACTAATAATGCTAACCAATTTAATTAACTTATAATTATAAATGTATACAAACAAAAATCCTAAATTGAAAGAATAAGTATCATATCCTAATTAACATACATATTCATCCCAAAGATACTTAAAGCACAAAATTCACAAGTTACAATGTGTTTACAATTTCAATGACCATGTTCAAAATAAGCCATCTTGCCATTTGATGCATTCACACAATGCACACATCATAATGCCAACCTCATAAGAAAACTATACGATTGTAAAATTCAAACATAATTGATATATAGAAATGCAAAATTCATACATACATGATATGTAATTGTATATACATCCCCACTCTTAAACAACACATTGTACTCAATGTTGAAAATGAACAATACAAATAAAAATAAATAATAATAAAGAAAAATTTAGAGCAAGAATACTTATTATAGTGATTCAACGGTGACAGTTTGGGTGATGATGGAATTTGAAGACACTTTATGCCATAAAATTCTAGCAATTCACTCTCTACTTAATAAACATGAAAATAATAATTAAAAATAACAAAGTACAAATACAATGAAATGAAAATGAAAATAAAAATAAAATAAAAGTAAAAGTAAATCCTATCCTAATTCTTAGGTTGCCTCATAAGTAGTGCTTATTTAACGTCATTAGCTTAACATGCTGCTCACGTTTACGCTCAACCTGGATCATTAAGAGTAGCTTACTCCTACCCTGTCACCTAATTTTAGTGGTAGCCTATAAATAAACTATTAGTTGCTAGATAATCAGATGGACATAAATCTAATTAAAAGGACCTAGTAAGTTCAATCATGTCTTTTTTATAATAAATTGTCAATAAAATAGGGAATGATGAAACTCCCTAAATCTTTGATCAAATCCAACAGTTTCTCCTGTAAGAAGGTGAATTGCTCTTCATCTGTTGCAATCACCCTCGTCTTCTCTTCTTCTTCTGATTCTTGAACTGAAGTTCCTTATGTTCTTTTAGCTTTATGTCCTCTATCATTTGTTCTTCGTTCTCTTAGTCTTCCTTTAGGATTCGACTACATCAATTCAGATAAATGAGCTTCTCTCATTCAAATTCTTTAATACCTTATTCATATTAAATTCCACTTGTTCGTCACCAATCCAAATAATGAGTTATCTTGATTGACATCTAACAGAACTCATCCAGTGTTAAAAAATGGTATATCAAGAACTAGTGGATAGTTTGGATCCTCTTTAAATTCTAGCATAATAAAATCCATAAGAATTATAAACTTGTCCACTTTTATAGGCACATCCTCTACCATGCCAAATAGTTTCTTTATTGATTAATTTACTAACTAAATAAGCATAGAAGTTGGCTTCACATCAACTAGCCCCAATTTCTTGAAAATTGACAAAGGCATAAGATTAATACTTATACCTAAGTCACATAAACATTTAGAAAACTCTAAATTACTAACTACATAGGGTATAGTAAAACTCCCTGGATCTTTGAAGGCATCTGGTTGGTAATTAAGGAGCTAAAACTTTATATCATGGCTACCATTTGATTATCATCCCAAGTATGCTTGCTTGATACTATGTCCTTGAGAAACTTCATGTATGTGGGTTTGATCTTCAAAGCTTTCATAAAGAGCAATGTAATTTGCAATTTCTTTAACATTTCAACAAACATTGCAAATTGTCTATCCAATTTATTCTTCTGAATTCTTTGTGGGAATGTTTTTTTCTATAAGTAAGGCAGAGAAGGAAAATAGGGAGGGCCCTTATTCTTTTCTTTAACTTTCTTCTGCTTCTCTTGGTTTTTTACAAGATGGGTTTCATTTAGTTTTTCCACTAGTTCTTCTAGCTCTTTCCCACTCCTAAGAGTGATAACCTTAAATTGCTTTCTTGGATTTGCTTTGGTATTGCCCAGAAGGCTTCCCACACTTCTCGCAAAGAATACATTATTAACTGGCCCATTTAAACCTCTAGATTGTGAATGGAAGAGGCTTGAGTCTTCACTACTTGCTCGAATTTCCCTTCTATCCTCGTCCGTTAACTCGTCGAATTTTGAATCTCATAAATTGGACTCATCTTTTTGAAATGCTAGTAGGCCTTGAGTTTGCATTTGATCCCCTGCATTGTTAGACCAAAAGAAAATCAGGTGGTTCTACATCCTAGTATTGTATGAGTTTGAATAAGGATTGTTACCTCCTTGACCACATTGTGCTCCGTTGAAGTGGAATTGTTGTGGCATATTGTTGCTTTCCACTAGGAAGCAATCATCTATGATAAAACTCTCTTGTCAGTATAGTTTGCATCCGTGTTGAATTACTTTGAATGGATAGAAAAAGGTGCTTGCAAGATGTTTAATTACTTGGAGAGGTTGTTGATTTTATCCTACAATTTTGTCACTAAATCTACAGCAATCATTCCTTTTAGATCCTAGAAGGTTGACCGTTGTATACTTCTAATAGATCGTGTATCGCTTGCACTAGTGGTTGTGTTATACTTTAATGATAGGAGTTAAACCCTAGCCCATGAACTTTATAAAGGTCCTTTGCTCTCTATGATGTATTTCTTCCACTATAGTTCTTTCTATCTCTTCTTGGTGTTTAACTCTTCAAATTCCTCATTCAAACTTTCTTCTCTTTTTATTTTTAAAAAATTTCTTAGGATTGGGTACCTCATTCACACAATAAAGCTTAACAACTTCTTAAATCAAAGGAATTCAAATGGTCCTAATACTAAAATCCTTGGCATCGGCATCAAAAACTTATTAAGCAAGTTTTATATCTAATAAAACTCTCAATAAACATACGAATTGTATCTTATAGTATAAGAGGTTATCATTCCCACAAGGATTATGCAAGAGATACAATTTAAACCTAACTTTTTCTAAGTTATTTAGAAACTAATTTAAATTTAATTTAAATAATATAAATTAAAAATAATAAAACAAAGCAAATAAACAATTAAACAATGAGTTGCTAATAAAATTAAGGTTTTAACCAAGATTGAATACTTCTTTCCTCATTTTGTTTCCTTTAATCTTGTTGATTCAATTATATGTTTGATCCTAGATTTCCTAATGTATTGAATACTCTCTCTCAAGATCTAATCAATTAACCCTAATTGAATTTGAAAATTCCAGATTTGTAGCCTCTCGATTCATAAAAATATCCTTAACATTTTCAATTAGATTTGAAGCTATCTAATGGATAATTAATTTCTCAAACAAGATCTCTCTTCGATTGATTGTTAATTTGATAATTGTAGGTCTATTAAATTGTCAACTCTCATTGTACAATTTAACAATAATGACTTTTGACTCACTATCCAGATTTTTTGCGTAAACAATTATAACAAACATCTAGAAATATATTGAATTCAACAATAAATAATTCATAAAATAAACCTAGAATAATTCCTAACTTTATAGACGTGATAAACATATTAGAAATCAAATTACACATCAAGTATAACAAAATAAATAAGGGATAAATAATAAAAACTTTATTTGCTCTTTAATCTGGCATGTTAAAATTTTTAAAGCTTTCGTGATCTCTCCAATTTGATCCACTTTAATTCAATAGTTGTTTCTTTTTTTAATGTGTTTCACATTCTTAAGTAGTTTATTAGGATTTTGGGGTGTAACTAGGTTTTTCCCACTTTTATTGGTTCCAAAAACACCCTTAAACCCTAAAACAAATGAAAAAAGTCACGCCTGGTGATGTGTGCTTAATTGTTTATACATTCATTCCTTACACTTAGTGATTATTGTTATGAAATGCTTAAGATACTCATTTTAGTTCATATTTGGTATTAGGTACAAGTTGGAAGCAAAAGAGCTAAAATGAGTTAAAAGCACATTTTTTGAGCCATCCTCTTTTTATTAGAACTTATTTGTCTTTGTGGAATAAGAAAGAGATGGATTAGGGTGAAGATGGGACAAGAAAATGCAAGAAAATAAAGATTTCATTATGACCTAAAAGGCACACGACCATGTATCCACTTGCACTGTCGTGTATAATCACAAATTTTTGTGATGCATGGTTGGATACATAGTCATGCATTCAATCATCCATCTCCCCATAACCTTATTTTTCATATAAATAGACATTTAAGTGGAAAAAGAAGGGATGGATCATTTTTGGAACACGAAAGGAGGTGGAAACCTCACTTCTTTGGGATCTATAGAGGGCTAATCTTCCTTCTTCCAGTTTGTAGGGAAAATCAAAGTTAAAGAACACATTTGGAATCTCTTCATTGTATATTGTTGATATTCTCTCTCTGTAGAGATTTTTATATTATTCTTAGCTTAATGTTTGGTTATTCATGTGAGAATGATTAATATTCTCATTCTCAATAGATTGTTTATCTATAAACCCATTGGTAGAATATGGAATACAATACATAATAGTTGTATTTTCAATTCATTTGTGGTAAACTAACGGTGATGAATCACTAGGGATAATAATACAAAGGTTAATGACTTGAGTTTGTGTGGTTGTTTCCTAGATTAATTTATTTTCCTAGTTCATAATGTGGTTGTCCTAATAAATCTAGAGAGATTATTCTAGGTTGTTTGATAGCTAGGTTTAGTTAAAGAGCTTATTTTGATTAAACATAACCTAAGGCAGAATTGGGGTTGACCAAGCTTATTGTTAACCTAAAATTAACAGTTTCTAAGAGAGGTATGAAATTAACAAGATGATGAAGTATGTTTATTTGTATATAGGCTGAGATTAAACCAAGAACCAAATTCCAAACTCATTCATCAATTTTCTCATCTTTATATTGTTTAATTTAAATTAATTTTGTTAGTTCAATTTTAATTTATTTTGCCTTTCTATTCTAACCAAAACCCCCAGATCCTAAATACCAATTCTGTTCATTACAAAAGTTACACACTCACTCTTTGTGGAAACGATCCCTACTTACCACTACTATAAATTTAGTTGTGCAGAGTTAGGTTTTATTTTATGGTACATTCAACACACATCACTTGGAAACTCTTTCTCATGTTGTGCTCCTGGGATTTTCATCTTTGTCATGATCGTGACCAATTGTGCACAATTGTCACATCTTTAATGTTCCTCAATCTTCTTCATTCTTCAATTACCTGATCTCCAACACTCACAAACACATCAAACACCTCATGAAACATAAAATTAAGATCCAATTCTTGCTCTAAACTAAACAAGAGTTTTTCCTTAAGTTTAAGAGTAGATTTCTTTTCAGTCTTAGTTTAGGATCTAATAAGCCTTCAAGGTTACATCAATTGATAAACAAAAACTTAAACCTAAAATATAGCAATAAATCACAGATAAAAAATGTTTAAAAAGAAATAAATAAAAATAAAACCAAACAACATAGTGATTAGAAAACTAAAAATCAAATATTCCTAATATCATAGTCCTTGGTAACAATGCCAAAAACTTAATATGATATGAATGAAACTAAACAAAAAGAGTAATACTAAAGAAATCTCACGGACAAGTGTACCTATTGTTCCTATAATTTAGTCTAGGTAAGTCAAATGTTGATCCCATAAAGACTGTAACCATTAGTAGTGGATATTATTTTATCAAAGTGAATGATTAATTTAAAGAAAATAAACAAAACAACTTTAAAAGATCAATTTAAAGAAATTGCAAAGATTAGAACAACCAATGCATAAGCTAGATCTAGGTACGACTTTCCTAGAATCTTCTCTATACTTTGACTTAATAATCAAATCTAGTCCTTGGGATAATAGGAATTCTTAAATTATAACTATATTCTCTCAAGCTATATAGTCCTTATTCTTAAATTAATCTGACCAAAATCTTTTCCTAGTGAAAACAACGTAATAGTGCATTAACTCACTTGGTGAATTCCCGTGATAGGTTTCACCCTAACATAGAAAGATCATGCAGTTCTATCTCTAACAACCTATATAACACTCATCAGACATGTAGTGATCTAATCATACATATCATCTCTTGACTTTAATATATGGATTCAAGTATTGAATCTTTAACTCTCTTTCCTATAATTCAACACAATATATAGACATGAAAAATCTTAAGAAAATTAAAAACTTCAGAAAATCAAAGTTCCAATTTAAAATGTTAAGTCCTCAAGTCCATCACATCTAGATATATATCCAATTATTTCATAATAAAATAGGGAAAACCACATAAAAATAAAAAAGAACAAAAGAAAGAGAGAGCATCCTCATAGTTCTTATATCTTTGAAGTTCTTATTAGATATTGATGGATTTATTTTGACTACATTCAAGGTTTTGTTGTCTCTTAATCTTTAACTAGTTTAGCTTGCTCTTAATTAAAAAAATTATCATTCTTATTTTCAAATTCCTCTCCGTTAAACATATGAAAATCTAATCTTTTTGCCTTATATGGTCTTAACATGGGATTTTTTGGGGCTACTGTGTTACTTAAGTTTCTTTTCTAAATTTTATATAATAAATCACTACTAACACAACCTTAACATAGGATGCATGTACACATTATCACTATGTTGGCTAACATAGATAAAACACAGTAGGATGCCGTAAAAATTGGAGAAATAGAATGCTCTCATTTTAAGCATAATAAGAATATTGATGCATGTTAGTTCTATGTTACTTAATTAAAAATCTCCTCTAAGAATGAAATAAGGCAAGTTTGAACATGGAAAGCCACACGTGACCATGTTGGTACAATATTTTATGTCCTTCTTTTTGATATTTTTCAAAATTGCTCTAAATTGACTTAAATCTTCTCCAAATTCATTTCTTTCCTTTATGGGGTTAAAATAAGACTTGGAACATAATGTAAGTCATCTTAAGTACCAAATCATATAAAAACATCAAAATATAAGCATATTGCTATAAAAATCATGCTAAAAATATAGTTTATTTAGCACTTATTAGTTTTTTAAAAAGGTAAATAATTAATTAATTAACAATAAAAAATTCAAGAATACAAGTAAAAGATCATATTTGACTATCAACTATAAGGAACTAATATAGAAAAATCACACTTATACTTAAACATTACCAAGGGAGCTCAATATTTTTCGTTATGCATTGAGTTTCTACAGGTGCATTAGGGATTTCAACTTCTACTTCATTCCCTTATATTGCTTATCTCAGAGCTAGTCTAAATATATGAGGAAATCTCCTTACATATGATCTTTGTATGTAGTTAACATCTGTTTATGGATCCACTATACTAGTTCTTTAAAAACTATTTCTTATTTATTTTCCTTGCCTTAGAAGCATTGTATATTGTGTTCCTTCTAGATCTTGTACATGTAAGAATCCATATATGTTATGTATAGTAGTTGATCCTTTTTCCTTATAAATTTTTGCTCCTTCATCCGTTTGATCATGTCCATATAGTCAGAGTGATGAAGTATTATAAACCATAGGGTCATTGCTCTTCTCCACTTACTGTTGGAGAATTGGCATTTAAAGAATAGATGGTTATGGAGTTATATGTTTGCTTCATATTAGGTATTGACTAGGTTGGTTGAGGTAGTTGGGCTTGTTCTTATGCTCAGTCTTCGCCTGTATACTAACACATTAAGATCAAAATATTTAAATTCCTCTGGTGTTTCCGTATAAGCATAGACTGTAACACCCCCTCACCGTAGGGTACGCACCGGGACGCCCGTAGGTCATTTCGATACATATCCTATGATAAGGGAGCGCTACGTGCAATCACTACAATACTCCACATGGCATCATATCAATTTG
>JANIIA010000004.1:38573452-38583455 GCA_027478495.1 Erythroxylum alaternifolium
ATTCTCTTTTTATAGTTCAAAAATCCTAAGTTTAATAAAGCCTTGCAGATTGCCTCGGATTGTAATTCCGATGTTCTTGGGAATTAGCATGATTCCCACGAGAGTGGGAATTTGTCACAGATGCATCTCTCATTTTCTTCTGTAATTTCCATGTTATGTGGGAATCTACATGATTCCCACGAGTTTGGGAATTTGTCAGAGATGCACTCCTCATTTCTTCTCCTCTTTAATCTTTAGTTCACCCTCTAAGTTGCTCTTTCCTTCTTCCTACATAAAAATACAAAATGAATCTTAAACTAGAATAATAATCAACAATTATGCTAGAAAACACATGCCAATTACCTAGAAAGACATATCCTAATACACACCTATCTAATATTAGCCACTTTTAAGTTTTCCCTTATTAATACATTCTGACCTTATCTTTTCTAGTAAGGTTGCACATCTAATGGAGCATCCTTATCTCCATCACTATTAGCTTATGACTACGCACCTATTTGATGGACCAACACTCTACCCCATAGAGCACGACTGACTTAATCACTAAATAATAGAACTTACCTTTAGGCTTGAATAATATCTTCTTGTCATATAAAAATCTTAATGCACTTCTCTATTTAAGCTACCTTAATCTGATCCGGTGAACTATTTCTTAATCAATCTCTCCATTACTTTGGTTTATAGATCCTAGATGCTTAAAACACTTCTTTTACGGTATAAATCTTAAACCAATATTTACCTCTATATTGGTAGCCACCCTATTTTGGAGTTTTTTTTAGCAATCACATTGCTCTAAAAGTTAATCAAGTTTAAGAGAAGAGTGCCAGTCAAAAGAATTCTAAAGAAATTGTTATTGAGAGGCAATCCAAATAAAAGTTTTAAATAATTTTCAATTTTATTTAAACTTTTGGCATTTCAATTCAATAATTTGGATATATGATTTATAATTATTTGGAGTTGTTTTCTATTTCATTATGGTTGTTCCATTTTTTTAGTTTTTCAATGTTTAAATTTTTAGAATGCAAACAAAGATACTTATAAGCCTAAAGAGAATATTACAAGATCAATACGTTGAAAAGCAATTGAAGGATAGGCCAATGAGAAGATTAAAATTTAAGTTTATATTAAATTTAATTGTTAAGCATGGATTGAGACACGCTTGTGTCCTAGACTATATCTATATGTTTGGTAGGATAGACTGATCCATGGTCTAGGACATGATTATATCCCATAATGTGTCTTCACTTGAGCTTTCTAGAGGACCCCATAGTCTAGAACATGCTCATGTATTAAACATAAAGACTAAGTGGGATCGTGAGATCCATAACCTAGGACATGCCTATATCCCAAACTATTCCTTAACAAAATTCTTTTCAGTAGGATCTATTTCGTAGGGATATGACCATACCCTCGACTTTCTTAGGTAATTGAACTCTAGATAGATCCATGATCAATGTCATAGTCGTGTCATTGACTATGTCCTAAAATTTTTAATAGGTCTTAGGGTCATATTAGACATTATTCTTCAATTACTTTATCTAATTTCCCTTAGTTTATCTTAATCCTTCACATAACCACTACTCAAATCAAGTTCTCTAGCACAACCCACTAGATTTTCATCACTCTTACTTTATTTTAACAATGTCTTGTCCATCACACAACTATAAAATCCTTGTTTTTACAATCTAGGGCTCCAAACTCAAAATGTTTTTGGATTTTCAATTATTAAGTGATTGTCACCTCTAATATTCTTGCAACTCAACAATAGATCAATAGAGTAACTTCCAAAAGCTGCTATAAGAAAAAGGAAGATTAGAGTAACAAAAGAAGGGGCAAGAAAGTATCCACCATAAAATACCACTGATAGTGAATACTCATTATTGGTATTCCCTTATCCCAATTACAAAAGGATTTATTAAGTGCTAAAATCTAGACCTTTGAATCAAAATTTCATATCAACTAGGTCAATTTAGAGACCAAAGAATTGGTTAGAAAGGTTTGAAGTAACAAAGATATTGCGAGGTATGTTCTTTCAAATAGAAGAGCATGCTTATAATGAGTTTCGTTTAGAAATTCTAAACACATTAGACTTGATTAGACATTCTAGGCAAGATACGAAGGATGTAATCCAGTTTAGGGTAGGGAGAATTTAAAGAACTGTCTTTTAATGAGTTTGGAGTTTGATACAGGTTCTATACACCCGAGTAAGTAGATGCGGAGAAATTTAGAAGCTTTACAACTTATTTTCCTATCGAGATCTAAAGCAAACTCATAGGGAGTTTGGAATTCCATATTAAATGGAAGATCTAACTATGATCAATTAATGACTAAGAGCTCCCAAAATTTCCCCCTTACACTAAGATACTTATACAGGGTGATAGCTCTTTCAACTTTTTACAGGGGAATTTATGAGTAGCTAGGCAAAGGAATTTGTTTGATTTGTAGTGTACAATTGGGAGGAGAACTTTATCACAAAGTTTTTTATTTTATCCTATATTTATAGAAAATGGGAAATAAAAGGCATAGTGCAATATATGAGAACTTGTATCTTACAAGATTGGCAAAAAAGTTGGAATTTTTTTCTTTTCTCCTAAACTTATGCTTTCGATGTAGGATGAACTTGATTGATATTGATATGATGTGTTGAGATTGGTTAGAAATGTCTTCAAAGCCCATGTATTGGTGGAGAGATCCTATAATGGGAGATGATGCCTTTAGGGCTAGAAAGAGGGAGAGAGAAGAGTTTCAACTAGTAGTTGAAGCACCTTAAGTAGAGGATATGACAGTAGTGCGTGAAAATGTCTAGCCCAAACCATAATAGTTTTTGTAAAAGAAAATAGACATGATTGCTTTTGACAATAAGAATAAGTATAACTCCATACTATAAAAGATGCAAAGTAGATAAAGAAACAAAGATAACAATTGCAATTGATAGAGCAATTTCTATTTGACTACCTTCATCATGTAGGATATTCCAAATAGCCTCCACAATCCTCAATGATGCTAGAGAAGTATAGCGATCATGATGACGAGCTTGCTTAAAATTAAGATTTTTTCCTGCTTTTCTTTAAGACTTGTACATTTTAATATTTTATTTTCCATTGTACTCTAGAACCATGTGTTTTTTTTATATTTTAGTTATGACATTTACTTTTGATTAAGGATTTCTTTGAGTTACTCTTAATTCATTTTTTTATTTTGTTTGTTTATTGTTGGTGTGTTTGCAAGGTATGAATCGTTCTAGATATTGATCATATTTACCTTAGATAGTAGATGACAAACAAGGCTAGAGAACTTTCTTCTTCCCTTTCTATTTTTCTCCCTCTTTTTATATTTTTATTTTCCTGAAATTTTGATTTCTTTATTCTTTTTTGTTATATTGAGGATAATTTACAACTTAAATATATAAAGGACATTAATTTTTTTAATGCATTTAAAAGAGTGTTCTTGAAAGAGATATGGGTTATCCAATTGAAGAATAAATGATTGTAGCACGAGATAGTGTAGTTTTAGTGTCTAGGAGATCTTATTAGTCCAAATCAATATATTTATTCTAGATTAATTGAATTATGCAATCAGAAGTAATACTAGGGGAAGTGCTTGCCTATATTTAAATATTCGTATTAATTCTTTTTAGACAATTTTCCTTATTATTGATTCTTTAGGCCACCAATTTAGTTTTTTTTTATTTAACATTTCGTTAATCAAAGTCCATCAAATAATGCTTCCTTGAGGGATCAACTTCTACTTACTAATGTATTATTACCATAAAATTGGTCACTTGCCTTAGCTGTGAGTAATATATTATAATAGGTTTGTAAATAGATAAAACTACACATCAAGTTTCTAGCGTTGTTGTTAGGCAAACATCTAGTTTTAGAAGATCCATCAACTATTTTTCTAGTATTATATGTTTATTTTATTTTTGGTTAATTTTATTTATAAATTTCTTTTTTTTTCTTGTTCTACTATTTTTCTTGGTTCATGAGTTAGCAAAATCTTTATAGGGTATTGTTGTTGTTGTCAGCACTTCATCGTTTAAGAAAACTTCCTTCATTTGTTCCCTAGGATTGGGAATTTACTGCTAGGAAATAATCTTTGTGGGCTCTCAGTTATTGCGTTTGTTAATTGATATATTTGAATTTCTAGATTCTTCACTGATGCTTCATAATTTTGAAATTGTTGCTTGTATAAACCTTCTCATCACCTGTTTAACACTTAGTTGCTTCCTTTTTTTACCTATGTTAATGAAATTTTGGTAGGGTTATCTTCGAGTTTGTTGATCACTCTAAAAGAAATTTAGATGATTTCTTTACCCATATTATATGTTTTAATGTAGTGATTATTTTCCACTTATCCCACTATATGATTTCTAGCTTGTTGTTTTATACTTTGATTTCCTCTCCCATATAATTCATATCTTATTAGATGAGTTGTTCTTGATGGAGAAATCAAATTATCAAGTTTTCTCGCTATTACCTCCATTTAAGCTTTTAGAAAGATTATTGAATCTATATTATAAATCTTTGTTATTTTCTTCCTTCTCTTTTTTCCTAACTACCACTGATTTCCATCTCTTTTGTTAATTGTAGGGCTTCCCCAATAATTTTATTATTCAAAGTTCTACCTGTTGCGGCATTTATTATCTACCCTATTTGATCAACTAAACCATTATAGAAAATTTGGCCTTACATCTATGCAAAAAGGCCACGATATAGGTATTTCCTTAGTAGATCATTAGATCACTATCATGCTTTATACAAACTTGGATTATTGAATTACTACTAGGAAGAGACGTCATTCCTTAACTTGGTTGTTTGAGATGGTTGAAAGTATTTAACAATAAATTTTTTTGCTATAGTATACCAAGTAGTAATTGATGTGATTGGTAGTTTTTTGAACAATTGCTTTATTGGCTTCCTTAATTTAAATTGGACTAACCTCAACTTGATGGAATCTTTAATGACCTCACTTAAATGGGTCATAAATCCCTAAGCAATCAAAATAAAAAATTTCTAAATAAAATTACAAAAAAATAAAATAAATATACAATACTAGAAAAATAGTTGATGGATCTTCTAAAAAGTAGATGTTTCCCCAACAATAATGTTAGAAACTTGACATGTAGTTTTATCTATTTACAAACCTATCATTCATATATCACTTACAACTAAGGCAAGTGATCAATTTTATGGTAGTAATACAATAGTAAATTGAAGTCGATCCCTCAAGAAAGTATTATTTGATGGACTTTGATTAATGAAATGTTAAATTAAAAAATCTAAATTGGTAGCCTAAAGAATTAATAACAAGGAAATTTGTCTAAAGAGAATTAAAATAAATATTTAATTCTAGATAAGCACTTCCCCTAGTATTACGTTTGATTTCATATTTCAATTAGCCTAGAATAAATATATTGATTTGGAGTAATAGGATCTACTAGACACTGAAACTACACTATCTCGTGTTACAATCATTTATTCTTATGTTACAATCATTTATTCTAGTGTTACAATCATTTATTCTCTAGTTGGTTAACCCATATCTCTTTCAAGAACACTCCTTTAAATGCACTAAGATTTGTAAAATCCAATGAAAAGTTTCGCTAACACCAAAAACAATGACTTAATTCCCTCTCAAGCACCCTTTTCAACTGCTATTACTTAATTCATAGTCTGCTCATAAGAAGGCTTTTGAAGTGTCCATAAGTGAACTATAATTAGATCTAGTCATTATTATAACTAAATCTTATATTAAGATTAATTAAAGCAATTCATATAAATATATATCATTTCGTAAATTAAAATGAAACAATTCATATGAAACAAACTAGAAATTTTCCTATTTAATATAGAAAAATGTTTAGTCATAAATCATAGTTCAAACAATAAAAGCAATAGAAAAAATAAGGAAATTATAGCATAATAAATCTAAATGAGAATTTTAATTTTGATGACTGCTTGATCCATTAAGATGATATTTTGATCTTGATTCTTGATCTATTAAGATGATGTTTTAATTTTAATTATTCGATAAAAATAACCTTCGAATTGGCCTCGTAAGAGTTTTGGGATCTCTGAACGATTTTGTCTCTTCCTACACTTGATCAATATAGGACAAAATCTAGCACATGGTTATATGCCTAAATATTTTCTTGGAAGAATTTTAATTTTTCCCTATATTTTTACTTAAAATAGCCCTTAATTCTTGAATAATCTGATCCCAAGGTCAATTTATCATAGTTACCCAAAAAGAGCTTATAAACTAAGTAAAACAAAAAATCTTGATATGAAAATCAAGTAAAATACTTAAGAAAAGATGGTACATATTTTATGCACAACAAGAATGTGTAAATTGTCTTTGAAACATACATTATTGATTGAACAAGGATCTAGAAATAGACTTATATGACCTTTTTGGAGTCAGATTTCAAAGAATATAATACATTCTAAGAGAAGTTAATTAGCTAGAGATATCGATTAACCTAGTTAGGAATAGAAGGTTGTACATTGAGAGGTGGTTGATCATTATCCTAGAATACCTCGCTGATCTAAACAATTAGAATAAAATCTAGTCTAGATACTTCTTAATATTGATATCCTCTTTTTTATTATTTGTGTAGTGTTCTTGTGGAAACTTAGAGTAGCAGATACTTAGTTTATTATTAATTCAATTAATATTCTATCTTTATTATTAATTAAAATTAATTAGAGGATTAGGCCCAATATATGTCAAATTCAGTTTATACAAAGTGTTATATACTCTAGATTGACCAATAAAGTATAAAAATAAAACTTAAGTTCTAGTTTATAGCTTTTAAGTTATGATATTCTAACTTTATGTTTCAAAGGGAGTAATGTCTCTCAAAGCAATAGTTTATTGTTTAAGTTTCTTCTCCAAATCTTTAAGAAATCAATTAAAGAGGTCTTTAAAAAGTTCATCTTTAGCTTGAGATAGCTCTACTGCAATGCCACCCACCAAGGAAGAGTTAATAATTTTAGGTTTAATCTTGACAGCCTTAAACTTATGAACATACCTATATAGTTATTGTCTTTTGATATAGACAACCCAACCTTTCTTTAAAGCGTCTTCAAACTATTGACACAAAGCAAAAGAATTGTTAAATTCAGAAGGTGATTTTTTGGTTTTGCATTTGGCACCAAAATTGACCACTATGGGATAATAATAATAAGAAATAGAAAGGCTATTAAAAGGAGTCTAAGAAAAAAGTATTCTTCAACACTCTATCTGATTTTCTTTAAAATAACATCCCTCAGAAAAAGGGTATTTATCAATGCTCTATCTGATTTTCTTTAAAATAACATCCGACTTGGTTGCTTATTACTCTTTTTAAGCAAATTAATTCTCTGCATATCTAAGATTACTGAGAGGATATTCTGAGTTTACATGACTCTTAAAGTCTACATTTTGAGCCTACAAAACTTCAGGAGGATCCTCCTTAGGGTGCAAATTTGAGAGTTAATTAAGAGATCTAAAAAAAATTAAGGAATACAGACATAAAAGAGATCCTTAGGAGAAACCTTTAAACCTGAAATAAGGGAAGCAGAATCCACAGGTACTAAACCTTTCAAACCTGTACCACAAGCTGAGCCAGCTACACAGGCTACTTCATATACCAAGCCTACTTTAGGACCTTGGTTTGCTTTTAGTGTTCTTTCACCAAAGAAATGGAAAGATTGCTTACATGAATTCGGTGCATGGATAGATCTTCGTTGTGATTTCCTTGTGTGACAACCAACAGGCTAAAACAACACCTTTGAGAAGACCATCAACTAACAAAAGTCAGAAACTAAGCTACTGAGGTGTCTAGTAGACTATTGTGGATCAACACGGGAACCTTATGACGATTGCCATTGATTTCTTCAAGAAGCACGGTACCCTAGTAATTGTCACTAGCATCTGTCTGTAAAATATGTTGTCCTTTATTAGGAATCTTTAAAGGTGGAGGATCTTGACAGATATGCTTTAGAAGCTAGACATCTTTCTTCTGATCTTTGCACTTAATCTGAAGATAAGGCTTCTTACAAGCCTGTTTGAGAGTTGGACCACCTTTAACGATATTCTTGAATAAGGTATGTTGATCACACAACTTATCAAGAGAAGCTACAGCAAGCTAGTAGATTTCTCCAAGAGACATATTAGTCATATCTCATTGTAAAGAAACTATGGTCCTTTGTAACTCTGGTTGAAGTTGATCTGAAAGGGATGAGAATTCATGCAATCAATCTCTCCATTTCTTTGGTAGAAGATCATCAAAAGTAAACCAAAGTCCTGAAATAGGCTTGGTCTGTGAAGTAGCCTATGCAGCTGGTCCTAATGAAGATGAGTTAAGTCACTTCTTGCATGAACTTCACAAATGTGAGCTCAATCCCAATAAATGACAAAAGACTTCTCTAAGTCATTCTGACAGTTTAAGTAATCCAAACTCTCTGTCCAATTTGATCTTCACTAGGCTTTACATAAACGGAATTATCGTTCAATCCTTTAATGTCTTTAGAATCGGAGGAGGAGTTGTATGAAAAGAGTGTCGATGAGCCGCGTGGAACAACGTCGATGGAGAAGTAGGAGGAGTATAGATCTATAACAGTTTACTTCACTGGTTAACTGGTTCAAGTTTTGTGTATGAAGATGATGACTCAAGAACTTTTTCAAGCTTAGGCTTTGATTTTGGCTTTGGTTTATGGATACTGGATTCAATCGTACGATCATGAAGCCCAACATATTATCCTCTAAGTCATTGACCTCACATGATGAAAACTTTACAGCTGCAGATAATAATTCATTCAAAATCAAGCTTATTACAAAGAAAAAGATTAGAATTTGATTCTTTCCATAATGTACAATTTGGACTAAAGTACTTGGAAGCAATCTATCTGACCTAAATATTCTCATTGATATGGGAAGGGATGAGATAAAAGTATATATCAAAAATTAACATCATTCCATCCATTCAAAAGATAGTACTTTTCCATCATACATTTATAATACTTCTGTATATCACGCTTGTCAAGTGAACAACATTTCATTGCAAAATACAAAAAGACTAAATTGGTTGATCCCAAAAAAAAAAGAAAAAGGGAAGTTTCGAGTTTACCTTACTTAAAAAGACTACATTTAGGTGCTTTTTTCCTACCAAAAATTTCTTAAGATTTTTTTAAAACATTTATTTTTTAAAAAAAATTAAAGTAATTGTATCTTCTTATTCATTATCAGATCATGTTCTAGACAAAGAAGGCACCAATTAGAATGACCAAATCATAAACATTAATCTCCTTAACAATTTAAACTTGATTCACCTCGAATGTAATGCATTTAAATCATACCCGTACATGAAGGTCTTCATATTTGATCTAACTTAAAACAAAACAAATGAAATAAATTATTAGTAGTAAAATGTTATATTATCATCAAAGCAAATGACATGAACCTCCCTAAACAAATTTGACTTTGATTTTTTACTATCTACAGCAAGGAGGGTTCATAGAAAGAATACCATGTATAAGAAATTTTGCCAAGTATCTCCCCATTAATACCAAGCAAATCAATGTGCACACAAACTGAAGTCATGATAATAGCAACAATTTTGCAACAACGTTCCTAGGACCCATAAAAGTATCCAGAATCGCAGTACACGAAGTTCGTAGTTTTTACATGAAGTTCGTAGTTTTTCTTTCCGTAATCATCAGTTGAAATTTCAATTACAACCTGTTGAAAAAGAAACGATTTGTTAATAACCAGCCCATTTCCAGTTCAGAGAACCATGCAAATCAAAGGAAACACAACTTACGTATCCAACGAATGTCTTGCCACTAGCATTTTATAACAAAGTTGAACCATGCAAATCAAAGGAAACACAACTTACGTATCCAACGAATGTCTTGCCACTAGCATTTTATAACAAAGTTGAACCATGCAAATCAAAGGAAACACAACTTACGTATCCAACGAATGTCTTGCCACTAGCATTTTATAACAAAGTTGA